>JAWRYS010001912.1:857500-1402500 GCA_034769895.1 Magicicada septendecula | reverse complement strand
GAGAAATAATTTAAAACAAATTCGTATTTTATCTTGTGTAACGCTCTCCCGTATTTCATCAGATAATTTTATGGAAAAAATTTACAAATTAGAAGTATATTCTGACGAAAGTTGTGCCTAAATCATTAGCTACAAATTTATGAAAACTTACAGTACAAATATAAAGCAGGCTGTGTGGAAAAGTATTTTATTAAAAACATAATGAACCATATGTAGTCAGGCAAGCGTATTTGCTTGAACATACGCAAAATAAAAAAATATGAGGGGTCAAATTTATGAAAAAATCGCAAAAGCCCATGTTTGGTATCAGATTTAAGGGAATTTAAATCACAATGTTAATACTGTGATTATTTTTAGAAAATTAAAAATATTTTAGACGTCAGAGCTTAAAACGTGAGTAAAATATTTTTTATAAAAACACAAAAAGTTCATCTGGATATCAGAGTAAAGAGAATTTTAACTAACATCTGGATGTAGTGTTACGTTTTGTAAATTTCAAAATTATGGGACCCCCAAGGTCCAAGGAAGAGATTAACAATTTGAAAAAAATTGTGAAAATCCAGCAGTGTGTCAGACTAAGGACTGTAATGCAAGTCCGAATGTTTCTAATGTTTACTGTTTATTGTATGATTGTGTGCTCTACAGTTGTTATATTACTACAGAAATAGTAGAGAAATCAAGATTTTGTCATTTTTATTATAACTGTAAATTATCTAATACCAAAATTTATGTAGGCCTAATAATAAATGTACTCCGTTCAAAACAGTAAGCGAGGCCTGCAACTCAGGGAGCATGTTAGTATAATAGTAATGTAAGTTTTTCAATCATAAAATATATCTTATATTACAGGTAAACAGTATTTTTGGACTTCGAGTGAGCGCAACTAATCGTTTATATTTTTGGACTTTGAGTGAACGTAACTAATGTTTTTTATTTTCGGTCTTCGAGTGAGCATAACTAATCTTTTATATTTTCGACTTCGAGTGAGCGTTGTAAATTACTGTCTACTTGTTGTCTACCACAGCAAATTAAAATACTTCAATTTGTCTGACACGGGCTTAGTTTTGAATATACCACTGTTGACTATTATTATTTTTTGTAACCAATCTTTTATATTTCTGGACTTCGAGTGAGCGTAACTAATCTTTTATATTTTCGGTCTTCGAGTAAGCGTAACTAATGTTTCATATTTTTCTGCAAACGTTTATATTTTCTAACCTTATTTTTTAATAAACTTAGAAAAAATTATTACCACGAAAACTATTGATTACCACGAAAACAATGTAAGTCGAATTCAGGTAATTTAATACACTTTTAAGCCCTTAAGGCAGTCTGCAGCGTAATGTGTTACTGAAATTTTTACATATGAGATTGCAAAATTTTTCTTTAAAATACGCCTCCCAATGTACGGAGACAGGTGTTTATTCCATAAATGTCGTAAATGTCAAGTCAACTGTTACCGTTACGTACTTTAATAAAGTGGCGGCTGGTGTTATAGTTGCAGCGTTGCACAAACACCAATATAGAATTACTAAACTACAAAAAAAATATACGTAAACATTAAGCAGCTAAAAGTATCATAAATCTTAACGGAGAGCGTATTACATCCTACGCGGTAATGTTCCCGTACAATTTAAATGTGGCGCGCAGGCTGGTGGTTGTAGGCCGTTTGCAACTTCAAGATTATATGTCAAAGCTTACTACACAAATATATGAGAGGACGTGCGCTACTCTTAACAATTGTCCTAATTTCCCAATGTCAGCTAGGCGGTTGCAAAGTTTCTGCAACGCTCCACTAGTAGGGCTGTAGCGCAAATTTGTGTCATGAAATCAGCACAGCCTTCTTGATTTATAAATTATGTCAGGTATAGTGTTTACGTTGGCTCAAAGTAAACGTTATCCGCTGTTTGAAGTTATAAAATTATAGTAATAATTTTGTATAACTGTGATTGTGATAGTTTAATATATTTTAACCGATCTCCCATCCACTCAACCAACTACTGCAACCACTAAAATTTGGAACCACCAGCCGCCACTGCTTTAATAAAATTTAAGATTTTAAAGTACGCGAATTTACACTGAACGGACTACTTGGATTTCATACTTCACCTTAAAATACAAATCGCTGTTGAAAGCAGGAAGTACACACTAATATCGATTCTCCTTACAATGACTGAAAATAATATTTTGTTTTGCCACAAACCCAATTACTTTCGAGATCACTAAAACACCTTGTCACAATATCACGATCGTGGATACTAATATCAAACGGACACGCAGAATCGTGTTACCTCCGGCTTATCAGATGCGATAGGCACAGTTTCAAAACACCGGTAATTATACCATCCATAATTTGTCCCTGCAGACCACCTTTTTTGTTTTTTTTACAGGCGCCTATTTCGTTTTTCGTAAAAGAATATGTAGAATGAATATGTTTTTGTTAATAACACTAAATTCTAAACAGTATAAATTTGCTGAATGTTGACATTGCCCACTGTGTACACTGACAGTTAACACATTATGTAGCCTATGTACAGAACACAATGCCAACAAATTAGAACACAATGTCAACAAATATCAAACAACAATTGCTTGATATACACTTAGAGGGACAAAGTGTATACCAAATACCATGCAAAAACTGCGACCGATATCGGCCATTCTGAGATAAATATACGTCAACGCGTTCGCGAACACGAATTGGCAGTAGCATAAAACAAGAAGACAACACATCCCTAAAAAAAAAACACACACACACACGCCAAAGGAACGGGACACACTACTTCTTATTTCAAAAACACAAAAAATCTTGGCACGAACTAACTATAAGAAAATCAGACAGTACAGGGAAGGCATCGAGATCTACCGGATGAGAAAGGGACCGGTCAACGACAGAAATGAAGACACGAAATTAGCAACAACTTGGAATTTCCTAACTGGAACTTCACAAATTAACAAACAACATATGGCCACAACACACTCACCCGCACGCTCTAACCCTTCCACGGCAAAATCACAAGGGAAGCAAGATATAGGCCTAAAACGCGCAGTAGTTAAATCAACATCAGCACGCCTTGAAAATGTTCCAGGATTACTAAACGAAACGTCGGCAATATAAACATCACATACACGGATGTACCCAAAAATCTGTTACATGTGTGTGTGTGTGTGTGTGTGTGTGTGTGTGTGTGTGTGTGTGTGTGTGTGTGTGTGTGTGTGTGTGTGTGTGTGTGTGTGTGTGTGTGTGTGTGTGTGTGTGTGTGTGTGTGTGTGTGTGTGTGTGTGTGTGTGTGTGTGTGTGTGTGTGTGTGTGTGTGTGTGTGTGTGTGTGTGTGTGTGTGTGTGTGTGTGTGTGTGTGTGTGTGTGTGTGTGTGTGTGTGTGTGTGTGTGTGTGTGTGTGTGTGTGTGTGTGTGTGTGTGTGTTTTAGCCTATAGTATAGTTCATTTGTTGCATCTTTCTAGAGAAACAGTCTGATATTGATAATACTGTCAACAAATTAGGGTGATTGCAATTACTCAATTTACTGTTACTATAAAGAAGCATTTATAATCTTCATATTGTCCCAGTTTTACGCTTAATGTCTTTAAAAAGTCTTTATACGTTTAAAGAAATGTTTTAAATTATTTTTATTTACTTATTTATTTATTTATTTTTTTTTTGAGTTACGCTGCGTGTCCTTGTTTGTGGATCCTGTTAGTGCAGGTCCGTTGTTGATGAAAGCCCTAGTCGTGGGCCCTGGACACTCTCGTATATTACACTGATCGAATGCTATATTACACTCTCATATAAGTTAATGAATGTTTTTTTTTGTGTTGGATTAATTTTTATTTGTAAAGCTAGGTGCACGTTGAATCGAAACGGAACAGAAGGAATCGGAACAGAATGAATGTGATAACTTTTTGAGAATTAATCAGAACTTTCTGACAGTGGCGCGCCGACACAGTGTGCGGCGCACATAAGCGCTAAAAGTTTCAGGCGAGGAGGAAACATTTGGAAAAAATTATTATTTATTAAGTTAACTGTGTTAACGTTTTCTGTGCTCTGGACGGGTATTCTCGCCAAATGTTTATGACTGTATGATGCTCGTGACGTGTAAAGTCGCTCGTCATTTTAAATTAGCAAATGCTCAGAACTCTTTCGTATGACTTTGGTTGTAACAAACATTACAATATTGTTTGAAACAATAGTTTTAATATGTTCCTGTTTTATATACTTGCAAGTTTATCTGTATCTTATTTATGTGATATCAATACAAAGTACAAATGTCAGTGATTTTCTTGCCAAAAAAAGTATAATGGGGTTAATTATTTATCAAAAATTTTAATATTTGTGTTTTTATAAAGCTGTAAGTTTAACTGCTAATAATTTACGTAAAACTATATAAGGTGCAATTGCCAAATGCTTTTCTTGACAAATAACGTAAATTACTTAATTTTCATCCAAATTATTTTTAATGTTTTTGTTTTTGTACCCTTCTTGAATTGTTTTTTACACATTTTTTGTAATTACTGGTTTTTGTTGAATAAACTTATAATTAATATACTTTGTCTTTCTAAATACTTTTTTATAAACTGTATTTTTATTGTGGGGGGAGGGCATAGAGACGCTAATTAAAGTTCTGCACTACTAGCGCGGGACTCTGCTCTCTGATAACGTGTATTTCAGTTGGGCCCCGCAAACTGGCTCGGATTGAATCGGAATGGAACAGAACAGTTTGTCACCTTCCAAATATGTTCACTGGTTTCGAAGCTGTGCGCGTGCGCAACGAATTTGCTTCACTATCACCCAGCTGAACGTACATCCTGGAGTAGTTTATGCTTTTGTGATTGTGTTTTTAAAAACAAGTGATAATAAGTTCATTACTTTAGTGTAGGAATACACAATTATTTAAGATATTTCCAGTAAATGTTATTATGGAATTATTATTAACGAGAATACCTGGAAGGAAGTTTTCGAAAATTTAAATGAAACCCGTCAGTGACATGCCGGTACTCATTCTGCAAACGTATTTTTAATGTCGTTGCAATTGTATCATAAATATCTCAAACGTTTTAGAAAACAATCGCTAAACAATCGACACGGCTCAAATATAATAAACAAATTTATTGTGAAAAATCAAAAGAAAGAAGAAATATAATATGAATCATTTTATATTGATAACAATGATAATAATTTTTAGCCTTGAAGCTTTTGAAACCCGGTACTGGAGGAGGGCCTTAAGTCCACCATGGACTGAAAGAGTATCTAATGATGAGGTTCTGAGGGGTCCAAATGGGGTGTGATGCGAACATATGCTTTCATAGAAGAGAAATGCACCAGCCTCTCCACCCCAACTCCACTCTCACGTACACGTCGGTGGGCCCTGTTACTCCGAGCAATCCACTCCAAGGTTGTGGTAACCAATCCCTTCGGCGGAGTGGATCGGTAAGCAAACGAGAGATGGGGGTTCTGTCAGGACAGACTAGGGGTATCCTGGGTCCTGGCCGGGCAGGATGGTGCACATCGGGAGAAGGTGCGCATCTAGTGTGCAGGCGGAGGAGGATATAGTAGCCTAACGGCTGCACACATGGACTGAGTCAGTTAGCCTACTGCGACCGGGCAGAGAGAGCTCGTCATCTGAGGTGAAAGCAACTCTCTAGGGGAACAGCACCCCGAAATCAAAGTTCTTGGTCCTCCAGTTTGGGGGTTGGACCGGAGAATTCACATAGCCCATCTGTAAAACTTGTATGTGCAGAAACCTGTCAGTTTCTTTCGCCAGCACTGGCGGAGGCTGTTGAAGGAGGCCTTGACTCAGTAATGGGTTGTTGCGCTGCTGAAGAAGAAGAAGAGGTTCTGAGAAGAGCGGTCAATTGTGGAAGGGAGAAGTGATATGGTTGGTCACCATTCAAATTGGTTCAGCATCCTGATCGAGAGGCGTAGTGGGAGGGAAAGGGCCAGGCAGGAGTACAAGGACGGGGTTAAAGAACGAAGGTAAGGCCAACGGAATCATGAAAGGAGGACGTTTACGACGATATGGAGAAAGGAGACTTGGAGCGAGATGATGGACCAACAGAAGTATCTGGTGTGCAGGATACGAAATACGGCAGTAGGCTGTATACATGTACTCGCACATTAATGAATGGCTACACGGGGATCCCTCTTGAGATGTCCCAGATACTGAAGCTTTCTTATCTTCACTGTGTTAATAACTTCCCTTTCTTTCTTCATCTTTCTAAGAACTTCAACATTAGTTATATGTGCTGTCCACGAAATGCTCGGTATTCTACGGTAAAGCCACATTTCGAAAGATGCCAAGTTTTTAGTTGTGGCTTCAGTCAAAGTCCAAGATTCTACACCGTAGAAGAGGATCGAGAATACGTAGCAGCGTATAAGTCTCATCTCTGTGTACTTTTGAATAAACTGCTCATTCTAGTGTACACTGCTCTTGCCTTTTCAAAATTCTGCTCTTTATTTCTTGAGAGTGATCCCATTGTTCATTGACTATATAGTACCAAGGTATGTAAATACAATGTGTTACTGGAGCAAAATTCAGGACGCGAACCATGGCTTCCACACTCCTGGAACACATTTTTCTGCAATTCCATCATCATCATTATCTTCGGCAAGGATTAAGCCAAAAACGGTTTGTTCCGGTCCCAAGCAGATAGACTGTATCTGATCACTGCAACGCTTCTTCGAACGCCCTACACAACTCCAACCTTTCGGCTTACGCGCCAATCATCTCTTCGGTTAAGACGTACAACCAATTTATCAATATTGGACAATCCTGTTGTCAGATATTTTGTTTCATAACAATAGTTAAAGTCACCCTATCTCTACTTCATTATCTCTAATTGAGTGCACTCCCATTACCTGTTTCAAAGTTCAATTCACATTGTAATCAGCAGTCATAATTAGAGCGTTTTTCTTTCCTGTAGTGTACGGTATATCGTGCAGTTCAGTTCTTTTTCGTTTATACACATATACCGCAAGAACAGAAAGACTATTCAACGCTATTGTTATTTTACTTTGTGCTTTTTTTCATGTGTTTATTTATGTGTTTAACGTTTGTTGGGATATTATTGTTAAGTTTAGGACTGCCTAGAAAATCACCAAAGTGTTGCTTACAACAGGACATTTACAACGCACAAGGACAAGGTCAGTAAACGCTTAATTTTTATGCATTGTTGATTACATGGGAATAAAGCCTTTTAACTATTTAGTTTGACAATATACAGTCCACAAGAACCCCACACCTGTCGAGTATACTCATAATATTTAGATGCTGCCGTACGTCTACATTGCTTTGAAGGTTATGCCGTGAAACGTATCTGAGAAATTTCACTTTGACAGCTTGAATACTACGACTGGTCTGTGATTTTATTTAAGTCCAATTTTCAAACGCACAGGAAAGTGTTGGGAGGGCCAGCACCTTGTAAAACTTCAGGCGTGTTTCTTTACTTGTTGATTTAGAGTTCACCTGATGGTCCCGCACGTATACCTGAACTTTTGTAGCTTCTTCAAGACACAATATAGCCCACATATTCAAAACTACTGACCTGCTCCAGAACAGTACCACCTACAATTTTACTTCTTAAGCCATTGTCAAAGAGATGAATGAATACTAAACACAGGATGTAGGGTGGACATCTGTTTAGGGCGTGTATTGGAACATGTGTGCGTATGAAGATGGAGAGAGGGGTTGCAGGAGCTAAGGGAAGATCAAGTGTCTGTAAAAGCTAAATATAATCTGAATGCAAAATATAAAATTAACTAAACTAAATATAATCTGAATGCAAAATATAAAATTATTAACAAAACTAAATAACAGCTTTTAATAAAGGGGATACACAGAATTCAGTTTGTTCATTTGTTAAATTTTCCTTATTTTTATAGCTTTTTTAATTTCTAGAATTTCTAACAAATCCATGTTTTACCTTTTTGTATTTTGTAGAGTAGTGTTATGTTTTTTGTATCTATGAAGTGATTGTGTTGTAAGCAATGATCTGCAAAACCTGTATTGGCTGTGTTGGTTAAAATCGCCTTCTTATGTTCAGAAACGCGATTTTCCACAGCACGGCCACATTGTCCGATATAAATAGCATCGCATTTTTCACAGTGTATTTCATAAACTCCATTTTTCTCCTGTGTGTTTGATTTATCTTTTAGAAGAATACTCAGATTAATCAAGAAAACATTGATGAATGCTTGCCACTCAAAAAGAAATTAAAAAATGCCCGAGGTTTTTAGGAAAAATCCAAGAAGACTGGTGCCGTCTGGACTGACGAAACGAGGGAGAGAGATCGATCAAGAATGAAGGAGATGTGGAAGAAAGAGAGAGGAGAATAAGGGAGCCAGTTTTGGAGAACCAGTTGAACCAAACGTAGTGCACAGTGACTAATACGCAAAAAGATAATAATAATTAACGTAGAATTGTTTCGATTGTTGTTGATTTATTTACAAACCTCTGATGGCGTTGACGTGTTTCAGTGAAGCTTGCGTCAGGAATTGAAACGACAAAAACCTAATACACAGCTTGCAAAAGAAACTATAGGCCTATTGAATATATCTTAATATCATATAATTACTGCAAGAAGCTTTGAGTTACGTATATAGAAAATAATAAAAAATTAAACACATACAGTATGAAGTTATGTTTAAAACGGTACAAATAACATTGAAATCTAAATATGAAATTTTATACAACAATGGCAGCAATGGCAGTGGCCTGTTCTTATCTATGAAACCTGGATGATAAAACAAATAGAAAAACAGCTAATACAAACTCTGCACGTAGCGAATCAGATAAGGTATCTCAAATCCTGTATGGTAGACCAGTTATTCCTCCCATTTAGAATGATTCTTATTCTTTTTTATCTCATCGTTTTATATAAATTATTACGGCAATCATCTGTTCGGTTAAGATGTACAACCAATTGGACAATCCTGTCGAGTATACTCATAATATTTAGATGCTGCCGTACGTCTACATTGCTTTGAAGGTTAGGCCTATACCGTGAAACGTATCTGACAGCTTGAATACGACTGGTCTGGCATTTTATCTAAGTCCAATTTGCAGACGCACAGGAAAGTGTTGGGAGGGCCAGCACCTTGTAAAACTTCAGGCGTGTTTCTTTACTTGTTGATTTAGAGTCCACCTGATGGTCCCGCACGTGTACCTGAACTTTTGTAGCTTCTTCAAGACACAATATAGCCCACATATTCAAAACTACTGACCTGCTCCACCTACAAATTTTGCTCGTATGGAATCAGCTTCATAAAGCCATTACCTGGTCTTCAGTGTGGGGATCTCCAAAATCCTTGCAGATTCACCTCAGTTAGTGTACAGCCATCTGCAAATCGTTTTCGACAGGATGAAAAGGTCATCAGCAAAACAGCAGCGTGTCAACTGCAGGGTTACCAGTCATACAATGTTCCGGAAGGTTCAGCTGATAATTACAACAAACTACAATTATAACCAATTATCGTAAAGTATTTTTTTTTTGTATTTTAGACAAATTCGACGTTTTATCAATGTGTTTCTTTTTCATGCGAAGCGCCCGTCAGAGGGAGTAAGTCAGTCTTGTAGACGAGGTTGGCGTTTCAGATTGGCCACCCTTTCACTGGCCAGTGACATTATTTTAATTAGTTTACGACTGCTGCAGATCACTACTCTACCGTTGTAGGCCTACATACGCATTTCTATAGTCACGCTAGACTACACAAACCACAGTGTACCCAAAACCCACAACAGAAGCTACAGTGTACCCAAAAACTACGACAGAAGCCGTAGTGTACCAAAAACCCACGACACAAACCACAGTGTGTCCAAAACCCACAAATGAATCACAGTAAGTCCAAAACCTACGTCAGAACCTACGTAGTGTCCAAAGTCAACGTTAGAAGCTACAGTGTACCCAAACCCCACGACAAAAGCCACCGTGTGTCCCAAACCCACAATACACCCACAGAATGGCAAAAACTCACGTCAGAAACTACAGTGTGCCCAAAACCACCGACAAAAGCCATAGTGTACCCAAAACCCACGACAGAAGTCACAGTGGGTCTAAAACCCACAAAAGAACCACATTATGTCCAAAACTCACGTCAGATTACAGCTTGTTCAAAACCCACAACCGAAGCCACAGTGTGTCCAAAACCCACAAGAGCCACAGTGTGTCCAAAACCCACGTCAGAAGCTCAGTGTGCCCACGTCAGTGTGCCTAAAGTCCATGTTAAAAGCTAAAGTGTACCCAAAACCCATAACAGAAGCCATAGTATACGCAAAACCCACGTCAGAAGCCACAGTGTGTCCAAAACCCACAACAGAAGCCACAGTGTGTCTAAAACTCATAACAGAAGCATAGGGTACCCAAAACCAACAACAAAAGCCATAGTGTACCCAAACCCCACGTCAGAAGCTACAGTGTGCTCAATGTCCACGACAGAACCATGGCCAAAACCCACGTCAGAAGCTACAGTATGCTCAATATCCACGACAGAAGCTACAGTACACCCAAAACCCATAACAGAAGCCACAGTGTACCCAAAACCCACGTCATAAGCTAAAGTGTTATCAAAACCCACGTCCGAAGTTAAAATGTGCCCAAAGTACATGTTGTCTACAGTGTACCCAAAACCCACAACAGAGCCGCAGTATGCCCAAAACCCACGTCAGAAGCTAAAGTGCGCCAAAAGTACACGACAGAAACTACAGTGTACCCAAAACCCACAACAGAGCCACAGTATACCCAAAACCCACGTCAGAGGCTACAGTGTGCTCAGTATCCACGACAGAAGCTACAGTGCACCCAAAACCCACAACGAAGCCACAGTGTACCCAAAACCCACGTCATAAGCTAAAGTGCACCCAAAACCCACGTCAGAAACTAAAGTGTGGCCAAGTACACGTCGGAAACTACAGTGTACCCAAAACCCACAACAGAGCCACAGTATGCCCAAAACCCACGTCAGAAGCTAAAGTGTGCCCAAAGTACACGTCGGAAGCTACAGTGTACCCAAAACATACGACAGAAGCCACAGTGTGGCCAAAATCCACGACAAAAGCCGTTATCGATGACTCCCAATTTTTTACGATTAGCATCAGTTGCCAAACATTAAAAGCGTATAACGAGTGCACACGATCAACGGCTCTGCAAATATTGGTACTCTGATAACCATCTGTACGACTGCTTCACCCGGCTAAAATAACAAAATATTTAATTATTTATTTGCCCGATCCTATGTTACCATGGATCCCTTCGTGTTCGCGTTTCTAACCCAGTTCGCATGTTTACTTACTTTTTGTCAACGCATGTCAACAACTCCAATGATAACTGTCGTAGTAGGCCTATGTAACAACCTCAAACGTTGCACACTCTCGCTTAAGTCGCAAACAGCAATAACAGCAATAAGTGCAAATTTTCGTAAAAATGTAAACATTTTGTTTTGTATATTCAGTGAGTCGTATCAGCGTAAGTTATTAGTCTTTTTTTTAATAAACCTTATGGATAATTTATACAGTCATAAAGGTTTACACACAATTTGAAAGTGAGATTCTGGAAGTGAATTGCTGCCTTACGGAACGCGGATTTTACGCCTGCAAAATAAACAAAGGTTGTTGGCATACTTTTTCACTTTTCACTTATTGTAGCGTAGATTTGTTTTTTATGTAATGCGCGCGCGCACGCACACACACACACAATCCAATTCACAGTATATTCGCGATTGTCGGTGGTAATGTCTCGCTTGTCGGACGGTAATAATCCACAAAACATAAAGTACCGGTAAGTAATTCCCCGATTAAAAATACTCCAACAAATTCATAGCTTATTTTGAAGATGTGAGCTCTTATGTAAATTCATATACGGATTTACCTGTTAACAACTGCTGGTAGTTAATAAGGAATTTTTGGTTAAAAAACTATGAAAACTTAAGGTAAATAAACTGAATAATTTACATTTATATATAAATTTATATATATGTATATGTGTACATATGTATCTACATATATAGGCCTAAGTTAAATCTGTTATATTAATTTTTAAAACGCAGATAATAAAATCAAAATTTACTAAAAAATAAAAAGTAGAAAGAACTGTACGCCTATACAACAAAAAATTCCGTAAATATTTTTTGATAAATTTATTTTCATTAGTTAAAAAGAATTTAATTTTTTTTTTGTATCTCCCTTTTTGAAGAAATCACTAGGGTTTGTTTTTGGTTTTGGCTTTAAACCACTTGGTTTTTATTTGAGAACGAAATTCTCGTAACATTATTTTGTTTGGCATATTATGAAAACGTTTCACATTCTAGGTACTCTATATAGAACAATGGTTCTCAACCGTGAGACTGCGACATACGATTAGGGGTCCGTAGAATGAAGTTAAATTATTAATAAATTTTTACTAACAACTTCAACAAAAAACCAATATTTGTAGTTACCTGCCCTTCATACTCAAAACATTATTAATTAAGTAATTCGTTAAACACACAAATAGTGTGTTGAGGAATAACAAATAACAGTTAATAAAGTAACTTTTTAATATGGATACGTAATAACGATACAGCGTTTCAGTGAGGAGAATTTCTCGCTAAATGTGGGAAAAGGGGGTAAAAACTGTTCACGTATACTACATTTTTATTAACTACTTAATGCTTTATGTTTACTGTATTTTCTATATGGTATATTGTTTGTGTATAAACTACGTGGTAATAAAATGTTTGACAATGTCTGAGCATGTAAGGAATGTTGTAGCCACTGTTATATGCCTTATAGCCAAAGTATAATTCTTAAAGAATTTATACTTTATTATAGATCAATAAGTCTCAAGTGTCTTGAGATTGTAAAAGGTGAGCCTACTGCTGCCTATTAATTTTTAAGAAATTCTTGACTATAGTATAAGAGTATTTTAAATTTAAACAATACAGAAATTTGACATTGTTTCTGTTAATATATATGATTAATTATACTATTTGTATATATTAATTTAGATCATTTAACTGGTATCAGTATAATTATAATTGTACAGACCATTAATGTGTATACGCTTGAGTATATGTGTAAGGAGTAGACAGGGATCTGCGAGAAACAAGTATTTTTGGGGGGTTTCTCGTTACTAAAAGGTCAAGGAACAGTGGCCTAGAAGACAATCAACGTAAACAGTAGACTGAGAACATGTTGTTATCTCTGCTGTTTCTTCCTGATCCTCGTCACTTTCGCTTTCACTCTCGTTATTACCGTTAAAAATCATTTCATTTGGCTAGAATAGTTTTGTCAGCTGCACTGGACACCATCTATGTCCGCATTCTATATATTCTGCAGTCTACTGTAATTACAGTTAAAAATCTTCTGCAAATTTTAATAACGGTATTTACTTTTTTTCGTATCGGCCATCTAAGGACCACATGCCAATTTCAATTCTTTACTCTTTGTTATTTTCTTTTTTCCAATATTCTTTCATCTTCTCACTGTATCTCTTCTTCCTGCTTCAGTCCACTTTGAACCTTCTCTCTCTTGCGTTTTTCTCTCTCCTATCCTGGACACCCTCCATTTTTAACACTTGCCTGAAAAACGTCTCCTTTAATTGCTTCTTCTGCGTGTATATTATTTTTTTCTAAATCCTTTTGAACTTCTTTAATCCAACTTGATGTTGACTTCTTCCCCCACAGATATTTGAAGATTTGCTTTGTCAACCTATTGTCGTCCATTCTACTTAAATGTCCAAAAAATAATAGCTTTCTTTTTCTCATTGTTTCTGTTAATGGTATTTTACAATCAAATAAAACCTCTTGATTATAAGGCCACATATTCTTTATCGTAATTTTTCTAAAAAGCCTGTTGAACGAACGTACCGAGTTCTCAGTCTTAACTCGACCGTTTCGCGTTTGTTTGTCTCTCTATCTGTCTGAACATCTGGGGTCTGTCATACAATAATGATTGAAAGCTTGACCCAATTTTCGTAAAACTTGTCATGCGTGTCCATACTTGTCCTCTACAGAACCCTGTTCTTGAGATTCATCCCCTCCAAGAATAGCGGGGCGGGAGGCAACAATGCAGAGGTACAAATTTTGAAAAAATCGCCAACATTCATGTGGCATATCATAATAAAAGGAATTTTAACTGAATCTAAAAGTGGTGTTGATTTTTGGAAATGACAAATTTTGGGACGAAAGAGCGTAAAAATCGGAGCAAAATTTAAAAAAATTCATATTCTGTGGGATACCAGATTAAAGAGAATTTTATCAAAAATCTGAATATAGTGTGCAGTTTTGGAAACGTCGCAATATTTTGACCCTAGTGCCCAAAAGTGGAATCAAAAACTTGAAAAAATCTTTAAAATCAGTTACGAACTCATTCTTAAACTTAAGGACTCAGTTACACAAAAGGTTTTTGAGACAACGCCCACAAAATAAGGGTGAGTTATGTTTAAAATCCCATATATTCTAAACTATACATTTTACAAAAATGTATCATAAACGTGAATTTAAAACTAAGATAACGTCTTATAATTGTGTCACGATTAATTTTGAAAAAAATTAATAAAAATATTTGAATATCGTGGTTTTCCCGTAAAATCATTACCGCTGTCAAAAAAATGCGTATTCTACTTAACTTCGCTAGCGGTAGGCGAGGATTCTATCTCCAACAACAGATATTACCGCAAATTGTAAAAGTTCGAATACAACTCTTCTTACATTGTTCTTAATAAGAAATTTAAAACAAATATTTGGGCTATTTATTTTTTCGGGTGCAGTGAAATGTCAATTGTATTTTTAATTTTCATTGTAGTCATTATCCACAGATAACGTATTCAATCTACAGATAATGACGAAGTCGTAGATGATTAACTGATTCAGTATTTTGGACATTACGAGGGTCAGTTGATAAGTACGCGGAGCGACATCTATACCTCAGTGGTAGAACTAAAATCTTTCGTGTGCTGCAAGACGTATTCGTACTCTGTGGCTGCAAGACGTATATTTCGCGTGAACACCTATCAATCTCCAGACACATCTGTCAGTTTATTCACTTTTTGCCAGCCGTTTTAAATTTTCCTGTTACGCGTGTTTTTAAAATGCACAAAATCAAACATCGTGTTGTGATGAATTACTGTGTTAAAAACGTTTTAGCGCCAATGGAAAATCAAAACAAAATTGTATATGTGTTAGAAAATGCTGCGCCTTCAGAAACAACGGTAACTGGGCCACACTCGAGATTAAACGTGGTCGTACAAGCACTGAAGATTATCCCAGCAGTGGACATCCAAAAAGTGCAATAAAAAATTGAATTATTCAAAAAATTTCATAGGGAGTTGTAAGACCGCAGATTGAGAAGTGGATGACGTTCCTGAAATCATAGGGATTCATATGAGCGTGTGCATCATAGTTTAACTCAAGAACTTGGTGTGAAAAAGCGTTGTGCATATGGAGTTGTTCCATTTTTTGGGCGTCCAGTGCGACCACGTTTCAACTCAAGTGCCTACTTACAAACCGTTGGTTTTAAAGGCGCAGCGTCTTCCGACACATTTACAATTTCGTTTTGAATTTCCGTTGGCGCTAAACAGTTTTTAACAAAGAATCACACCACGATGTTTGATTTTGACCGTTTTTCAAAACACGCATGGCACGTCAATTTTAAACAGCTTCTAAACAATGAATAAATTGATAGATAGATTTGGAAATTACCAGGAGTTTACATAAAATACAAATCTTGCAGCACACGAAAAATTTTAGTTTTACCACTAAGCTACAGTTGTCGCTCCGCGAATTTTCAACTGACCCTCGTACTTCGCCGCCGATTTTTGTCGTACAAAAATTTTACACATCTCAGTCAAACAAAATGAAACACACTTTTTAATTTATTATTTTTGTATGTCCAAAAGTGTTTGCGTAAATCAATGTAAAGTATAATACGGGTTGAAAAATGATGAAAAAGTGATAAATCCGAAACATTCAATCTCGTATCATTAGGAATCACGATTTGTATTCTTTAAAAATCTTTCAAAAATGATTTCTGTTTCTGAAGATAACGACAGAATGCTCTCGAACAGTCGAGTGTCGTTCTGCGCGTTTCTTGGCTAGTCGAGCAGGTGCGCGCCCCTGTTAAAGCTGCACTAATGTACGCTCTAGACTTTTTGAGTGCTTGTTAACGACGCTAATTTTGGATTATTCGGGAACACCTGCGTGACCTATTTCGACAACAGCAGCTGCCTGTGTCAGTTAGTTACGTTGGGCGATTTATCAAGTGCGGATATTAAGTGGTTGTTATGGAAAGTGATTATTGTGTTATAAGTAGTGCAGAACTCTTTTTACTTGACATTATTACTGAGTGTGAACAAATTTAACTCAAATTACTGTATGAGAGTATCTTGTTGATTTCAAATTGTTGTTTGTGACTTATTAAAGCTAGTAATTAGTGGTTCCAGTGGTGTCTGTATTTTGTTTCCACTGTACTATACGACAATCAGTGAGATGGTCGTAACAATATTTTGAAAACTACCGGTTTTTACCACTTAATTTTAAGGATGTAACACCCTTGTAATAAAAAAATACGTTATTTTTAATGTACTCTAGCCATAGATTCTCAGTTTTTTAAATTAAAGTCAAGAAACTGCTAGATTACCTTGGTTAATATGACGGTTCAAACAACAGAGATATTAGACTAGAGGAGTCATGACGTAGACAACCCTGTAAGGACAAGTGTGTCTGCGCGAAAAAGATAAAGGTAGGTTAGTAGACTCTGCCTTCGTTTTCTGGCGCGTGTATAATCATTGTTTTTAAGACTGTAAACACAATGTTCTTACCAAATGTTAAGTTAACATCATTATTAAGAAACCTCTAACTTTATTATATTAATTTACAAATACTGTAATTTCCTTTAATTTCTACAATATTTATAAGCTTCAGTTTGTCACACGCAATTGGCTTACAAATAGCTTTACGTTAAATGTTTACGGAATTTCGCTGAAATTTTTCATAGTTTTGGGGGGGGGGGAGATTGATCCTCTAATCCCCCCTTAGTTACGGCACTCGTGCATCCAGCTGTTTTATTGTAAACAACCATTTCACATCTGGTAATAGACCAGTTAACTAACTTTGACCAAACAATTGTCTCTTATAAAATTCAGTAGGCTAATGGTAGTAGGCCTACCTCAAAAATAGTTTTAAAAAACGTGCAGTACACTTTTCTAAACAGTAAGAATCTGACAGATTACAGATCAAGCAGGAATTTATTACAGAAGTATTGTCATACATATATCGTATATAATCCATGCCATGACACAAATTTTAAACTATGCGTACGTATTTTCTCTTTTAAGTTTAATCAGATATTCCCATTTAGTCTATAATGGAGAACTGGTTTTATCAGGTAGGGCCTAACTACATAACATTTTTGTTGCTTTCTTGTATTCTGACAACTTAAGTTCTGCTTATCAAACGTTTACCGAGTTAATGGTTTGACGAGTTGTTTGTAAATATAAAAATAAAAATAATTTATAAACTGTAATATAATCGAGTAAAATGATTGTTGTAAATCGGTTTAAATAATTACAGACAAGTACAAGAGGGAGCATCTTTCCTTGCATAGCTACCTGACAAGAACACACAACTGATTCATGAGGCAAATGGGGAGGTACCCAAAAAGATGGGCTCACACTCGTTGTTTTACAGTCGCAAGGTATGAATTCAGTTCTGATCATATTATTAGTGCAAAGTACAATCGTCTGGGCACTGTAAATAAACGCGCATACCATTTTACCTGAATTTGTTTTCTTTCACATTATATTGAATTTAGTAATGAATTTCATATGGAACTTACTGTGTTCACATTAGCATTTTTTTTTGCAAATTTCCAATATGCTTAAGAATAATTTCAGTTTTTTTTACATTGTTACGACATCACAGAACAATCTACGTGTTTGTCGAATGTGCCAGAAGAATCTCGCTCTATTGTGTGTGGGGTACATGCTTGTAGACGCATTTGCGAGAGTTTTCTCAATGCCACCAGTCGTGCGGACTGTGTCAAGGCCGCAGTTAATTACGTAGTTCATACGCACGCTAAGACGCAATTAGGGATCGTCTAGATTTTCGGCGGGTATACCTAAATACAATTACTCAGGGACGCTCAAGTCAGTATAGCAGCGATATATTTACAGTTCGGTTCGAGAGTTATTATCGGGCGAAATTACTGTGTACGTTCAAGTGGTTATTAGTGAAGTTTGCGTTTTATAATCGGGCGGTATAATTGTAATACAATTGTGTTTAATATTAGTGACATTTTATTGCGTGTGAACAATTTATATTTGATTTGTTGTAGTAGACTGTGTTGTTAATTACGAACTGTTTAACTGTAAAAATTAAAGCTAGTGATTAGTGACTTAATTTGCGTCTTGTACTTATTTTGTTCTCCGCTGTACCTACGACGATCAAGTAGACCGTCGTAACAGTGGTGTCAGAACTGGGATAGAACCGTTAACAGTGGAAACAGTGGACACTTTGTACAAGACGAGTGTAATTCGTGATTACTCGGAAACATGGATCCCAGTCACATGATGGAAGATTCATAAACACTGCTGCGGCAGACACAGGAAGAAGCAGAAAAACGACAGGATGAGAAACGCAGACAGGAGGCGGAAGAGACAAAAGAAGAACGAAGACAAGAAAGGGAAGAAACAGAGGAACGACGTAAACGTGAAACAGAAGACATCAAAGCATTAATACAGAAGCAGAAACAGATGCAAGAACATAGTACCGCAGAATTGAGTCTCCTGCGAGGTGAGTTTAATAAACAAGTTACAAAAATATCAGAGGTACAAGAATCAATGACATTAAAAATAGCTGAAGTAGAAAAATCTGTCTCGAGTGTTGAAGAATCGATGTCTAATAAAATAGCTGAAGTAGAAAAATCAGTCACGAGTGTAGAAAAAGCTATGTCAACAAAAATAGAAGACTCGATTACAAATATAAAAGATCAGATTAAAAATGAAGTCGAGCAGTGCCTGAAGTTACAACCAAAACAACTTTGTGAACAGACTGTACCAATGATAAAGACAGAAAAAGACGCAGAAAATAAGTTAATAGAGAAAGTCACTTTGCCTGCAGTAGGGACAGTTCATGTCAAAGCTCCAACTTCTGACGGAAGCAGACACTGGGCAACGTAGCTCCGCCAATTTGAAGCTACTACATGCGCAAATAATTGGACAGAGGAAGACAAGACTGTTTCACTCGTTCTTGCATTAAAAGGACCTGCGGCAGAATTACTACAGAAAGTGCAACTTGACAGCCAAAACACCTATGCCGAATTGATAAAAGCTCTGGAATTACGGTATGGTGATAAACATTCGCGAGATGTGTACTGCACAGACATGAGAGCAAGGTGACAGCATTCCGGGGAGAGTCTTCAAGAGTTTGAAGCTAGTATCGACAGATTGATTAGATTGGCCTATCCTGAAGCACCAGAAGACTTCCGAATAAGGTTTGCGGTGCAGACATTTATTGATGGCATCGGAGATTGTGAACTTCAGCAAGTGTTACGAATGGCAAGACACCGAAATAGCTCAGAAGCTCTTGTTCACGCCCTAGAGTTTGAAGCTGCTAAGTCAGCGTCCCGCTACATTAATGGGTTTATGCCATCACGTTGCAGTCAGAAGATCCCTGTATCACATTGCCGTTACGATGGGTGCAGAAAAACAATGTTGTCGGACAAACAATTCAAAAGTTCAAGAGAGTCGCAACGATTTGAAAAAGACAGAAGACCGAAATGTTACAACTGTGGAAAACGTGGTCATCTACAGGTAGACTGTTGGGAGAAGAAGATACCGAGAGAAAAGAGTGATCGCACCAATTGGAGAAGTAAAGCCCCAGAACAGCGCACAGTTTCCACGCTACATAAGACCAGTGGAAACTTGATCGTTAATGGATTTGCGGTAGGTAAACCAACATCATTTACAGTTGACACGGGCGCAACAGTGTCCATTGTGCGCCCTGACTTAGTCAGCAACCGCCAGCCTCTAATTAGCTCTTGCACAATACAGACTGTGACTGGAAGCCCGTCAAGATGCTAGGAAAGGTAGACATACGTGTACGCCTGGGTCTTCTCGAGTTTAGCCACCAAATGCTCATTGCAGACATTGTCGATGAAGTGATTCTTGGCACGGACATTATGAATGCCTACGAATTCGTTGTGGATTTAAGAGAGAATGTCCTGAAAGTTGGCCAAGAGAAGATAAAGCTTTGCATGGCTAAAATGACAGGGTGTACCAACCATTCGATTAAGCAAGTGGCATTAGTCGAAGAAAAAGTCAACAGGTCTGGTCAAGAGGAACCCTCCCTATTGCAAGCGGAAATGGAGGAAGAACTAGCAGAGGAAATACAAATAAGTGTAACGACAAAAGAAGTGATTGGAAAGCCAACTGTGGGTGTCGAGACAAATTCTTTCTTGTTCCTGACCTGATAGAAGCGCCCAAGGGCAAAGTGGCTGAAGATGAGGTTACGCAAGAGGTTGTTGACGAGAACTAAACAAACTTGGATCAGCCAGTGGTGTTTAGGTCATCAGTACATGACGCAACGGGAGTGATTCCAGCAAAACTAGTGATTGAGCGAAAGACTCCCATTCCTGGGAACGTGACGTTCGGATCACCTGAGACTCAGTCCCAAGAGGCGCAGAACTATTAATCGCAATTAGAAAACTAACTGCGAGAAATGAATCGCTTGGTAAGAGGACGGCTGAAGATTGCCAGTGATAAAAACTCGATATGACATTCTCAGTAACAGTGTGGGTTTCCAAGAAGGAGATCAGGTCTGGTTGTTCAATCCAAAGCGCCGTCGTGGTCGCTCACCTAAGCTTCAGTCTAACTGGGAAGGACCCTACACTGTGAAAAAAAAGAATTAACGATATTGTTTATCGTATTCAACAGGAAGTACAGCGAAAGTTCAAGGTCGTCCACCTAGATTGCCTGGCTAAGTACTATTTCAGATACGGTTTGCTAGTTCGGGACGAAGAGGCTTATGGAGGGGGCGGTGTTACGACATCACAGAACAATCTACGTGTTTGTCGAATCTGCCAGAAGAATCTCGCTCTATTGTGTGTGGAGTACGTGCTTGTAGACGCATTTGCGAGAGTCTTCTCGATGCCACCAGCCGTGCGGACTGTGTCAAGGCCGCAGTTAATTACGTAGTTCCTACGGACGCTAAGACGCAATTAGGGCTCGTCTAGATTTTCGGCGGCTATAAATACAATTACTCAGGGACGCTCAAGTCAGTATAGCAGCGATATATTTACAGTTAGGTTCGAGAGTTATTATCGGGCGACGTTACTGTGTACGTTCAAGTCGTTATTAGTGAAGTGTTGCGTTTAATTGCAATAAAATTTTGTTTAATATTAGTAACATTTTAATGCGTGTGAACAATTTATATTTGATTTGTTGTAGTAGATTGTGTTGTTGATTACGAACTGTTTAACTGTAAAAATTAAAGCTAGTGATTAGTGACTTAATTGGCGTCTTGTACTTATTTTGTTTTCCACTGCACCTACGACGATCAAGTAGGCCGTCGTAACAATACTAAACCAAACTCTGTTCAAATAATATAATATTTTTGATAATGTAATTATTATTACAACAGTGTAATAACAATAATAACAACAATAATTTTTCATTACGAGGGAAACAGTGGAAAACTAATGTTTGTCGCAGGAAGGTCCACTCTCATACGCTGTGTGGGACTCGCAATCACCAAAACCGCAAACCCTTTTCTCCGTGGCATGAATAAACCTTGAGACTCAGCTTTCACAATACTTCAGGGTCAACATTTACTCTTTGTCCATGCGTGACATTCATCTGGTTTAAACCTTCATCGAGACCACATTACCTGTTTTCTGCTAGCAAGATCACTTTCTGCTTCCTTCCTTTGCCTTAGAACCTTTTCTGTGTAAGCTGCTACCTGATCCCAGTGGTGTTTGCTCTGCAGCATCAATCCAATGATATTGTTGAGTGTAATCTGTCCCACTAAACACTAAATTCATCAGAGTTTGCCTCTCCTCTTTCCATCTATCACAGGTGAAAAAGGGTGGTGCACATCGTTTAGTTCCTATTTACAGAAAACCCAGTGGTCTGGTCTGTCTACTTTCCCCATCCTGTACAGGCCGTGCTATTGTTAGAAACTGTTTCATAGGAAATTAATCTTTCCATGTTTATGATCAGTTCACTCAGCTAACTGTTCTATAAGCCTAACGGTCCATCTTGCCTTTGTGTCACTGGTCCATCTTTACTGCCATTGACCCACATTATGGGACCTGACCTCCCTGTGAGCTTGTACTTTCTCTACTTTGCCCTTCCTCTTGTGAACCTGTTTCTACTCCTGTGCCAGCAGATCGACTGGAATTATTCCCACGACTACAAGAACCGCGTAATCATAAACCGTGCGGTAGGAGCAAGCCACTCTGAGCGCGCCACTTCGCTCCACTGCTGGCATGCGTCTTCTGTGTTTCAGGACTTTGAGTGCCTCAGGCCACATCTCCGCACCATACAGTAGTATTGAGTGCGTAACTGACATCAGTAATCGTCGCTTGGAAGGTTTCGGCCCGCTGTTGTTAGCCATAATTCTACTCAGCGCCGTGGTCACAGTTGGAGACTTATCAGCCGCCCGTTCTATTGGTGCCCAAAACGTGACCTTGTATCCCCCAGATTCTTGACCGCGGCTTTAGTCCGCACAGTTTCTTTCCCAACCTGCAGTTGCAAGATGTTAGGTAGGCCTATGTGCCTCCTTGTAAGTAGCACGATTTCTGTTTTTTTTTCTTTTTCAGCTGTCAGTTGTAAGCTGTGATCTGTCATTCGGGCACTGACTGGTCTCATAACTTGCCTTTCTATCATCTGTAACCTCTACACCTCGTGCTATAATAACCGTTGCAATTTCATCAACGTACTCCACTAATTATGTGTTTTCAGGTATGTCCATTCGAAGAATGTCATCATATGGAACATTCCACAGGTCTGGCCCAACAATTAATCCCTGAGCTGCTACTGCTGTGATCTCTTTAATCCTACATCTTGCTGCAATATGATACAGTAATGCCCTATCACTTAGGTAATCTCTAATCATCCCCAACAAGTATTTGGGTATCCGAAACGTATGCTCCAAAGCGTCAAGCATATCACTCCACTTCGTTGAATTATACGCGTTTTTGACATCCAACGTTAACAAGAGGCATGCTGGGTGCCAGAAGTGGTTTCTTCGTTTGGAAGTGGTGCCTTGCGGCTTCAACTACTACTATATAATTGTGGCTACTGTTGACCTGCCCTTCCGAAAACCACACTGTCTGTCGGATAAATCTCAGGAGTCCTTTATAGTCTCCTAACCTGCAAAAGACGAGGTTTTAACAATTTTTCAAGCACCTTCCCATCGGTGTCCAGCATACACAAAGGCTTGTAGGATGCCGGGGAATTTACATCCCCTTTGCCTTTGTTGACAAGGACAGGTCTTGCCCATTAGAACGCGAACAGAAACTCCTGTTCTGAGGCAAATATGAAACATGTGCAGCAACAGTTGCGGGTGAGTCCGCAGCACAGCCTTCAGCACTTGTGCTAACCGCAGTAGCCGAATCAGAGGTACGGTATGGTATGACTTTTTGTTTGCAGCGAGCCCACTGCCTTTCTCAAATCTTCTTCGCTGCATATCAGGATCTCTGCGGCCTCCTTCACACCATTCTCTGTTTTCCTGACAGGGTGATTTCGAAAAAGGACATCTATGATGTTTTGCGTTCTCTCCGCATCCTGTGGGCCTTCCGACGCAAAAATTCCGAGCTTGTGGGTTACAATGTTATTTCCTAATCCCCAGGCAACCCTATTCATTTCTTTCCCCAGTGCTTTCCAACAAGGTTCCAATTCTCATCTAATAGCTTTACGCATGTTCCTTTTGCTGCTTTGTGCTCTGTTGTCCAGTGGTGTGTCTCTTTCCCTCTTATTCGTATCTGTTACCCCTTCTCCCACAACTGAAGACATATCTTTCTAAGAGCAGCAATCTCTTCTGTCCACCAGAGTCGACTGGGCGTCTGTTGTTTCGGGGTCTTTTTATCGCCACTACACGTTTCCCTTTGTATCAGCCACATCATAGCCTCGACCACTGTCTCTGAACCGTTCCAGTTATCCAGTCCTTTCAGAGCCTCCTCGATCCCACATCGTCATTCCGACGTTCCGATGCTGGAGAAAGACATCTAAAATACTTTCCCTATATACAGATCGCCCTGAATGTCGACGTCCTCCCAGTATTAAGCAGTACCAGACGCAGCCTGTATAACATCGCAACCACTCACGTTCCTCTAGTCTGGTTCAGGCAAGCCCCACTCCAAATCCTTAGCACTGAAATTGCCGGGCACAATCAGGTCTCATTCCATTTCTCGTTGAACATCCCCCACTCCATCCATCCTAGCTTTAAAACTAACGATTCGCTCATTTGGTGTAACATAGCAGCTCACATACGTAATGCTGTTGTTCTTTATCCATATAAAGCCGTCACCGCATCCATGGCTGTGAGTCTGGAACCCATACAGCTGCAGTACCCAGGTTGCCTGAATACCATGTATGTGTGTCCTTATTCCTATACTGCTCGCTAATAACAAATATGTCAGCATTATTTTCCAATATTATCTGCATGAATAAGTTATGGGTCAACCTATTTCTATTGTATTCCCTTGTGGGACCTTAACCGTTTCGGTTTCGTTTAAATTAACAACAACAATAAAAGAGGTGCTAATAATAATAATAAATGATAATAAAAGTAACTATAATTTTGACAATAGAGAATTATTTACTTACAATTACATATTTGTTTCTGTAATGTCATCTTTTCCATTGTGTATTCAAATTTTTAAGCAATGCTGTTTCCTTAACCATACCTCCCATCAACCTTTCACTGAACATTTATCAACTCAACCAGTATAATCAGGTTTCAATATTATGTTCTACAGCTTTACATTGACTATCATAAAGAACTTTTTTGTCTTCTTCTTTACAGAAGACGACAAATTCCATCTGAAGAAATCATCAGGAAATATTTGCAAGACTACTGTGAGAATACGACCATCCATGGGTTCAAATATATTGGAGAGAAGGGTCGACTCATAGTAGAGAGGTGAACAAAATTCTTTCAAGTATTATATTTAGGAGCCATCGGCTCTGTAACTTGTGTCAAATTCTCTACAATTAAGACAGGGGCAGATCCAGCAAACAGTTTTGGGGAGGAAACTGTGGCCTTTGGGGAGTATTTTGAAAAGTTAGACCATTCTTTAAAGATCTAAAGTGTAAATGATAGTAATGAGTGAAAATAAAATAGTTTGTTATTAATCAACGTAATAGATCTATTACTGTATAAGTATTAATTGACATTTGTATTTGTTAGTACAGTGTTCTTTTAATAATATTCACGTACAGTTTAAAATAAACACGACTCATTTAAGTTATGTATTAAACAAAAATTAAGCACGCTGTTAAGGTGCAGTTACAACTTAAAATAACTGTAGGGTAAAACCATGGACTTACATAATGTGATATGATTTTTAAATCATATACACAATCACAAAAACTTCCTTTGAAGTGACCATTTGGGGTGGGAAATTTCCCACATTTCCGTGCATTCGTGCCTGATTAAGAATAGTTTACACACATGTGCGTGTAATTGGTAGCTGAAGCAATTAACAAGTTACATTTTTAAGAGACATTAATTTTCTGTACGTGTATTTTCCTGTTCTGGGGTTTCACTGTTAACAAACATATTACGTGAGAATCTTTTGGCAACTACATGTGGAAGTCACATTCCACCTAGATACAGAATGATATGAATAAAAATATTTGGTTTGTCTCATGTAAGTATCATCTTGTGTAAATTCATATTTCATACTTTCAACCGTAAAGCATTTTACTCTGACAGATCAGAATCCTGGAGTTTTTAAAACATTTTAAAAATTTCACAGTAATTTTAAGAATAAAACATTGTATAGCTTGCATAACTCATTTCAAAGAATACAAAATGAAGTTTAAAATTATATGGGAACCACAATTTTATAATACTTATGAAAAAGTAATATCATTTTGAATTAATTGTTAAAATTTGAAAAAATAGACATAAAAACATAAAATAACTATGGTTACAGCTTCAGAAAAAGCACTTTTATCAGCTATGACAATTGGTAGTTGGTAACAATCAAAAGTTGAATTGAATTTTCAAGTTGCATAAATTTTAAAGTTTTCAATATAAAATAAAAAAATGAATTCTTATTGGAGTAGAAACAAAAAAATAAAAAAAATGAACTAAAAATGAGTCTGAAATGCCTAGCATGTAATATTCATTATTAAAAAACTGTTGAATAAAATATGGCAATCCAAGTTATACTTGGACTTTGTTCACTTGTATCAAGTAAGCTGTCAGTATATAGGCCTAACTGGACTATGAATGAAAGCAATACATACATTTTTTTTATAACTCAAGTTAAAATAATTTTAATTGACAAATTTTAATAAAATACACTATTTTAATACAAAAAATGTAAGTAATTCTTTCTTTATAAGTAATTCGCAGGATGAGTTTCTTAAGAATTCTTGAGTGTTTCAGGATTCTTATATTATCGAATTCTAATTACTTCTGCAAGTCCATTGTACGTATAATGGTTGTACGTCCATTATAAGTCGGATTGTTTCTGTATTTTCAAATATTTCTAAATTAATTATCATTCAAAATATGATTTAAATATCTCGGCAGAATGGTTAAAACAATGGTGAATCAAAGTAAACAGCAACAAATCGACGCAGATCACGTTTACTACAAGATGCAGCATATGTCCACAAATAACAACCCAATACCAATGAAATCGGAAGTAAAATAATTGGGACTGCACTTAGATGAGAAACTAACCTGGTGATCACACATTAAGGCAAAGAAGCAACACCTACCAATAAAAACTAGACAAATGATTTGGCTAATAGGAAAATGATCTAAATTATCTCTGGAAAGCAAACTAATTATGTACAAAATGATACTAAAGCCAATATGGACTTGTGGCATTGAGCTATGGGGTTGCTCCAAGCCATCTAATAAAATTTTCTCCAAACATTTCAATCAAAAACTCTCCGGATAATAACAAATGCTCCATGGCTTGTCTCAAATCTAACCATTCATGAGGATCTCAAAATTCCATTCATCAAACATGTGATTCAAACGCAAGCTATAAAATACAGAGAACAGATTACAGATCATCAAAATCACTTAATTAGGGAACTGTCCAACCGGCAGATGGCAGAAAGAAGACTGAGGAAATGAGGAAAAATTTTCAAATCTACAATTTGAGTAGATTGTAAATTTGCATATAATAAAAAAAAAATATATGAAATTAATTTAAAACATAGAAAAAGTCAAAAATTGAATATTTGGGAAAATCTTAATATTTACAAACACAATAACAATAATTTACTAATTATAGAATAAACTCAAATAAAAACAAAACAAGATGATCTATTTAAAATTACATATTTATTAAAATAAATAAAATATAAACATTATACATTTTCAGTATAACAATCAAAACATCTGATTACAAACATCAAAATAAACATTACAACAATCAAATATTTCACCCTCGCACCTCACCCTTGTATTTTATACCTTTGCACATCATGCTGGTATCCTGCTTTTAATTTGTGGGCTATTTTTCAGTGTGGTTATTGATATATACAGAATCGCATACAAAACTACAAACAAAACAGAACACACACTATCAAAACACACACATAAAGCACAAAACAAATTCGATCTACCTGGTGTTTACAAACTAAATTCCTCGGATTGGAACAAATTCTACATAGGCCAGACAGGACATAGCTTCAGAGATACATTGAACACACAAAGGCACTACACTCCAATACCGATTCCACCTTTGCAAACCGCCTCATTGAAGCAGACCACGCATACAAAAACATTGACTTTAGCATGGATATTCTACACGTACACACAAAAGGCCGAAAACTAGACACTCTTGGACAATTGGAAATATACAAACATACAAAAACAGATAAAAACGACATCTCAAATGAACAGACACAGTTCAAATCACACACATTATTTGAACATGTCACACCCCACACACACAACATCGATCCTTCAAAACTCGACACCGTCACCAAGAACAAGACAGACAGTGCTCCAAGTGGCAGCCTCTGATGAAGCTTATAATAAATGAAAACTGGATCAGGCTATAAGGTAAAACTTTTATGTTTTTACCCACAAAAAACTTTGTGTTCTGAGTCGGTAGTGATTTAATTATATTTAGTTAATCAACGGACATATCACGGACAACGAAATCCAAGAATGTATATTATAGTTAGTACTAGAGAATTTAAGAAATAAAAATCTGCTCGGGTCTGCTAGACCCCACGGTGTGCTGTGAGGGTTAAATTAAATATTATATGATATAGAATCAAATTGATTATTCATTAATTAATTTTGAAACCTCTGAAGATACAGATACAATCTGTGAGACACGCATCAGGTTAATTAAAATGATAAAAAAATAGTACAGTCTACTTGTAGAAGTAATTACAATTTGACAGTATAAGAATCCTGCAAGAAAATCAATGATCTGCTTATAAAGAAACGATGGATGATAACACCACACAAGTTGATATAATTCATTTTTATAACCTATTTATTAGACACAAAAAATAATTAATTGTTTTGCAAACATCTATGTCAGCAAAAAATGCTTAAACCTTTATATCTTCCCAAAATACACCAGAATAATTGGAAAAAAACAATAACAATAAATTAAACAAACATATTACTCAAGCTCAGTAAAATTGAATTAAAGATATTATTTCAAGTAATTACAGAAAAATGTACTACATTAACAAGCAATTAATTAACTTAAATCTTCTATTAGCCAACACACTTGATTATCATACATGGAATAATAAATATACTAATATGCTTAGAATCCTAAATAAACACAAAACAATCAAATTTAATACAATCAATAAAAAACTTAATAATCTACTAATACGTAGTAAACCCAATGAATATAGCCAACATTTGCACACGTTAAACAGTAACCACGCATTTTACCTTAAATTCATAAATTTATCTACCATTCAATTCACTGAAAATGAAATATCAACTCTAGCAACCTCAAACAAAACTACTCTTAAAAATTAAAATAAATATAACAGAAAATATCATAGTCAAAACAGGAAATGCAATTAATAATATAGAAAAAGAAAAACAATATATAATGAAAACAGAAGACACAATGGAAATAATAAAATTTATTTAAAAAATGTAATAGCAAAGAACGTTATATTAAAACAAAACAAAATAACACTATGAATAACATAAAACAGAAACTAACAGCAAATAACCTTACTTTAACCAAAGCTGATAAATGTAATCCCACAGTAATAATTTCTGAAAAAGATATAGATGATAGAACAGAATAATTTATAAGTAATAATATCTGACGTTAAGAACTATGAACTTTTTCATTTCAGTGGGTATGGTACTTCATTCTTTTGTGGAGTAATTGATGAGTCTGTTTCAAATTTTAAATCCTTATTTTATTACTGATTTTGAATTAATAAATAAATGAAGGATTGTCACAGATCACTCAATTAGCTAGACCCTAATTATACTATACTCTGTACTATAGAACATTACTAGATTTACCCTAGAGCCATACTATTCTCTATACTATAAACATCTATACAATGACCATACAAATTTCCACTCATCTATCAAAACTGCAATATTGTGCCTGTTTATTGTCATTTTAAGATAGGTTTAAGTATTATTTATAAGTAATAATTATTATTTCTGAGTATCTATACTGTTGTTGCTACCCTCCCTTGCCATCAACAGCTATAAACCAAATAAAAATTCTGGCTATGTCATTAGAGGCTACTTACTAAACTCGGGCAATTCTGAGAGGTTTGATTTATGGTCATCTTGATTATAAACATTTTCAAGATCGTTATAAAACTGTTACAAATCACCGACAACTTGGCACATTCAGTATACAAACGAAACCTCACTGAAGAAGGAGAACAACACTCCAAAACGTCGTATGAGGGAATACAACAAAGTAAGTTCACAAGAGAAAGTACCATCAATAGTAATAATTATAAACATTTTCATTCCATACATCTTCATTAGGGGCTTCAATATGGTATAGCTTTTATATTGTGTAAGATTTCTTTTCAATGCTAAGTCTCTGCAGGCATGAAAACTCTATCTTTTAAATTACATTTTTTGGAGATTCAACATTTGACACAAATAATGAAATTTGCAACTGTCTCTCGTAAAATTGCTTGAAACCTATGTAAATGCTCAATCAAACCATTGATCCATTAATGGTCGTAAAATGGAGGTCTCATTAAATTATTATAAAAACAATACAAATTTCAGTTTTATAAGCAAAAGCAGATTTTATATAATTTTCAGCTGTACAATATTTATCAGTTTTATGCCAACAAATTGGTTTGATTGAAAGTTTTTAATGAAATCTTCATCAACTCCTTAAAATCTCTGGCAGGTTCAACATCATCATTATCCTGGACATGTAACTCTCTTATTCACTGTTTAGAATTCATAAGAGTCTGTTGGAGGTTGCGAAGGTTAATTTTAGACATAAGAATTTTGTGCTCTCAGATAGTTCTCATTAGTAATCCAAATCATACAAACTACTCTGAGAGTCAGCTGCAAGTTGGTGAGTGCCTTATTATTTAGTAGATTATTTGAGTGCATAACTTTAATTCTTGAATTTGTCCAAAAAGTTTCCATTGTGTAAACATTAGAAATACTCATACATAAATAATAAATAAACGTTTGGAGGAAATGTTATGGATTGTCTGTTACAGATTTTCTTACCAAATGACTTGATGCACTATAATAGTTCTCACTCATTCAGTTTATTGCCCAGTGCAAGTACATTATTGTATACAGTTTTGTTTGGCTACCAAGAGTACAAGAAGTATTGTTGCTACTCGCGAACATAACTACACTCTGGCTGTCCACTGTACTGTGAGAGCTGTGTGGGAGCAAGGTCTCACTCAGTGAAGCCGATGTTCCATACTACCTATGTATAACAACTTCTGTGAAATCACTCTTACACAAATTCACACACTTGTTTTGAACGCCTTCTGCTACTATGAGACAGTAAATATTATGAAATTTTGCTTTTCACATAAATTCCTCTAACCTCTCAGAGCATAAATGACTCAGGTTTAAGAGAGAAAAGACTTGTAAAACCATTTTTATTAACTGTTTTTCTAATCTTTTCCTGTTATGTTCAGGTTTTGGTGGCTTGTTGTCTTTATACTGAGGATGGTAGGTAGCGCATATTTTATTAATAAGGTGTGGCACAAATGGCATGACTTTCCAATTATTATGTCATTTGCTGAGACAATGACTCCAGTCTGGCAGATTCCATTCCCCACAGTGACTGTATGCAGTGAGATAAAGTCACGTGAGACAATCTTCAACTTTACCAAAGCCATGTTGAGCTCCAACGTGGCTGAAGATGAGTAAGTACTGGGCATGGTGTATGTATGCATGCATGTGTGTGACACACACACACACACACACAAATTTAAATAAATAAAGAATTAAAAAAATTAAAACCTTTTGTTTTTGTAATGTATTAGGCCCAGTGACGGTACAGATCACACCACGCAGAAACCAGTCTACATATAGCCAAGTCCAGTGACCAGCAGCGTGGTGAGGACAGCTGTAGTTAAGCTGTGTATACACTTTTAGTACGTAGGCTTTCACGGCCGGTGTCATTATAATTATTTAAAACTTCCGGGCTGAAAGGCCGTGGTCGAATGCTTGATGTTCTACAGCTAGACGTTTCGGCCACACCACCGGTGGCCATCTTCAATAGCAAAAATTGTTCGAAATAGGGTGGTATGCCGAACAAGTCGCCCAATGAACTGGGAACAAGCAACAGTGAGAGAAGGCTACGTTGTTTCTATTTATAACTTTTTGGCCGCTTAAGGTGTATAACGCGAACCAATCAGAAGCCAGCTCATCATTCTCCACTCTGATTGGCCATGGAAAATAAACCATGCCAGACACTATGAATATGGATGGACTCCAGATGCAGGCGAGGGGAGCGGAGTCTACCTAGAGCATTTGCCCGGGTAGGCTGTGTTTGTTTTTGCTCTGCAAAATTTTGTCAAATTGTGCGGAAATACTGTTTATTCATCATTTTTACTATCATCACCGTCTTCAGCATCATCAAAACTACAAGTATCTTCTTCAGTTCAGTACAAATCAGTTTTATTTAACTTGTGCGGGTGTGTTTTTGTGTCCGTGTGCTGTGCGGTCTGTGTTGTGTTCTATCGTTGCCTGTGGATAGTTCAGTGTCTGGTGATCACTCAATCCTAGACTAGCGTAGACGTTCATTTCGACTTGTCCGAAATGGCGTCGAATGCGCCCCCAAATCCTCTGCCGGCGCCGCTTGTCTCCTTAATGGAAACATGTTCACCCGGCTTCCGTTCTACTCCACTTCCTCACGACAGTGAAAGTGAAAGTGAAAGTGATAATAGTGCGGTAGAAATGTGCAGTGTTGGGTCGGGGGACGGACAGTTCTCGCTTGTGCGAGGCAAATCTGCCAAGCACAAGCGAAAGCTGGCCCAAACTCCGCCGCCCGCCACAGCTGCACATCAGCCGCCTAGTCATGGTAACAGCGGCACTCAGCGTGAGCAACGTGAGTATTCAACTGCCCAAACTGTGTCTTCCACACGCATTCCTCCTATTGTAATTCATGATAACAGGAATTATACTCAACTTTTACGCTCTCTATCCCTAGCTCTCCCTTCGGTCAAGGTCGAGGCGAGGTGCCAAGGCGCCTCGCTAAAGCTGGCGACCGCCACGATCCCCGACTTCCGCTCTGTTCAGTCATTCCTGACAGAGCGCAAGATCTCTTTCCATACTTTTACCCTCCCGTCAGAGCGAGAAATCAAGGTCGTTCTGTCGGGAATACCATCCTTCTCTGATACTGATGCCATCAGGCAGGAACTTGTTGCGCTCGGCTATGCGCCGACTGCGGTAAGCGTCCTGCATGTTGGCAAAGGTGATGACCGCCGTCCTGTTAACAGCTTCCTTGTTAAATTACTGAATGTACGCCCTTTCGAGGAGATTTACACTCTCCAGAATCTTCTGCACCTACGGGTGCAAGTCCGAACATTTGACCCGCGGCCCGGCCCCTCGCAGTGTTTTAACTGCCAGAGGTTCGGTCACAGCAGTCTATTCTGTCATCAGCCCCCGCGTTGCGTGCGTTGTGCTGAGCCTCATCGTGGCTGTGATAAGCCAAAGACGGGGTACACAGCTAAATGCTGCAACTGTGATGGAGCCCACCCGGCTAATTACCGAGGCTGCCCTAACTTTATCGCCGCCATGAAACCGCAGCGACCTCCTGTGCGCCCTGGCGCGCAGGCTGGCCGTGTAGCTGGTCCTGGCCCTAACCGGCGAGAGGCATTCCCACCTCTCACTGGTTCATCTGCCAAGGTCCCGGCAGCAACTCCGGCTGCTTCCGGTGCCGCTGTCTCGCCTGCAGTCGTCGCTTCGGCACCGCCTGCAGCGGCCTCAACCCCGGCGCCTGCCGGAGCGCCCGCACCTTCCTATGCGGCCATGGCCGCTAAATCTGTCTCGCCTCCAGCCCGCTCGGGCAAATCGAAGCGCTCTCGTCGTTGCCGGAACTCCGCCGGCCGACCTACATCATCACAGGTTCCACCTGTACCCACTCCGCGGGCTCGACCCGCCCCCAATCATCGTCCTCAACCTCCCAGCGAGCAGTCTACTACTCAGTCTGACAGCCCAGCGCCATCTGCTAACCCTGTCGAGGCCAGTCATGCTTGTCCTCCGGAGTCCCGGGAATCTTCTCGGGCTTCGGCGGATTCCCTGACTGCCTGGGCAGATAATCTTGTTGCGTCTATCAGGACTGCTCGCGACACTACCACAGTGCTTGCCCTGGTCTTCCAATCATTACCTACCCTCTTTCCTCTACTTCCCCTGAATGGCTAATAGCCTGAGGATCGTTGCGTGGAACGCCTTTGGGCTACTCCCCAGACGATCTGAACTGATGACTTTCGTGACGGAGTATGATGTTGATATCATACTTCTTTCCGAGACTCATCTGGCTCATTACCACTCGTTTTCCCTTCCTGCCTATGCCTGTTATCGTCAGGATCGTCCCCTACGGCCTCGCTGTCCCCCCTCGGGGGGCACAGCTGTTTTAGTCCACAGGCGGATATCCCACAGGCTTTTGCCTCCTCTAGATACATCTATTATTGAAGGCTGCGCGGTGGCGGTGGACGCCGGCGGATCGGAGCTGCGCGTTGTTTCTGCGTACCTCCGGCCTGGCCGGCGAACTCCGCCACCGCTCGAGGAGTGGGACGCCCTCCTCGACCACCCCCTCTCAACCATTGTAGCCGGCGATTTAAACGCCAAACACCCTTCATGGAACAGCCGCGTTGTCAACGCCTATGGAAATTCTCTGTTCCGGGTCGTCTCTGGCGACCCGGCACTTAATGTCATCGGCCCAGAAGACCCTACCTACTTCCCCTTTCACGGCCATCGGCCGGACGTTCTTGACATAGTAGTTGTCAAGAACGTTGCCCGCAACATCGAGGTCTCGTCTGTGTCGGATCTTTCGTCCGATCACAAACCCCTTGTTATAACTGTTCGAGAGCTGTCGGCGTCACCCCGACTTCCCGCTCAGATTGTTAGGAGAGTCAACTGGCGATCCTGTCATGACGAGCTCTCTCGAAGGTTACCATCTCTCCCGGCGGACCCAATCGTCACTCGTGACGATCTGGATCTCCGCGCCACAAATCTTCAGGAATTGGTCCAAGGTGTCATGGATCGACACACCTACGCACTCGAGGTGAATCATCGTAAATCGGCCTTACCTGCGGAAGTACTCCACGCCATCTGGCTACGGCGCCAGCTCCGCCGCAGATGGCAAAGAACCTGTGACCCAGTCGTTAAGCGACGATTTCAACAACAGTCCCTTTACGTTCAGCAGCTACTGCGGGACGTAAACTCTGATCGATGGGACTCATACCTTGAGTCTCTTGAAGTCGACCACGCCTCCGTCTGGAGAGCGGTGAGTAGCTGACCCGCGAGAAGAGAACTCGCAACCCGCTGGAAACCCCGAACGGGATTGTGTCTTCATCAGAAGGCAGGGCTGAGGTCTTCGCCGACTGCATGGAGTCGCAATTTACCGTTTATCGAGGCGTTTCGGACCCTGCCCACTCGGCAGAAGTCCGGGACTTCCTATCTGGTTATTTTTGTCGCCCTCCCGCTGGCCCAGACCTCCCGTTCGACAGAGACGAACTCGTTTCGTCTCTCTGTCGACTAAACCGCCGTCGCGCCCCCGGTCCTGACCGGATCGGGGCCGCTGCATCACAATATCTCCCGGCCTCAGGCGTTGACCTCGTGCTCGAGCTGTTCAACTCTTGTCTCCGGCTACAGTACTTTCCCCGCCTGTGGAAAACTGCCAACATCGTTATGATTCCTAAACCCCGCAAGCCGTGCATGCTTCCTGAAAGCTATCGGCCAATATCTCTCTTGCCAGTTATCTCGAAGGTGTTAGAGCGGCTCCTGCTGGCCCGCATCTCGCCGTTGTTGGATAACTTTATCCGCAACGAACAGTTCGGGTTTCGCAGAGAGCACTCGACCACGCTTCAACTAGTCCGCGTGGTAACGCAACTCTCTGACGCCACCAACAGGCGAGCGGCTACGGCCGCCGCACTGCTGGACGTGAGCAAGGCCTTCGATAAAGTCTGGCACGAAGGTCTTCTCTTCAAACTTGCCAACTCCCCCTTACCATCGCCCATAGTGTTTTTCCTCCGGTCGTATCTCAGCGACCGAACCTTCAGGGTGAGCGTCGACGGAACCTGGCTCTGCAGTTCGTCCCGTCGCCGCCGGCGTACCTCAGGGATCTGTCCTCGGCCCCGTTCTGTACCTTGTGTACACGAACGACCTGCCTGTCTTGCCCGGTGTCACGTTGTCTTTGTTCGCTGACGATGCAATGTATCATTACAGCTCTGTGTCCCCGCATTTTGCGAGCACACAGTTGCAGCGTCAGTTGGACCAGCTTCCGGACTGGCTACGGAAATAGCGGGTGACGATCAACACGGAGAAATCCGAGGCGATCTGTTTCACTCGTAAGTCCATCTCCCGATGCCAGCCCCTCTCCCTGGAAGGGAGGCCTATCGCCTACAAAGAGTCGGTGAAGTATCTAGGCGTTCGGCGCGACCGGCGTCTTTGCTTCAACGCCCACGTGACGGAAACCCTCTCCAAGGCTCGCGGCGTCCGAGCCAAACTTTACCCATACCTCGCGTGCCGCAGCCCCCTGGCGCTGCGCACGAAAGTTACCCTCTATCTGTTATTTCTCAGGTCTGTATTGACCTATGCGGCACCTGTTTGGTGGTCACTTGTCTCCGCCACCAACAGGCGTAGGCTGGAAAGTTTCCAATCCAGAACCCTCCGTTCCTTGTCGGGATCTCCTTGGTTTGTTCGAAACAGTGTAATTCGAGGAGGTCTACGAGTTCCTGCTTTCTCAGCCTTTGTCTGGTCATTAGCTGCGACTCTCTTTGCCGCAGCTGAGACCTCTTCCTTCCCTTACCTCAGGACCATCAGCACCACGCAACCACCTCCCCCTGTCCGGGTCAAACGCCCTCGGGCGATTCTCGATGACCCGCCATAAGTTTAAGCAAACTGCTTAAACCTCAATTTGCATAATCAACATCTGCCCATGCCCCAGAATTTACCTGCAAAGCTGTTTCCTTCCTCCCTTCCTAGTATGCTGACCGCGCTGAATGCCGCTGTTACGCGCCATCACTGGCACGGAGGCTCTCTGCCTCGCGGGGAGCGACCGACGCCTCACGGCGTCTGCACGCGGGACTGGGAACGGGTGACATCTGTCATCTGAACCCGTTCATGTGGCAGTGCCCACTGATTGCAAAAATTTTGACAAATAAATAAACAGAAAAACCTTTCTCCCCCGCCTTCTCAGTTAACTGGTTGGCGGTTGTCCATTCCTGTTTTCAGGCACCAGTCGAAGAACCAGAACTATGTATATCTACAGGCAGCCATTGGGCTCGACCCAGATGCTGCAGTCATGCACCGGGTGCAAAGACGCCCCGCTACTACAGTGCTACATGCTACATGCTACATGCAGGAGAGTGAGGTAACCCCGGACAGAAGACAACACCCGGGCTTCATCAAACATCACCCGGTGATCGTCGTGGTAAAGAGCGTGTTCAGCGACTGCGGACTTCTCCGGCTGGCCCAGGCGGCAGATCTCCGATGTTCAGAGAGGCGCGTCCGGACACTACGCCTCGTGGTGCCTATGTATACCTGGCCACACGTACAAGGAATACTGTACACCCCGCACGACGAGAGCGGATCCCTGGCGTCTTTTACCGGTCGCAGGAACTGTTGGATCTTTTTGGTTGGCTTGAAGATCGTCCTGACGCCTCGTTTACTCAGCAACTTGCCGATGCGGTCAGTCACGCCACGGATGTAGGGCAAGACAGCGGAGCCAACAACCTCGGGCAACACCGACTCGTCCGGCCTACCAGATCTTCTCGGCCGGGCAGCTGTCCTAACCTCCGCAGCAGAATAGCCGTTGGACTGCAGTGCTTCCTCGAGATGCCGAAACTCATCTTCGAGATACCGGGACTCACAGATTCTTTTTGCCCGGTCTACCAGAGTCTTCAGCACCGCCCTCTTCTGCCTAGGATGATGACTGGAGGACTTGTGCAGATATCTGTCAGTGTGCGTTGGCTTCCTATAAACTTTATGCCCCAATCTGCCATCGGTCCTTTTCAGGACCAACACATCCAGAAATGCCAATTTATCACCGCTCTCGCGCTCCATCGTAAACTGTATGCGCGGGTGCACAGCGTTCAGATGTCCAAGGAAGCGTTCCAACTCTTCATCCCCATGGCTCCAGACCACGAAAGTGTCGTGAACATACCGCAGCCAACACTTCGGCTTCAGTGGCGCAGATGAAATTGCCAACTCTTCAAATTTTTCCATGTAGAAGTTTGCAACCACAGGGCTGAGAGGACTTCCCATCGCAACGCCATCCAACTGTTCATAAAAGCCGCCGTTCCACTGGAAGTAGGTCGTTGTTAGGACCTGCCGGAACAAAGCAGTAATGTCGGCCGGAAACAGTTCACCTATATACCCCAAGACCCCTGGACAGGGGCCATCGTGAAAAGAGAGACCACATCAAAACTCACTAGCACGTCGCCAGGCTCCAACACCAACTCCCGGATCCTCCGGAGGAAATGAGAAGAGTCCCGGACAAAAGAATCCGTCTGCCCGATGTGCGGCGTGAGCAATCCAGTAAGGTGCTTAGCCAAGTTGTACGTAGGCGAGCCAATAGCACTAACGATGGGCCTCAGCGGAACGTCCTCCTTATGGATCTTTGGTAATCCATAGAGACGAGGGGGAAGGGCCTCCGAACACCGGACGGCCGTCTTCACATCAGACGCTAGAGAAGATTGCTTCACCAAAGAATCCGTTTTTCGTAAAACCGTAGAAGTCGGATCTTTGTTCAGCCTCCGACAAGTGGCCGGATCTAACAAACCCTCAATCTTCCGCTGGTAGTCTTCGGTGTTCAAGACCACCGTAGCGCTCCCCTTATCCGCCGGCCATGGTACAGATCACGCCATACACAAACCAGTCCACATTTAGCCAAGTCCAATGAAGATGGGGATTGCTGTACTTAAGTTGTGTATACACTGACATGCTGCAGCTGTAATATAACATCTAACACACGTCGTGGATACCACAAGGAGCAATATCGTATACCTCCATAATGTGCTGTGCTTACTACAAACTCTGAAACTGACAAACATCTCAGTTTGCTTCCATATTCCTAATTGGCCATGTATGACAAGCAAGACAAAGATCTGTTTGTATGTTGTGCTTACCGGTACTGCTATGGTAATTATAGCTTATAATTTATAAAACAAAAACAAAATCATCAATTTTCACAATGGTGTCACACACAATTGTTCAAAAATTGGGGGGGGGGGAAAGCATCTGGTATCCCACTTGGACTGTGGGTTTTAATTGTGTTGACATCATACGTGAGAGTTTACATTCTCTTGTTTAAGTGTTTTGTCATTACTTCTACTAATGCCAGTCAACAATATTGTTCTTCCTAAATAATTAAATTGAAAATTCATTACATGTAGTTGGTATTGTAACAGGTTTATTTTATAATAATTCATTTCCAAGAGCATTTAATACCAGAAATAATTTGTATGCCTCTACAAGACTGAACATTTATTATTGGACCACTCCTTGTATACACTGTGCACAGCAAATCTCTTTGTGTTTGCTGCAAAAACTGATAGTAGATGGTTTGCCACACGCTTGTGTCACACTGGAGAAAATGTAGGCTACAGTAGATGTTCGAGGCCCCGTGTACACTTGCAAGCATGGAACAAGGACCCTTGACCCTTTTGTAACTTTTCATGTTGGTGTTGTGTTTCATGTGTGTTGTGATTCTGGCCCACTGTGAGTGTGTGTGGAGGTGAGGGTGGTGGAGGGTCCTTCCTTTGTATTGTACAACTATGGTTTTACTTTAGTGAATGTAACATACGTACATACATTCAATATGTAGCACAGAAATTTTATTTTTGAAAAGAAATTAAATGTATTTCAGTTATTTTAAAGAATTACCATCAGCTACAGAAAACTTCAAAATGAATGACAACTTATATTTTTACATATAATTTTTATAAAAATAAAATAGTCTTACTGCATACTAAATGGCTGTTATATTTATTGACATGCAGTTATTTCTTGATTATCCATACTAATGATCAGGAAGAGTATCAGAAAAGACCAGAAACAATGTGAAATAGCGGTCAATTCAAAAATAGATGATAAAGTACTAAATTGCTAACTATTAATTAAGATTATATATTAATAAATTACCTTAGATCCATCGTGTGACTTTGTTTTATTATTAAGAATTACCTGTTTTGCAACATATGTTCCATCATCAGATTCCTTTACTCAATTGAGATTAATGTATGTATTAATTAAGACAATTCACGTAAAGAAAGGTTATTCTAAAAGCCTTAGTATAACACATATTGTTCACTGAATCTTGTTTTATTTTTTTTTTTTTTGAAGTGTTGTAATTCATGTGCAACTTTGCTGTACATTAAAACAAAATTAGTACCAGTACTAATTGAGAAAATGGCCCATTGTGTGAACTAAAAAGTAATCTTTTCTAATTAGCAGAAGTTTCATTTTTAATGGAAAACCATAATTTGAGTAACACTAAATTGCAAAACAATTCTTTTATTTTACTCCGCCTTGCTTCGGCCTTACACAAAGTCTGGTATCACTGGTGTACAGGACACCAGCAATAATAGTAAACTAATTATCTATACACCCTTAAACGGTCTATCACCCCCTCAGGTGTTTATCCGCGGTTCCAATGTTTTTTAGATTACCCCAATTTTTCCCATGTTAAATTTCTATTTTCACCAATTTCAACAATAACAAGCTATGGTCAGGGTACAATAAGTCTGGCCATAGATTGTTAAAGATAAGCCAAATCCACGGTCAGGGTTGGTGAGGCCGTGACTGCCCGAAAGTTAGGGAATCGCCTTTTCTACAGGTGTCAAAAAAAAAAAAAAAAAACATATCCCTACTTATACTAACTATAATACATACAAAGTGTCAACTAATACATTACATACAACTTCCATCCCATGACTATACCTCTGTCTTTCCTATGAATCACAAATAGCAGGTACAAAATAATAATTTATCATTTAGTTGATTTACTATTTACAATTATCTGTTACCATCCATTTCTTAACAATCACTAGGTCAAAAAGTGTGTCTACATATACAAATTTATAAATTTAGATAACATTTTTTTTTTACACACATATATAGGTTATTTACAGTTTTAATTTATAGATTTACAACACAAACTTGACAGCAATACCTGTGATGGCACCGGAACTGTGCCAGTTGAACGTTAAGTGAGGCAGAGGCTTGTAATTTGCATTTCATTACCCAACAAAATGATTTCTCGCTGCAGGATGTTAGCAGGAAATTTAACCAAGTTTCTGCAAAAAAAAAAAAGGTTGATTCCTGAGTTGTGCACAGCGATGCACTTCCTACTCAAGATTATTAGGGGTCCCCATCCCACGTTCTTCGAAATTAAAATTTCTACTTATGCCAATTTTGTAGAGGAGGACCATCGTTGTCCGATGGTCTGAGGGATACCCATCATTTCTGAGGTATACCTATACCCATTTCTGAGGTATACTCCAACCATGGTCCACCCTTAAAAGGCCAAAATCCACGGTCACGGTTGGTGAGGCCGTGACCGCCCGAAAATGGGGGAGGAGCCCCTTCTGAAACCATTTAAAACATATAATACATGTTCTATGGCTACTCACAAATATATCACATTGAAATAACCATTACAACTCTGAATTCACTTTAACATAATTTAATTCAAATAATTTCATGTTATAACTTCAGCTCTGATTTTCTATGAAACCTCTCTATTATCAAATTTTAATCATTTATCATTTCAATTCAAATTCTGTTTATGTTTTAAAAGCAAATATAGGAACAGAATGTGTATTAAGTGATATAAGGTTAAAAATAACATCAATAGAACCTGACATTAACTCTTGGGTACAAAATAAGTGGTAGGAAGCTTCACTGTAATTATTTTTTTTAGTAGATTTGTAATGAAACTAATCAACCGTCTTGTGAAAAAACTATACTTTATTATAGCATAGAACCAACCTGAAATTAGTTTTAAGAAACAGTCCCCGTTTTGTAAATTCTGTGTATTATATTTAATAATTATACATAACTGGCAATAATAAGATATGCTATTTGTGTTTTATCAAGTTTTTTTTATTGAAAGAACCCAATAACCTTTAAGCTCTGGTTGTACTTGAAATAAACGCAGAAGACAAAAGTCATATGTGGGTCCAGAAATGTCAGGAATTTTACAAATTACTTTACTTTGTTTACAATTTTATTGTTTAGTTTGAGTAGATTTTATTTGCTATTTGTATAACTATTGTATACACATGCATTCTGTGATTAACTGTTTATGAGTTATGACTGTTTTAATAACAAAATATACACTACATTCTTAGGTTTTTGCTGGACATTTTCTGAAAACAAACAAATTTGACCTTAGGAAAGCATATGCACAAAGAGACTTAAACACTACTTTATATATACTTTTTATAAATTGTAAATTATATATCTACTTTTCATATTTATGAACATTATTCTTGCTCTTCTAATAAATATAAATAATATTTTGTACTATTATTTATGTATTTATTTTGTATATATTTATATAGATTAGGAATAGGTGTGCTGGAACAACAGTTACAAAGTTGAGGAGCCAAAATAAATTAATAGAGCTTTCAGTGTGGGCTTCATGGGGTGCTGTCATGTTACATGAAATGTACAATATTTTTGCAATAATTTTCAAATGGGCCTGGTGTCAAGACCAAGAATTACTGACTACTGGGGTACAGATGTTATGTTAGGCTCTTCTTTTGCTGGAAATATAATGACAAGAGATATTTTTTCCATTTACTTTATGCTGCATTTAAATGATAACAGTAAGTACATTCCAAGAGGTCAATCCAACTGTGATCCTGTTCTAATAATTAGACCATTTTATAACATAAAATGTTCTAAAGCTAATTTTTATCCAAATGGAAACCTCACAATTGATAAAGGAATGTGCACATTCAGGGGAAGAATAAACTTTAGGGTTTATATAAAGAATAAGCCTAACAATTGGTATTCAATTTTTATTCTAAGTGATGCTTCCACTGGTTGTATGCTAAACTCTGAAATATACCAAAAGTTTGAGATGATGATAACAGTTGGGGGTTGCAGCTACTGGATGAGTCTGTTTCCTGCTAACGGTAAAGTTACCTGCAGAAATGGTCATTAGACTGGTCTCATATTGTTGTGGGTGTTACAACTTGCATCATCTCACACATGTTAAGACGGACTCATTCAGTGTACTGAGGGCACATTCTGTTACCTGGCAGCTCACTCTATATGTGAAACTGTTCTACTGCATTTTGAAAAATGAATTTTAATAGTATATGATCATTTTGGAAATGTGTTAGTGAAAAACGGGTTAGTAAAGTGCATTGTTGACTGATGTATCATAAAAAAAAACGTTCAGTGCGTAGTGTGGGGGTAATATGCACATTAACAATCGTGCTGGTGATAATCTTGGCTACAGATGTATTTTTATAGTTGTGACTATACCTATATTTGTGGCTATTTTGTATTACAAAAATGTTCTTTTTTTAACCCTTATGATCATGATAGTCTCAATTTATGTCATGTAAATTACTTCATAACAAGATTTACATATTTTAAAGTTAATCAGTATGCAATTATTAATAAAAATTAGATAACATTTTACTAACAGAAATATGCTATTATAACGAAAGTATATGTACGGTATAAGAAAAGTGAAAAACTTACATGGTAAAAGAAACTTAATTTTGTCTACAATTACTCACTGTTCCACGTTTGAAAACATTACTAGAACTGAAAACTGAAATGCTCTGTATGGTAGAAACACACTAAACGAAAGCACATGACCCTCCCGATTGTTGCTTTCTGTCCCGAACTAGGAAAGGAATCTTGTCTTTAATATAATACCAAAATACAGTAGCATGACAGCCACAAGATTATGTAGGGCTGTCCCAAAAGGGCCATATACCTTGCCAAGTTTTATTGAATCTTCGACTTTGCATTATTGTTGATTTTCATATAACACCAGGGAATCATTAAGTGGTCATTAATCATGGGAACGGTTCAGACACCATGTGAAATTTTGCCATAACTGCCAGAATTTACACAGCGTAACATTCATAATTTGCATAAACAAGGTTTAATAGTATACTGAACATTTGGTAAAATAATATTTATAAAAAAGTGTGCGCGTCATAGAAAGACGCGTAGGTTGAAAGTAACGATTAAACCGACGCGCCGCCTGTTCAATGTTGTCAAAACAGTTTCCAACAGGAATTTCAACGATGGCAGCAGTATAAAACCCCAGCGAGCGACACACTCTTGCTCACTTACTCATTTATTTTCCAGGTAGTAAGAGGAATCCACGCATCTCGATACAGTAAATTTTACAAAGTTGTAATAATGTTTTAAACAGTATTCAATAAACTGAAGTGCGATGGAACCGGCAGTACATCGGTGCAGTTATTAAAGAACGAGTGATCTTATAAAGACTATATTAATGAAGCTACGAGAGTTGTAACTACATAGAACTTCTAGACATCTACGAGGGACAAGAAAGAAGAGGAGAGGAACTAGATAAAAAGACGAGAGGATGCAGGGACAGCACATGCAGCTACATCCAGCCGTTCATCATCACGACTAGAGGTCCACGTCAGAACTCAGCATCCAGGAGACGGAGCGAGGAATTCAACGACGCAGAGACATAGGAGCTGATACCGAAGAGGATCAACAAACTCGAGAGTCCAGGTGACGGTAACAACAATGTTAAATGGGTGCAGAAAAATGCAGGTGAAGTCGAACATTTATTTAATATTATAAATGACCCTGAGGTCTATTGCCAAAAGCTCTAGTTTCCATATCCAAGTTTACAAAAACATTAATACATTTTTTAATTTGAATAATGAATAAATAATTGTTAAAAATATAAATGAGAATAGAGAATATCACTGTAGTAATCTCATAGTTAAATGGTCAAGCAAGAACCATAGTTTTTATTATATTTTGTAATTAATTAGATGAGTAATTTTAAATATGAGATTTACATAATTAGAAGTTATATATAATTTATAATTTGCCTTGTAACTTCCGTCCAGTGACGTCGAGCGTAATTTGTATGGTTACGCGTTTAAGGCCATGTGGCCCATCCTCAGACCATCACTCCGAGAGGAGCTCGTTAAACAATAAAATCCACACAAAACAAACACATAATAAATAAATACATAAAATATATTAAATAAACATATAAAAGCGTTCTATTACCCGAACATGGTGCACCGCGTGTAGCATGTCAGAACTGCGTCAATGGAACCTGTTATCTATTATTATCTGTAATCGATCGCAGCGCGGTATCATAAAGTGGGTTGGACCTGAAGTTAAGTTTATCATTAAGTATGTCGTCACACACACCAGGGTTATTATGACCTCTATATATCTCGAATTCCTCAAGTGCGTCAATATAACGGCCTTTATTACAATAATGTAAGGGTATGAGGTTAGTGTTGAAATTAGTATAAGAATGACTATACGAAATCAGATGCCTTGTAAAGTTAGATTTAATATTATCTATGGAAAAATCACACCTGTTAAAATGGCTTTGTGGTGTGTGTTCACGGAATCTTTTGATAAACGGTCTACCCGTTGTAAAGTCACAGAATGTTCCATAAAGGAAATTATTTGCATAGCAATTTATCATAAGAGGAAAGTGAGGTGAACAGTATCGAACCCAAGTAGTCCTAAAAATTTTGTAATATTGTCTAATAATTAATACCATTAACATAAAAATACGACCAGTCTATGACTAAGACTCAAACCCCATATACATTACTCAAGTGAAGAACAGTGTAAAACCAATAATATACTATAAGAGAGACAAATAATGTCAGAAACAACCAAAATAAGGTCATTAATTATTAAGTTTTGTAACTCTGAATAGGGTATAAAAAACTATTTATTGTGAATTAATGGACATGATCCATTATTATATTATGTAATGTAAATAAAATTAATGTATTAAATGATTTAAATACATTATTAGAAAGGATCTAAGTTAAAATAAAAAATATATAAATGTTATGACAAAAAATATTAAGGTGTTGGATTTGAGACCAATCACTCAGATTTCATGTAAAAATTAATTATTATCAAATTGAGATAAAAACTATATGTAATTGTCAACTAGACAAAGATGAACAATTTATCTTAAATAAAGAAAGCTGTAAAGTGAATAAAAATCAGTTAAAATAGCCAAAAACAGTATTAACTGAAAACATGTAGCAGACCTATAATATTGTAATATTTATGGATTTAATGTTGACAAAATGCAACCAAATTGCATTAGAAAGTTGATATATAATATAATGTGACTATACTAATATATTTGACTAACTTAAACACTTTAATAGTCGAGTTAGCAAACTATTTACCTATACCATATATGGCTAAGGCCAAGCAACCATCACAAAAAATAGTCATATTTCACTAAATGTTTGCAAAATATTAACAAAAGTAAAAGAAAAGGGTACAATACTATAGTGTACCATGAAAACAAACATACTCAGTTGAAAATAAGATCAATTATTAAAGAATTTGACTTATGAGAGTGAAATTTGTCACACCAAGAAAAAGGACCATTTAGGCAAACCAATATGATGCTAAGTAGGCTTACAATAAAAACAATATGTATCAGGATAAACCATGTATCACAAAAGATAGACAATATAATAAACTCTCAGTGTATACTAGAAAAATCCCATATATATTAAGAAAAAAAGACTAATTATTGTATTCTAACAGTGACAACAACTTAGGCCATAGGCATGGACCATGTAAAACTGAACTTATTTGTATATTATATGTGTTAAACTTTATTTATTTTGTTATAGAAAGATGATAATATTATGTGTTAATGTTGTAGAAGAAACCAAACAACTTCACAACAATTTTTTAGTTAAAAAATTGAATTTTTATGGAAACATTCCAAGGTAAGAGTTGTATGTTGTGTTATTTTATTATAGTTAATTTATACAAAAACCAATCGTAATTAGTATCATTAGATTCAGTTGAAAGCAGAGAATCCAAATATAGTAAGGGCATGCAGATTGTAAGTAGTTATGTAAAATTCTTTGACAAATACCAGAATAATTTTTGTAATATCCTTAGTGTGAAGAATAAGAAATTTTTGTTCTAAAGCTTCTACGGAAGTCAAATTTGTTCCATGAGATTCCATTTCGTTATTCTCAAACGTTCTAGAAGGAATTTTTACACAAATACACCGGAAGTTCATGTCGAAAAGCTAAAACAATGAGCCTTACAGAGTATAAAAGGAAGACCAAATTCGACCGAAAAACACTTCATGCTTTGAATCCAGAAGAGACACATCACCCACGACACTGATCATCACACCCGAGGCGAAACCGAAGAACGAGAACTCGACGTGGGAACGCAGGAAGGCTTTTCCCGTACATTGACAATAGACTGACTTAACCTACAAGAGTATACGCCAATGTGTTGCTGAAATAGAGCAGCAACACGCCACATTTAATAGAATACACGCAGCCAGAATATCAGCGGCCCAGGAGGGACCAAAATTTTAATAGAGAATCAATTCTGCTGTATTCGCTAAGACAAACTGACTTTGACAAAATCCCAATAACGTAACGTACACAAAGCCTTTCTACCAACTGCAGGAGAAGCATCAGCGCTGTGGCGGCTAATTTAGAAACCACGCGGACAGCTGATTTTCGCCGGCGGGATTCAAGCATAAATTCACTGCCAAATTTTTATACGAAAGTGCGGAAGTTTTAAAAACCGTATTTTGACTTTCAAATAAAATCAGTGCACAAGGAACGTCAACAAGGAGAGGCGAGATTGAAAACGTACCCGAGAGAAGTGTCCAGTGCGAGAATAATTACCCATCTGAACGTGAGTTGTTCAAAGTTAAAGTCATTTTTACTTGGTTACAGTTGTCATACAGTTGTACTACACATGCCACACACCTTCAAATCACTTAAATTTTGTAAAGCATCTTATTGATCTGTCTTGGTAGTTCAAAGGAGTCACGACCAGAGCGTAAAGATTTTTCATACATTAAACTCATGCTTTTCAACTGAGTAAAAATAAAATATTTGTTAGCCGATACTTGATTGGAGAAATAACTTGTCAATAATAATTTATAATTTTTTGTAACTCTGCAATTTTACTTTTTCACGAATGTTAGTCCTTCGGACGATTTTTTAAGAATCATTAAAACATACGTTATTTTTTCAAACTCAAACTGTCTTGTTCACATTTTTTCATAGAATTAAACTAACTGCTAAGAAAATCAAAATTTAATTTTAATAACAATTTCTTGGAATAAAAGATTATAAGTGGTGCCCACAAACACATAGTAGCTTAAGTTGTTTTGCAGGACGACATCATCCCAGAGGATCCAGTCATCAGTAAGTAATAAAAAGTGCGCGGAGTGTAACGCCCAACATATTACAACACAAACACGACATACGATTTCTGTTTATTATAAATTGGTAGCCCAACTAGTGAGGCTTGAAAAAAAGGAACAAGCCCGGCAACTACCAACAAATCAAGATGCCGCAAACAAAAGGAAAACGAGAAAGACCCATACAAATGGGAGAACAAACGCAAAAACCCGAACCAGTAAAAATAACAGGGAAAAGCGACTTGGAGGTGATAATGATGATGCTCCAGGAAATAAGGGAGGATAATAATAGACACAGGCAGGAAGATAGGGAGGAGAGACAGAAAGAGAGAGAGGAGAATGAAAGAAACAGACAGAAAGAGAGAGAGGAGAATGAAAGAAAGAGACAGAAGGAGAGAGAGGAGAATGAAAAACAAAGACAGAAAGAGAGGGAGCAAACTAAAAAATTAATAGAATCCCTGAGGGAGGAAAATAAAAAATGGAGAGAGTCCCTGAGAAAGGAAACTAATACAAATTACGATACAGTAAACAAAAAGATCGATGAGAGTAAAATCGACAGTGACAGGAAGGTCGAGACAATGGAGCAACAGGTAGAAGGATTACAGGAAGGAAATAATACCGATCTTGAAACCATAGAGGAAAAAACAGTAGAGACGAAACAAAACATGGCTAATAGATTGGACAGACAGAGAAAAATAAACAGAGATTATACAAAGGAAATAGTAGAAATGACTCAAGGTGGTTTAATTAATATACTTAACCCCCCGGACACTGACCACAGAGAAAGAAGTTATATGAAGGAATATAAAAAGAACTTAATGAAAAGGGACAAAAAGAAAGAGTGTATTAAAAAGAAAATCATAGGCCATAATGCGTGTAAAGTAAGTGTGCCTCGAAAAAAGATACATCCCAAAAAGAAGGGAAATTACGAGGAACAAATGGGCCAGATTATAGAAAAATACGCTCAGGCAATAAGAGAAATAAGAAAGGAAAGGAATCAAGAGTATAGACCCCAGGTAAATTATATGATGGCCGATAATCAACGACCATATCCACCCAATTTACCGAGTTACGGGTATATGACACAACAGACGCAAGGTAACCAGGGTGATACGGCAAATAACAGTCATCAGTTTTCAGAGGGTAGGAGTAACAGACCACCCAGGGATGAAAATAACCACCAACAGGAGCCAAACGCTAACCAAAATAATAATGAGAATTGGGTAACGGTCCATGAAAATCCGGGTTTTTTCTTACAGCATAATCAGGCGAGTAACAACGAAGGACCCCGGATAGCTCACGTAAACCATGTCTTGGCAGAAGCCGGCCAAGAACAAAATAATAACCCCAGAAATGAAAATAATATAGAGGATGAATTCCGCTATGCCGAGAGGATATGGCCCGAACATGTGGTGAGATGGGAAGGCCATGGATTATTAATCATCCAGAATAAATGTCACAGATCAGACATTTGAAGGAGTAGAGGAGCTAAACAACGAAAAGTCGGACATTGAGAAGAGGGGAATCTAATTAGAAATGGGAATGATAAAGATAATAATATAAGGAGCACACAACCAAAAAGAGTTGAGGTGATAAAAATAATTAACCAAATTGACAATGTATAAACCCAAAATACTATCAGACAAAAAAGTATACATACGAGGTAACCAACACTGTTAGTAACAAAGTAGGTACCATGAATAAAAACACAAGTCAAACCAAACGTCATTGAGAAAGAACCATGAATAAAAACACAAGTCAAATCCAGCATCGTTGAGAAGGTACCATGAATAAAAACATGTCAACGTAAATTTTCCAACTTATCCATAATTAGAAAGGGAATAGAGATTATTAATTATTAAATAAATATTAATAATATTACGAGAAGGACACCTTACACCAAAGGCAAAAAAATATATATATAAGATATAGATTTATTTCCAATAGCCAAGTCAACGTATATTTACCAACTTACCCGTACTTACAGAAGGAGAGATTATAAGAAGGACACCTTACACCAAAGGCAAAAAGATATATATAAGATAGAGATTTATTACCAATAGCCAAGTCAACGTATATTTACCAACTTACCCGTACTTAGAGGAGGAGAAAAAGGAAAGAAGGAAAGAACATAATTAGTTAAATGAATTATTAAACAACCAAATAACAATTGATATTACTAAGGGGGAGAAAAGGAGGAGAAATACTGTCATATAATTGATACTAAATGGAAATGATAAATGAGAGAAAAAAAGGGAAACAGTGTGTTACATAAGGAAGTAATGAAGAATAAATATAGGTATTAACATTGAATGATTTTAAACGATAATTTTACCTGCGGAGAACGATATATTAATATAATTGAGAAATAATCAGAAGAGTTTAAGAAAGGGAATTTATGTGTAGGAGCCTATGATCTTTGAATGAATTTTTTTTTTTATTATTATTATTATTTGTTGCGAAAGTGCAATTATTATTTTTCTGGACAGGGATGTGTTGCCTCTGATTTCAGTAGTTATAGTTAGGGAAGGGCGGAGAATGTATGCCAAAGCGAGTCACTCTGACTTCCAACCCACTATGAAAGTTAGGGAATTGTTATGGAATTATATCAAAGATTAAATAATTAAGATCAAGGTAAAAAGGAAAGGAAAAGGAGATACGACAAAGAACGAAATATGAATATTGAGACGGATTAATATATTAAAGGAGTAGTAGAGGATTTTAATTATAAGATAAAAGAATGAAATATAAAGAAGCTAATAAAAGGTTAATATAGAAATGATAATTTCATCAAAACTAAAGATATGTTTTTCCAAAAATTATCAATTTTAATGGAGAGGCATATGTAACGTCACAGAACGTTCCATAAAGGAAATTATTTGCATAGCAATTTATCATAAGAGGAAAGTGAGGTGAACAGTATCGAACCCAAGCAGTCCTAAAAATTTTGTAATATTGTCTAATAATTAATACCATTAACATAAAAATACGACCAGACTATGACTAAGACTCAAACCCCATATATATTACTCAAGTGAAGAACAGTGCAAAACCAATAATATACTATAAGAGAGACAACCAAAATAAGGTCATTAATTATTAAGTTTTGTAACTCTGAATAGGGTATAAAAAACTATTTATTGTGAATTAATGGACATGATCCATTATTATATTATGTAATGTAAATAAAATTAATGTATTAAATGATTTAAATATATTTTTAGAAAGATCTAAGTTAAAATAAAAAATATATAAATGTTATGACAAAAAATATTAAGGTGTTGGATTTGAGTCCAATCACTCAGATTTCATGTAAAAATTAATTATTATCAAATTGAGATAAAAACTATATGTAATTGTCAAGTAGACAAAGATGAACAATTTATCATAAATAAAGAAAGCTGTAAAGTGAATAAAAATCAGTTAAAATAGCCAAAAACTGTATTAACTGAAAACATGTAGTAGACCTATAATATTGTAATATTTATGGATTTAGTGTTGACAAAATGCAACCAAATTGCATTAGAAAGTTGATATATAATATAATGTGTCTATACTAATATATTTGACTAACTTAAACACTTTAATAGTCGAGTTAGCAAACTATTTACCTATACCATATATGGCTAAGGCCAAGCAACCATCACAAAAAATAGTCATATTTCACTAAATGTTTGCAAAATATTAACAAAAATAAAAGAACAGGGTACAATACTATAGTGTACCATGAAAACAAACATACTCAGTTGAAAATAAGATCAATTATTAAAGAATTTGACTTATGAGAGTGAAATTTGTCACACCAAGAAAAAGGACCACTTAGGCAAACCAATATGATGCTAAGTAGGCTTACAATAAAAACAATATGTATCAGGATAAACCATGTATCACAAAAGATAGACAATATAATAAACTCTCAGTGTATACTAGAAAAATCCCATATATATTAAGAAAAAAAGACTAATTATTGTATTCTAACAGTGACAACAACTTAGGCCATAGGCATGGACCATGTAAAACTGAACTTATTTGTATATTATATGTGTTAAACTTTATTTATTTTGTTATAGAAAGATGATAATATTATGTGTTAATGTTGTAGAAGAAACCAAACAACTTCACAACAATTTTTTAGTTAAAAAATTGAATTTTTATGGAAACATTCCAAGGTAAGAGTTGTATGTTGTGTTATTTTATTATAGTTAATTTATACAAAAACCAATCGTAATTAGTATCATTAGATTCAGTTGAAAGCAGAGAATCCAAATATAGTAAGGGCATGCAGATTGTAAGTAGTTATGTAAAATTTTTTGACAAATACCAGAATAATTTTTGTAATATCCTTAGTGTGAAGAATAAGAAATTTTTGTTCTAAAGCTTCTACGGAAGTCAAATTTGTTCCATGAGATTCCATTTCGTTATTCTCAAACGTTCTAGAAGGAATTTTTACACAAATACACCGGAAGTTCATGTCGAAAAGCTAAAACAATGAGCCTTACAGAGTATAAAAGGAAGACCAAATTCGACCGAAAAACACTTCATGCTTTGAATCCAGAAGAGACACATCACCCACGACACTGATCATCACACCCGAGGCGAAACCGAAGAACAAGAGCTCGACGTGGGAACGCAGAAAGGCTTTTCCCGTACATTGACAATAGACTGACTTAACCTACAAGAGTATACGCCAATGTGTTGCTGAAATAGAGCAGCAACACGGCACATTTAATAGAACACACGCAGCCAGAATAACAGCGGCCCAGGAGGGACCAAAATTTTAATAGAGAATCAATTCTGCTGTATTCGCTAAGACAAACTGACTTTGACAAAATCCCAATAACGTAACGTACACAAAGCCTTTCTACCAACTGCAGGAGAAGCATCAGCGCTGTGGCGGCTAATTAAGAAACCACGCGGACAGCTGATTTTCGCTGGCGGGATTCAAGCGTAAATTCACTGCCAAATTTTTATACGAAAGTGCGGAAGTTTTAAAAACCGTATTTTGACTTTCAAATAAAATCAGTGCACAAGGAACGTCAACAAGGAGAGGCGAGATTGAAAACGTACCCGAGAGAAGTGTCCAGTGCGAGAATAATTACCCATCGGAACGTGAGTTGTTCAAAGTTAAAGTAATTTTTACTTGGTCACATTTGTCACACAGTTGTACTACACATGCCACACACCTTCAAATCACTTAAATTTTGTAAAGCATCTTATTGATCTGTCTTGGTAGTTCAAAGGAGTCACGTCCTGAGCGTAAAGATTTTTCATACATTAAACTCATGCTTTTCAACTGAGTAAAAATAAAATATTTGTTAGCCGATACTTGATTGGAGAAATAACTTGTCAATAATAATTTATAATTTTTTGTAACTCTGCAATTTTACTTTTTCACGAATGTTAGTCCTTCGGACGATTTTTTAAGAATCATTAAAACATACGTTATTTTTTCAAACTCAAACTGTCTTGTTCACATTTTTTCATAGAATTAAACTAACTGCTAAGAAAATCAAAATTTAATTTTAATAACAATTTCTTGGAATAAAAGATTATAAGTGGTGCCCACAAACACATAGTAGCTTAAGTTGTTTTGCAGGACGACATCATCCCAGAGGATCCAGTCATCAGTAAGTAATATAAAGTGCGCGGAGTGTAACGCCCAACATATTACAACACAAACACGACATACGATTTCTGTTTATTATAAATTGGTAGCCCAACTAGTGAGGCTTGAAAAAAAGGAACAAGCCCGGCAACTACCAACAAATCAAGATGCCGCAAACAAAAGGAAAACGAGAAAGACCCATACAAATGAGAGAACAAACGCAAAAACCCGAACCAGTAAAAATAACAGGGAAAAGCGACTTGGAGGTGATAATGATGATGCTCCAGGAAATAAGGGAGGATAATAATAGACACAGGCAGGAAGATAGGGAGGAGAGACAGAAAGAGAGAGAGGAGAATGAAAGAAACAGACAGAAAGAGAGAGAGGAGAATGAAAGAAAGAGACAGAAGGAGAGAGAGGAGAATGAAAAACAAAGACAGAAAGAGAGGGAGCAAACTAAAAAATTAATAGAATCCCTGAGGGAGGAAAATAAAAAATGGAGAGACTCCCTGAGAAAGGAAACTAATACAAATTACGATACAGTAAACAAAAAGATCGATGAGAGTAAAATCGACAGTGACAGGAAGGTCGAGACAATGGAGCAACAGGTAGAAGGATTACAGGAAGGAAATAATACCGATCTTGAAACCATAGAAGAAAAAACAGTAGAGACGAAACAAAACATAGCTAATAGATTGGACAGACAGAGAAAAATAAACAGAGATTATACAAAGGAAATAGTAGAAATGACTCAAGGTGGTTTAATTAATATACTTAACCCCCCGGACACTGACCACAGAGAAAGAAGTTATATGAAGGAATATAAAAAGAACTTAATGAAAAGGGACAAAAAGAAAGAGTGTATTAAAAAGAAAATCATAGGCCATAATGCGTGTAAAGTAAGTGTGCCTCGAAAAAAGATACATCCCAAAAAGAAGGGAAATTACGAGGAACAAATGGGCCAGATTATAGAAAAATACGCTCAGGCAATAAGAGAAATAAGAAAGGAAAGGAATCAAGAGTATAGACCCCAGGTAAATTATATGATGGCCGATAATCAACGACCATATCCACCCAATTTACCGAGTTACGGGTATATGACACAACAGACGCAAGGTAACCAGGGTGATACGGCAAATAACAGTCATCAGTTTTCAGAGGGTAGGAGTAACAGACCACCCAGGGATGAAAATAACCACCAACAGGAGCCAAACGCTAACCAAAATAATAATGAGAATTGGGTAACGGTCCACGAAAATCCGGGTTTTTTCTTACAGCATAATCAGGCGAGTAACAACGAAGGACCCCGGATAGCTCACGTAAACCATGTCTTGGCAGAAGCCGGCCAAGAACAAAATAATAACCCCAGAAATGAAAATAATATAGAGGATGAATTCCGCTATGCTGAGAGGATATGGCCCGAACATGTGGTGAGATGGGAAGGCCATGGATTATTAATCATCCAGAATAAATGTCACAGATCAGACATTTGAAGGAGTAGAGGAGCTAAACAACGAAAAGTCGGACATTGAGAAGAGGGGAATCTAATTAGAAATGGGAATGATAAAGATAATAATATAAGGAGCACACAACCAAAAAGAGTTGAGGTGATAAAAATAATTAACCAAATTGACAATGTATAAACCCAAAATACTATCAGACAAAAAAGTATACATACGAGGTAACCAACACTGTTAGTAACAAAGTAGGTACCATGAATAAAAACACAAGTCAAACCAAACGTCATTGAGAAAGAACCATGAATAAAAACACAAGTCAAATCCAGCATCGTTGAGAAGGTACCATGAATAAAAACATGTCAACGTAAATTTTCCAACTTATCCATAATTAGAAAGGGAATAGAGATTATTAATTATTAAATAAATATTAATAATATTACGAGAAGGACACCTTACACCAAAGGCAAAAAAATATATATATAAGATATAGATTTATTTCCAATAGCCAAGTCAACGTATATTTACCAACTTAACCGTACTTACAGAAGGAGAGATTATAAGAAGGACACCTTACACCAAAGGCAAAAAGATATATATAAGATAGAGATTTATTACCAATAGCCAAGTCAACGTATATTTACCAACTTACCCGTACTTAGAGGAGGAGAAAAAGGAAAGAAGGAAAGAACATAATTAGTTAAATGAATTATTAAACAACCAAATAACAATTGATATTACTAAGGGGGAGAAAAGGAGGAGAAATACTGTCATATAATTGATACTAAATGGAAATGATAAATGAGAGAAAAAAAGGGAAACAGTGTGTTACATAAGGAAGTAATGAAGAATAAATATAGGTATTAACATTGAATGATTTTAAACGATAATTTTACCTGCGGAGAACGATATATTAATATAATTGAGAAATAATCAGAAGAGTTTAAGAAAGGGAATTTATGTGTAGGAGCCTATGATCTTTGAATGAATTTTTTTTTTATTATTATTATTATTTGTTGCGAAAGTGCAATTATTATTTTTCTGGACAGGGATGTGTTGCCTCTGATTTCAGTAGTTATAGTTAGGGAAGGGCGGAGAATGTATGCCAAAGCGAGTCACTCTGACTTCCAACCCACTATGAAAGTTAGGGAATTGTTATGGAATTATATCAAAGATTAAATAATTAAGATCAAGGTAAAAAGGAAAGGAAAAGGAGATACGACAAAGAACGAAATATGAATATTGAGACGGATTAATATATTAAAGGAGTAGTAGAGGATTTTAATTATAAGATAAAAGAATGAAATATAAAGAAGCTAATAAAAGGTTAATATAGAAATGATAATTTCATCAAAACTAAAGATATGTTTTTCCAAAAATTATCAATTTTAATGGAGAGGCATATGTAACGTCACAGAACGTTCCATAAAGGAAATTATTTGCATAGCAATTTATCATAAGAGGAAAGTGAGGTGAACAGTATCGAACCCAAGCAGTCCTAAAAATTTTGTAATATTGTCTAATAATTAATACCATTAACATAAAAATACGACCAGACTATGACTAAGACTCAAACCCCATATATATTACTCAAGTGAAGAACAGTGCAAAACCAATAATATACTATAAGAGAGACAACCAAAATAAGGTCATTAATTATTAAGTTTTGTAACTCTGAATAGGGTATAAAAAACTATTTATTGTGAATTAATGGACATGATCCATTATTATATTATGTAATGTAAATAAAATTAATGTATTAAATGATTTAAATATATTTTTAGAAAGATCTAAGTTAAAATAAAAAATATATAAATGTTATGACAAAAAATATTAAGGTGTTGGATTTGAGTCCAATCACTCAGATTTCATGTAAAAATTAATTATTATCAAATTGAGATAAAAACAATATGTAATTGTCAAGTAGACAAAGATGAACAATTTATCATAAATAAAGAAAGCTGTAAAGTGAATAAAAATCAGTTAAAATAGCCAAAAACTGTATTAACTGAAAACATGTAGTAGACCTATAATATTGTAATATTTATGGATTTAGTGTTGACAAAATGCAACCAAATTGCATTCGAAAGTTGATATATAATATAATGTGTCTATACTAATATATTTGACTAACTTAAACACTTTAATAGTCGAGTTAGCAAACTATTTACCTATACCATATATGGCTAAGGCCAAGCAACCATCACAAAAAATAGTCATATTTCACTAAATGTTTGCAAAATATTAACAAAAATAAAAGAACAGGGTACAATACTATAGTGTACCATGAAAACAAACATACTCAGTTGAAAATAAGATCAATTATTAAAGAATTTGACTTATGAGAGTGAAATTTGTCACACCAAGAAAAAGGACCACTTAGGCAAACCAATATGATGCTAAGTAGGCTTACAATAAAAACAATATGTATCAGGATAAACCATGTATCACAAAAGATAGACAATATAATAAACTCTCAGTGTATACTAGAAAAATCCCATATATATTAAGAAAAAAAGACTAATTATTGTATTCTAACAGTGACAACAACTTAGGCCATAGGCATGGACCATGTAAAACTGAACTTATTTGTATATTATATGTGTTAAACTTTATTTATTTTGTTATAGAAAGATGATAATATTATGTGTTAATGTTGTAGAAGAAACCAAACAACTTCACAACAATTTTTTAGTTAAAAAATTGAATTTTTATGGAAACATTCCAAGGTAAGAGTTGTATGTTGTGTTATTTTATTATAGTTAATTTATACAAAAACCAATCGTAATTAGTATCATTAGATTCAGTTGAAAGCAGAGAATCCAAATATAGTAAGGGCATGCAGATTGTAAGTAGTTATGTAAAATTTTTTGACAAATACCAGAATAATTTTTGTAATATCCTTAGTGTGAAGAATAAGAAATTTTTGTTCTAAAGCTTCTATGGAAGTCAAATTTGTTCCATGAGATTCCATTTCGTTATTCTCAAACGTTCTAGAAGGAATTTTTACACAAATACACCGGAAGTTCATGTCGAAAAGCTAAAACAATGAGCCTTACAGAGTATAAAAGGAAGACCAAATTCGACCGAAAAACACTTCATGCTTTGAATCCAGAAGAGACACATCACCCACGACACTGATCATCACACCCAAGGCGAAACCGAAGAACAAGAGCTCGACGTGGGAACGCAGAAAGGCTTTTCCCGTACATTGACAATAGACTGACTTAACCTACAAGAGTATACGCCAATGTGTTGCTGAAATAGAGCAGCAACACGGCACATTTAATAGAACACACGCAGCCAGAATAACAGCGGCCCAGGAGGGACCAAAATTTTAATAGAGAATCAATTCTGCTGTATTCGCTAAGACAAACTGACTTTGACAAAATCCCAATAACGTAACGTACACAAAGCCTTTCTACCAACTGCAGGAGAAGCATCAGCGCTGTGGCGGCTAATTAAGAAACCACGCGGACAGCTGATTTTCGCTGGCGGGATTCAAGCGTAAATTCACTGCCAAATTTTTATACGAAAGTGCGGAAGTTTTAAAAACCGTATTTTGACTTTCAAATAAAATCAGTGCACAAGGAACGTCAACAAGGAGAGGCGAGATTGAAAACGTACCCGAGAGAAGTGTCCAGTGCGAGAATAATTACCCATCGGAACGTGAGTTGTTCAAAGTTAAAGTAATTTTTACTTGGTCACATTTGTCACACAGTTGTACTACACATGCCACACACCTTCAAATCACTTAAATTTTGTAAAGCATCTTATTGATCTGTCTTGGTAGTTCAAAGGAGTCACGTCCTGAGCGTAAAGATTTTTCATACATTAAACTCATGCTTTTCAACTGAGTAAAAATAAAATATTTGTTAGCCGATACTTGATTGGAGAAATAACTTGTCAATAATAATTTATAATTTTTTGTAACTCTGCAATTTTACTTTTTCACGAATGTTAGTCCTTCGGACGATTTTTTAAGAATCATTAAAACATACGTTATTTTTTCAAACTCAAACTGTCTTGTTCACATTTTTTCATAGAATTAAACTAACTGCTAAGAAAATCAAAATTTAATTTTAATAACAATTTCTTGGAATAAAAGATTATAAGTGGTGCCCACAAACACATAGTAGCTTAAGTTGTTTTGCAGGACGACATCATCCCAGAGGATCCAGTCATCAGTAAGTAATATAAAATGCGCGGAGTGTAACGCCCAACATATTACAACACAAACACGACATACGATTTCTGTTTATTATAAATTGGTAGCCCAACTAGTGAGGCTTGAAAAAAAGGAACAAGCCCGGCAACTACCAACAAATCAAGATGCCGCAAACAAAAGGAAAACGAGAAAGACCCATACAAATGAGAGAACAAACGCAAAAACCCGAACCAGTAAAAATAACAGGGAAAAGCGACTTGGAGGTGATAATGATGATGCTCCAGGAAATAAGGGAGGATAATAATAGACACAGGCAGGAAGATAGGGAGGAGAGACAGAAAGAGAGAGAGGAGAATGAAAGAAACAGACAGAAAGAGAGAGAGGAGAATGAAAGAAAGAGACAGAAGGAGAGAGAGGAGAATGAAAAACAAAGACAGAAAGAGAGGGAGCAAACTAAAAAATTAATAGAATCCCTGAGGGAGGAAAATAAAAAATGGAGAGACTCCCTGAGAAAGGAAACTAATACAAATTACGATACAGTAAACAAAAAGATTGATGAGAGTAAAATCGACAGTGACAGGAAGGTCGAGACAATGGAGCAACAGGTAGAAGGATTACAGGAAGGAAATAATACCGATCTTGAAACCATAGAAGAAAAAACAGTAGAGACGAAACAAAACATAGCTAATAGATTGGACAGACAGAGAAAAATAAACAGAGATTATACAAAGGAAATAGTAGAAATGACTCAAGGTGGTTTAATTAATATACTTAACCCCCCGGACACTGACCACAGAGAAAGAAGTTATATGAAGGAATATAAAAAGAACTTAATGAAAAGGGACAAAAAGAAAGAGTGTATTAAAAAGAAAATCATAGGCCATAATGCGTGTAAAGTAAGTGTGCCTCGAAAAAAGATACATCCCAAAAAGAAGGGAAATTACGAGGAACAAATGGGCCAGATTATAGAAAAATACGCTCAGGCAATAAGAGAAATAAGAAAGGAAAGGAATCAAGAGTATAGACCCCAGGTAAATTATATGATGGCCGATAATCAACGACCATATCCACCCAATTTACCGAGTTACGGGTATATGACACAACAGACGCAAGGTAACCAGGGTGATACGGCAAATAACAGTCATCAGTTTTCAGAGGGTAGGAGTAACAGACCACCCAGGGATGAAAATAACCACCAACAGGAGCCAAACGCTAACCAAAATAATAATGAGAATTGGGTAACGGTCCACGAAAATCCGGGTTTTTTCTTACAGCATAATCAGGCGAGTAACAACGAAGGACCCCGGATAGCTCACGTAAACCATGTCTTGGCAGAAGCCGGCCAAGAACAAAATAATAACCCCAGAAATGAAAATAATATAGAGGATGAATTCCGCTATGCTGAGAGGATATGGCCCGAACATGTGGTGAGATGGGAAGGCCATGGATTATTAATCATCCAGAATAAATGTCACAGATCAGACATTTGAAGGAGTAGAGGAGCTAAACAACGAAAAGTCGGACATTGAGAAGAGGGGAATCTAATTAGAAATGGGAATGATAAAGATAATAATATAAGGAGCACACAACCAAAAAGAGTTGAGGTGATAAAAATAATTAACCAAATTGACAATGTATAAACCCAAAATACTATCAGACAAAAAAGTATACATACGAGGTAACCAACACTGTTAGTAACAAAGTAGGTACCATGAATAAAAACACAAGTCAAACCAAACGTCATTGAGAAAGAACCATGAATAAAAACACAAGTCAAATCCAGCATCGTTGAGAAGGTACCATGAATAAAAACATGTCAACGTAAATTTTCCAACTTATCCATAATTAGAAAGGGAATAGAGATTATTAATTATTAAATAAATATTAATAATATTACGAGAAGGACACCTTACACCAAAGGCAAAAAAATATATATATAAGATATAGATTTATTTCCAATAGCCAAGTCAACGTATATTTACCAACTTACCCGTACTTACAGAAGGAGAGATTATAAGAAGGACACCTTACACCAAAGGCAAAAAGATATATATAAGATAGAGATTTATTACCAATAGCCAAGTCAACGTATATTTACCAACTTACCCGTACTTAGAGGAGGAGAAAAAGGAAAGAAGGAAAGAACATAATTAGTTAAATGAATTATTAAACAACCAAATAACAATTGATATTACTAAGGGGGAGAAAAGGAGGAGAAATACTGTCATATAATTGATACTAAATGGAAATGATAAATGAGAGAAAAAAAGGGAAACAGTGTGTTACATAAGGAAGTAATGAAGAATAAATATAGGTATTAACATTGAATGATTTTAAACGATAATTTTACCTGCGGAGAACGATATATTAATATAATTGAGAAATAATCAGAAGAGTTTAAGAAAGGGAATTTATGTGTAGGAGCCTATGATCTTTGAATGAATTTTTTTTTTTATTATTATTATTATTTGTTGCGAAAGTGCAATTATTATTTTTCTGGACAGGGATGTGTTGCCTCTGATTTCAGTAGTTATAGTTAGGGAAGGGCGGAGAATGTATGCCAAAGCGAGTCACTCTGACTTCCAACCCACTATGAAAGTTAGGGAATTGTTATGGAATTATATCAAAGATTAAATAATTAAGATCAAGGTAAAAAGGAAAGGAAAAGGAGATACGACAAAGAACGAAATATGAATATTGAGACGGATTAATATATTAAAGGAGTAGTAGAGGATTTTAATTATAAGATAAAAGAATGAAATATAAAGAAGCTAATAAAAGGTTAATATAGAAATGATAATTTCATCAAAACTAAAGATATGTTTTTCCAAAAATTATCAATTTTAATGGAGAGGCATATGTAACGTCACAGAACGTTCCATAAAGGAAATTATTTGCATAGCAATTTATCATAAGAGGAAAGTGAGGTGAACAGTATCGAACCCAAGCAGTCCTAAAAATTTTGTAATATTGTCTAATAATTAATACCATTAACATAAAAATACGACCAGACTATGACTAAGACTCAAACCCCATATATATTACTCAAGTGAAGAACAGTGCAAAACCAATAATATACTATAAGAGAGACAACCAAAATAAGGTCATTAATTATTAAGTTTTGTAACTCTGAATAGGGTATAAAAAACTATTTATTGTGAATTAATGGACATGATCCATTATTATATTATGTAATGTAAATAAAATTAATGTATTAAATGATTTAAATATATTTTTAGAAAGATCTAAGTTAAAATAAAAAATATATAAATGTTATGACAAAAAATATTAAGGTGTTGGATTTGAGTCCAATCACTCAGATTTCATGTAAAAATTAATTATTATCAAATTGAGATAAAAACAATATGTAATTGTCAAGTAGACAAAGATGAACAATTTATCATAAATAAAGAAAGCTGTAAAGTGAATAAAAATCAGTTAAAATAGCCAAAAACTGTATTAACTGAAAACATGTAGTAGACCTATAATATTGTAATATTTATGGATTTAGTGTTGACAAAATGCAACCAAATTGCATTAGAAAGTTGATATATAATATAATGTGTCTATACTAATATATTTGACTAACTTAAACACTTTAATAGTCGAGTTAGCAAACTATTTACCTATACCATATATGGCTAAGGCCAAGCAACCATCACAAAAAATAGTCATATTTCACTAAATGTTTGCAAAATATTAACAAAAATAAAAGAACAGGGTACAATACTATAGTGTACCATGAAAACAAACATACTCAGTTGAAAATAAGATCAATTATTAAAGAATTTGACTTATGAGAGTGAAATTTGTCACACCAAGAAAAAGGACCACTTAGGCAAACCAATATGATGCTAAGTAGGCTTACAATAAAAACAATATGTATCAGGATAAACCATGTATCACAAAAGATAGACAATATAATAAACTCTCAGTGTATACTAGAAAAATCCCATATATATTAAGAAAAAAAGACTAATTATTGTATTCTAACAGTGACAACAACTTAGGCCATAGGCATGGACCATGTAAAACTGAACTTATTTGTATATTATATGTGTTAAACTTTATTTATTTTGTTATAGAAAGATGATAATATTATGTGTTAATGTTGTAGAAGAAACCAAACAACTTCACAACAATTTTTTAGTTAAAAAATTGAATTTTTATGGAAACATTCCAAGGTAAGAGTTGTATGTTGTGTTATTTTATTATAGTTAATTTATACAAAAACCAATCGTAATTAGTATCATTAGATTCAGTTGAAAGCAGAGAATCCAAATATAGTAAGGGCATGCAGATTGTAAGTAGTTATGTAAAATTTTTTGACAAATACCAGAATAATTTTTGTAATATCCTTAGTGTGAAGAATAAGAAATTTTTGTTCTAAAGCTTCTATGGAAGTCAAATTTGTTCCATGAGATTCCATTTCGTTATTCTCAAACGTTCTAGAAGGAATTTTTACACAAATACACCGGAAGTTCATGTCGAAAAGCTAAAACAATGAGCCTTACAGAGTATAAAAGGAAGACCAAATTCGACCGAAAAACACTTCATGCTTTGAATCCAGAAGAGACACATCACCCACGACACTGATCATCACATCCAAGGCGAAACCGAAGAACAAGAGCTCGACGTGGGAACGCAGAAAGGCTTTTCCCGTACATTGACAATAGACTGACTTAACCTACAAGAGTATACGCCAATGTGTTGCTGAAATAGAGCAGCAACACGGCACATTTAATAGAACACACGCAGCCAGAATAACAGCGGCCCAGGAGGGACCAAAATTTTAATAGAGAATCAATTCTGCTGTATTCGCTAAGACAAACTGACTTTGACAAAATCCCAATAACGTAACGTACACAAAGCCTTTCTACCAACTGCAGGAGAAGCATCAGCGCTGTGGCGGCTAATTAAGAAACCACGCGGACAGCTGATTTTCGCTGGCGGGATTCAAGCGTAAATTCACTGCCAAATTTTTATACGAAAGTGCGGAAGTTTTAAAAACCGTATTTTGACTTTCAAATAAAATCAGTGCACAAGGAACGTCAACAAGGAGAGGCGAGATTGAAAACGTACCCGAGAGAAGTGTCCAGTGCGAGAATAATTACCCATCGGAACGTGAGTTGTTCAAAGTTAAAGTAATTTTTACTTGGTCACATTTGTCACACAGTTGTACTACACATGCCACACACCTTCAAATCACTTAAATTTTGTAAAGCATCTTATTGATCTGTCTTGGTAGTTCAAAGGAGTCACGTCCTGAGCGTAAAGATTTTTCATACATTAAACTCATGCTTTTCAACTGAGTAAAAATAAAATATTTGTTAGCCGATACTTGATTGGAGAAATAACTTGTCAATAATAATTTATAATTTTTTGTAACTCTGCAATTTTACTTTTTCACGAATGTTAGTCCTTCGGACGATTTTTTAAGAATCATTAAAACATACGTTATTTTTTCAAACTCAAACTGTCTTGTTCACATTTTTTCATAGAATTAAACTAACTGCTAAGAAAATCAAAATTTAATTTTAATAACAATTTCTTGGAATAAAAGATTATAAGTGGTGCCCACAAACACATAGTAGCTTAAGTTGTTTTGCAGGACGACATCATCCCAGAGGATCCAGTCATCAGTAAGTAATATAAAATGCGCGGAGTGTAACGCCCAACATATTACAACACAAACACGACATACGATTTCTGTTTATTATAAATTGGTAGCCCAACTAGTGAGGCTTGAAAAAAAGGAACAAGCCCGGCAACTACCAACAAATCAAGATGCCGCAAACAAAAGGAAAACGAGAAAGACCCATACAAATGAGAGAACAAACGCAAAAACCCGAACCAGTAAAAATAACAGGGAAAAGCGACTTGGAGGTGATAATGATGATGCTCCAGGAAATAAGGGAGGATAATAATAGACACAGGCAGGAAGATAGGGAGGAGAGACAGAAAGAGAGAGAGGAGAATGAAAGAAACAGACAGAAAGAGAGAGAGGAGAATGAAAGAAAGAGACAGAAGGAGAGAGAGGAGAATGAAAAACAAAGACAGAAAGAGAGGGAGCAAACTAAAAAATTAATAGAATCCCTGAGGGAGGAAAATAAAAAATGGAGAGACTCCCTGAGAAAGGAAACTAATACAAATTACGATACAGTAAACAAAAAGATTGATGAGAGTAAAATCGACAGTGACAGGAAGGTCGAGACAATGGAGCAACAGGTAGAAGGATTACAGGAAGGAAATAATACCGATCTTGAAACCATAGAAGAAAAAACAGTAGAGACGAAACAAAACATAGCTAATAGATTGGACAGACAGAGAAAAATAAACAGAGATTATACAAAGGAAATAGTAGAAATGACTCAAGGTGGTTTAATTAATATACTTAACCCCCCGGACACTGACCACAGAGAAAGAAGTTATATGAAGGAATATAAAAAGAACTTAATGAAAAGGGACAAAAAGAAAGAGTGTATTAAAAAGAAAATCATAGGCCATAATGCGTGTAAAGTAAGTGTGCCTCGAAAAAAGATACATCCCAAAAAGAAGGGAAATTACGAGGAACAAATGGGCCAGATTATAGAAAAATACGCTCAGGCAATAAGAGAAATAAGAAAGGAAAGGAATCAAGAGTATAGACCCCAGGTAAATTATATGATGGCCGATAATCAACGACCATATCCACCCAATTTACCGAGTTACGGGTATATGACACAACAGACGCAAGGTAACCAGGGTGATACGGCAAATAACAGTCATCAGTTTTCAGAGGGTAGGAGTAACAGACCACCCAGGGATGAAAATAACCACCAACAGGAGCCAAACGCTAACCAAAATAATAATGAGAATTGGGTAACGGTCCACGAAAATCCGGGTTTTTTCTTACAGCATAATCAGGCGAGTAACAACGAAGGACCCCGGATAGCTCACGTAAACCATGTCTTGGCAGAAGCCGGCCAAGAACAAAATAATAACCCCAGAAATGAAAATAATATAGAGGATGAATTCCGCTATGCTGAGAGGATATGGCCCGAACATGTGGTGAGATGGGAAGGCCATGGATTATTAATCATCCAGAATAAATGTCACAGATCAGACATTTGAAGGAGTAGAGGAGCTAAACAACGAAAAGTCGGACATTGAGAAGAGGGGAATCTAATTAGAAATGGGAATGATAAAGATAATAATATAAGGAGCACACAACCAAAAAGAGTTGAGGTGATAAAAATAATTAACCAAATTGACAATGTATAAACCCAAAATACTATCAGACAAAAAAGTATACATACGAGGTAACCAACACTGTTAGTAACAAAGTAGGTACCATGAATAAAAACACAAGTCAAACCAAACGTCATTGAGAAAGAACCATGAATAAAAACACAAGTCAAATCCAGCATCGTTGAGAAGGTACCATGAATAAAAACATGTCAACGTAAATTTTCCAACTTATCCATAATTAGAAAGGGAATAGAGATTATTAATTATTAAATAAATATTAATAATATTACGAGAAGGACACCTTACACCAAAGGCAAAAAAATATATATATAAGATATAGATTTATTTCCAATAGCCAAGTCAACGTATATTTACCAACTTACCCGTACTTACAGAAGGAGAGATTATAAGAAGGACACCTTACACCAAAGGCAAAAAGATATATATAAGATAGAGATTTATTACCAATAGCCAAGTCAACGTATATTTACCAACTTACCCGTACTTAGAGGAGGAGAAAAAGGAAAGAAGGAAAGAACATAATTAGTTAAATGAATTATTAAACAACCAAATAACAATTGATATTACTAAGGGGGAGAAAAGGAGGAGAAATACTGTCATATAATTGATACTAAATGGAAATGATAAATGAGAGAAAAAAAGGGAAACAGTGTGTTACATAAGGAAGTAATGAAGAATAAATATAGGTATTAACATTGAATGATTTTAAACGATAATTTTACCTGCGGAGAACGATATATTAATATAATTGAGAAATAATCAGAAGAGTTTAAGAAAGGGAATTTATGTGTAGGAGCCTATGATCTTTGAATGAATTTTTTTTTTTATTATTATTATTATTTGTTGCGAAAGTGCAATTATTATTTTTCTGGACAGGGATGTGTTGCCTCTGATTTCAGTAGTTATAGTTAGGGAAGGGCGGAGAATGTATGCCAAAGCGAGTCACTCTGACTTCCAACCCACTATGAAAGTTAGGGAATTGTTATGGAATTATATCAAAGATTAAATAATTAAGATCAAGGTAAAAAGGAAAGGAAAAGGAGATACGACAAAGAACGAAATATGAATATTGAGACGGATTAATATATTAAAGGAGTAGTAGAGGATTTTAATTATAAGATAAAAGAATGAAATATAAAGAAGCTAATAAAAGGTTAATATAGAAATGATAATTTCATCAAAACTAAAGATATGTTTTTCCAAAAATTATCAATTTTAATGGAGAGGCATATGTAACGTCACAGAACGTTCCATAAAGGAAATTATTTGCATAGCAATTTATCATAAGAGGAAAGTGAGGTGAACAGTATCGAACCCAAGCAGTCCTAAAAATTTTGTAATATTGTCTAATAATTAATACCATTAACATAAAAATACGACCAGACTATGACTAAGACTCAAACCCCATATATATTACTCAAGTGAAGAACAGTGCAAAACCAATAATATACTATAAGAGAGACAACCAAAATAAGGTCATTAATTATTAAGTTTTGTAACTCTGAATAGGGTATAAAAAACTATTTATTGTGAATTAATGGACATGATCCATTATTATATTATGTAATGTAAATAAAATTAATGTATTAAATGATTTAAATATATTTTTAGAAAGATCTAAGTTAAAATAAAAAATATATAAATGTTATGACAAAAAATATTAAGGTGTTGGATTTGAGTCCAATCACTCAGATTTCATGTAAAAATTAATTATTATCAAATTGAGATAAAAACAATATGTAATTGTCAAGTAGACAAAGATGAACAATTTATCATAAATAAAGAAAGCTGTAAAGTGAATAAAAATCAGTTAAAATAGCCAAAAACTGTATTAACTGAAAACATGTAGTAGACCTATAATATTGTAATATTTATGGATTTAGTGTTGACAAAATGCAACCAAATTGCATTAGAAAGTTGATATATAATATAATGTGTCTATACTAATATATTTGACTAACTTAAACACTTTAATAGTCGAGTTAGCAAACTATTTACCTATACCATATATGGCTAAGGCCAAGCAACCATCACAAAAAATAGTCATATTTCACTAAATGTTTGCAAAATATTAACAAAAATAAAAGAACAGGGTACAATACTATAGTGTACCATGAAAACAAACATACTCAGTTGAAAATAAGATCAATTATTAAAGAATTTGACTTATGAGAGTGAAATTTGTCACACCAAGAAAAAGGACCACTTAGGCAAACCAATATGATGCTAAGTAGGCTTACAATAAAAACAATATGTATCAGGATAAACCATGTATCACAAAAGATAGACAATATAATAAACTCTCAGTGTATACTAGAAAAATCCCATATATATTAAGAAAAAAAGACTAATTATTGTATTCTAACAGTGACAACAACTTAGGCCATAGGCATGGACCATGTAAAACTGAACTTATTTGTATATTATATGTGTTAAACTTTATTTATTTTGTTATAGAAAGATGATAATATTATGTGTTAATGTTGTAGAAGAAACCAAACAACTTCACAACAATTTTTTAGTTAAAAAATTGAATTTTTATGGAAACATTCCAAGGTAAGAGTTGTATGTTGTGTTATTTTATTATAGTTAATTTATACAAAAACCAATCGTAATTAGTATCATTAGATTCAGTTGAAAGCAGAGAATCCAAATATAGTAAGGGCATGCAGATTGTAAGTAGTTATGTAAAATTTTTTGACAAATACCAGAATAATTTTTGTAATATCCTTAGTGTGAAGAATAAGAAATTTTTGTTCTAAAGCTTCTACGGAAGTCAAATTTGTTCCATGAGATTCCATTTCGTTATTCTCAAACGTTCTAGAAGGAATTTTTACACAAATACACCGGAAGTTCATGTCGAAAAGCTAAAACAATGAGCCTTACAGAGTATAAAAGGAAGACCAAATTCGACCGAAAAACACTTCATGCTTTGAATCCAGAAGAGACACATCACCCACGACACTGATCATCACACCCAAGGCGAAACCGAAGAACAAGAGCTCGACGTGGGAACGCAGAAAGGCTTTTCCCGTACATTGACAATAGACTGACTTAACCTACAAGAGTATACGCCAATGTGTTGCTGAAATAGAGCAGCAACACGGCACATTTAATAGAACACACGCAGCCAGAATAACAGCGGCCCAGGAGGGACCAAAATTTTAATAGAGAATCAATTCTGCTGTATTCGCTAAGACAAACTGACTTTGACAAAATCCCAATAACGTAACGTACACAAAGCCTTTCTACCAACTGCAGGAGAAGCATCAGCGCTGTGGCGGCTAATTAAGAAACCACGCGGACAGCTGATTTTCGCTGGCGGGATTCAAGCGTAAATTCACTGCCAAATTTTTATACGAAAGTGCGGAAGTTTTAAAAACCGTATTTTGACTTTCAAATAAAATCAGTGCACAAGGAACGTCAACAAGGAGAGGCGAGATTGAAAACGTACCCGAGAGAAGTGTCCAGTGCGAGAATAATTACCCATCGGAACGTGAGTTGTTCAAAGTTAAAGTAATTTTTACTTGGTCACATTTGTCACACAGTTGTACTACACATGCCACACACCTTCAAATCACTTAAATTTTGTAAAGCATCTTATTGATCTGTCTTGGTAGTTCAAAGGAGTCACGTCCTGAGCGTAAAGATTTTTCATACATTAAACTCATGCTTTTCAACTGAGTAAAAATAAAATATTTGTTAGCCGATACTTGATTGGAGAAATAACTTGTCAATAATAATTTATAATTTTTTGTAACTCTGCAATTTTACTTTTTCACGAATGTTAGTCCTTCGGACGATTTTTTAAGAATCATTAAAACATACGTTATTTTTTCAAACTCAAACTGTCTTGTTCACATTTTTTCATAGAATTAAACTAACTGCTAAGAAAATCAAAATTTAATTTTAATAACAATTTCTTGGAATAAAAGATTATAAGTGGTGCCCACAAACACATAGTAGCTTAAGTTGTTTTGCAGGACGACATCATCCCAGAGGATCCAGTCATCAGTAAGTAATATAAAGTGCGCGGAGTGTAACGCCCAACATATTACAACACAAACACGACATACGATTTCTGTTTATTATAAATTGGTAGCCCAACTAGTGAGGCTTGAAAAAAAGGAACAAGCCCGGCAACTACCAACAAATCAAGATGCCGCAAACAAAAGGAAAACGAGAAAGACCCATACAAATGAGAGAACAAACGCAAAAACCCGAACCAGTAAAAATAACAGGGAAAAGCGACTTGGAGGTGATAATGATGATGCTCCAGGAAATAAGGGAGGATAATAATAGACACAGGCAGGAAGATAGGGAGGAGAGACAGAAAGAGAGAGAGGAGAATGAAAGAAACAGACAGAAAGAGAGAGAGGAGAATGAAAGAAAGAGACAGAAGGAGAGAGAGGAGAATGAAAAACAAAGACAGAAAGAGAGGGAGCAAACTAAAAAATTAATAGAATCCCTGAGGGAGGAAAATAAAAAATGGAGAGACTCCCTGAGAAAGGAAACTAATACAAATTACGATACAGTAAACAAAAAGATTGATGAGAGTAAAATCGACAGTGACAGGAAGGTCGAGACAATGGAGCAACAGGTAGAAGGATTACAGGAAGGAAATAATACCGATCTTGAAACCATAGAGGAAAAAACAGTAGAGACGAAACAAAACATAGCTAATAGATTGGACAGACAGAGAAAAATAAACAGAGATTATACAAAGGAAATAGTAGAAATGACTCAAGGTGGTTTAATTAATATACTTAACCCCCCGGACACTGACCACAGAGAAAGAAGTTATATGAAGGAATATAAAAAGACCTTAATGAAAAGGGACAAAAAGAAAGAGTGTATTAAAAAGAAAATCATAGGCCATAATGCGTGTAAAGTAAGTGTGCCTCGAAAAAAGATACATCCCAAAAAGAAGGGAAATTACGAGGAACAAATGGGCCAGATTATAGAAAAATACGCTCAGGCAATAAGAGAAATAAGAAAGGAAAGGAATCAAGAGTATAGACCCCAGGTAAATTATATGATGGCCGATAATCAACGACCATATCCACCCAATTTACCGAGTTACGGGTATATGACACAACAGACGCAAGGTAACCAGGGTGATACGGCAAATAACAGTCATCAGTTTTCAGAGGGTAGGAGTAACAGACCACCCAGGGATGAAAATAACCACCAACAGGAGCCAAACGCTAACCAAAATAATAATGAGAATTGGGTAACGGTCCACGAAAATCCGGGTTTTTTCTTACAGCATAATCAGGCGAGTAACAACGAAGGACCCCGGATAGCTCACGTAAACCATGTCTTGGCAGAAGCCGGCCAAGAACAAAATAATAACCCCAGAAATGAAAATAATATAGAGGATGAATTCCGCTATGCCGAGAGGATATGGCCCGAACATGTGGTGAGATGGGAAGGCCATGGATTATTAATCATCCAGAATAAATGTCACAGATCAGACATTTGAAGGAGTAGAGGAGCTAAAAAACGAAAAGTCGGACATTGAGAAGAGGGGAATCTAATTAGAAATGGGAATGATAAAGATAATAATATAAGGAGCACACAACCAAAAAGAGTTGAGGTGATAAAAATAATTAACCAAATTGACAATGTATAAACCCAAAATACTATCAGACAAAAAAGTATACATACGAGGTAACCAACACTGTTAGTAACAAAGTAGGTACCATGAATAAAAACACAAGTCAAACCAAACGTCATTGAGAAAGAACCATGAATAAAAACACAAGTCAAATCCAGCATCGTTGAGAAGGTACCATGAATAAAAACATGTCAACGTAAATTTTCCAACTTATCCATAATTAGAAAGGGAATAGAGATTATTAATTATTAAATAAATATTAATAATATTACGAGAAGGACACCTTACACCAAAGGCAAAAAAATATATATATAAGATATAGATTTATTTCCAATAGCCAAGTCAACGTATATTTACCAACTTACCCGTACTTACAGAAGGAGAGATTATAAGAAGGACACCTTACACCAAAGGCAAAAAGATATATATAAGATAGAGATTTATTACCAATAGCCAAGTCAACGTATATTTACCAACTTACCCGTACTTAGAGGAGGAGAAAAAGGAAAGAAGGAAAGAACATAATTAGTTAAATGAATTATTAAATAACCAAATAACAATTGATATTACTAAGGGGGAGAAAAGGAGGAGAAATACTGTCATATAATTGATACTAAATGGAAATGATAAATGAGAGAAAAAAAGGGAAACAGTGTGTTACATAAGGAAGTAATGAAGAATAAATATAGGTATTAACATTGAATGATTTTAAACGATAATTTTACCTGCGGAGAACGATATATTAATATAATTGAGAAATAATCAGAAGAGTTTAAGAAAGGGAATTTATGTGTAGGAGCCTATGATCTTTGAATGAATTTTTTTTTTATTATTATTATTATTTGTTGCGAAAGTGCAATTATTATTTTTCTGGACAGGGATGTGTTGCCTCTGATTTCAGTAGTTATAGTTAGGGAAGGGCGGAGAATGTATGCCAAAGCGAGTCACTCTGACTTCCAACCCACTATGAAAGTTAGGGAATTGTTATGGAATTATATCAAAGATTAAATAATTAAGATCAAGGTAAAAAGGAAAGGAAAAGGAGATACGACAAAGAACGAAATATGAATATTGAGACGGATTAATATATTAAAGGAGTAGTAGAGGATTTTAATTATAAGATAAAAGAATGAAATATAAAGAAGCTAATAAAAGGTTAATATAGAAATGATAATTTCATCAAAACTAAAGATATGTTTTTCCAAAAATTATCAATTTTAATGGAGAGGCATATGTAACGTCACAGAACGTTCCATAAAGGAAATTATTTGCATAGCAATTTATCATAAGAGGAAAGTGAGGTGAACAGTATCGAACCCAAGCAGTCCTAAAAATTTTGTAATATTGTCTAATAATTAATACCATTAACATAAAAATACGACCAGACTATGACTAAGACTCAAACCCCATATATATTACTCAAGTGAAGAACAGTGCAAAACCAATAATATACTATAAGAGAGACAACCAAAATAAGGTCATTAATTATTAAGTTTTGTAACTCTGAATAGGGTATAAAAAACTATTTATTGTGAATTAATGGACATGATCCATTATTATATTATGTAATGTAAATAAAATTAACGTATTAAATGATTTAAATATTATTTAGAAAGGATCTAAGTTAAAATAAAAAATATATAAATGTTATGACAAAAAATATTAAGGTGTTGGATTTGAGTCCAATCACTCAGATTTCATGTAAAAATTAATTATTATCAAATTGAGATAAAAACTATATGTAATTGTCAAGTAGACAAAGATGAACAATTTATCTTAAATAAAGAAAGCTGTAAAGTGAATAAAAATCAGTTAAAATAGCCAAAAACTGAATTAACTGAAAACATGTAGTAGACCTATAATATTGTAATATTTATGGATTTAGTGTTGACAAAATGCAACCAAATTGCATTAGAAAGTTGATATATAATATAATGTGTCTATACTAATATATTTGACTAACTTAAACACTTTAATAGTCGAGTTAGCAAACTATTTACCTATACCATATATGGCTAAGGCCAAGCAACCATCACAAAAAATAGTCATATTTCACTAAATGTTTGCAAAATATTAACAAAAATAAAAGAACAGGGTACAATACTATAGTGTACCATGAAAACAAACATACTCAGTTGAAAATAAGATCAATTATTAAAGAATTTGACTTATGAGAGTGAAATTTGTCACACCAAGAAAAAGGACCACTTAGGCAAACCAATATGATGCTAAGTAGGCTTACAATAAAAACAATATGTATCAGGATAAACCATGTATCACAAAAGATAGACAATATAATAAACTCTCAGTGTATACTAGAAAAATCCCATATATATTAAGGAAAAAAGACTAATTATTGTATTCTAACAGTGACAACAACTTAGGCCATAGGCATGGACCATGTAAAACTGAACTTATTTGTATATTATATGTGTTAAACTTTATTTATTTTGTTATAGAAAGATGATAATATTATGTGTTAATGTTGTAGAAGAAACCAAACAACTTCACAACAATTTTTTATTTAAAAAATTGAATTTTTATGGAAACATTCCAAGGTAAGAGTTGTATGTTGTGTTATTTTATTATAGTTAATTTATACAAAAACCAATCGTAATTAGTATCATTAGATTCAGTTGAAAGCAGAGAATCCAAATATAGTAAGGGCATGCAGATTGTAAGTAGTTATGTAAAATTGTTTGACAAATACCAGAATAATTTTTGTAATATCCTTAGTGTGAAGAATAAGAAATTTTTGTTCTAAAGCTTCTACGGAAGTCAAATTTGTTCCATGAGATTCCATTTCGTTGTTCTCAAACGTTCTAGAAGGAATTTTTACACAAATACACCAGAAGTTCATGTCGAAAAGCTAAAACAATGAGCCTTACAAAGTATAAAAGGAAGACCAAATTCGACCGAAAAACACTTCATGCTTTGAATCCAGAAGAGACACATCACCCACGACACTGATCATCACACCCGAGGCGAAACCGAAGAACAAGAACTCGACGTGGGAACGCAGAAAGGCTTTTCCCGTACGTTGACAATAGACTGACTTAACCTACAAGAGTATACGCCAATGTGTTGCTGAAATAGAGCAGCAACACGGCACATTTAATAGAACACACGCAGCCAGAATATCAGCGGCCCAGGAGGGACCAAAATTTTAATAGAGAATCAATTCTGCTGTATTCGCTAAAACAAACTGACTTTGACAAAATCCCAATAACGTAACGTACACAAAGCCTTTCTACCAACTGCAGGAGAAGCATCAGCGCTGTGGCGGCTAATTAAGAAACGACGCGGACAGCTGATTTTTGCCGGCGGGATTCAAGCGTAAATTCACTGCCAAATTTTTATACGAAAGTGCGGAAGTTTTAAAAACCGTATTTTGACTTTCAAATAAAATCAGTGCACAAGGAACGTCAACAAGGAGAGGCGAGATTGAAAACGTACCCGAGAGAAGTGTCCAGTGCGAGAATAATTACCCATCGGAACGTGAGTTGTTCAAAGTTAAAGTCATTTTTACTTGGTTACATTTGTCACACAGTTGTACTACACATGCCACACACCTTCAAATCACTTAAATTTTGTAAAGCATCTTATTGATCTGTCTTGGTAGTTCAAAGGAGTCACGTCCTGAGTGTAAAGATTTTTCATACATTAAACTCATGCTTTTCAACTGAGTAAAAATAAAATATTTGTTAGCCGATACTTGATTGGAGAAATAACTTGTCAATAATAATTTATAATTTTTTGTAACTCTGCAATTTTACTTTTTCACGAATGTTAGTCTTTCGGACGATTTTTTAAGAATCATTAAAACATACGTTATTTTTTCAAACTCAAACTGTCTTGTTCACATTTTTTCATAGAATTAAACTAACTGCTAAGAAAATCAAAATTTAATTTTAATAACAATTTCTTGGAATAAAAGATTATAAGTGGTCCCCACAAACACATAGTAGCTTAAGTTGTTTTGCAGGACGACATCATCCCAGAGGATCCAGTCATCAGTAAGTAATAAAAAGTGCGCGGAGTGTAACGCCCAACATATTACAACACAAACACGACATACGATTTCTGTTTATTATAAATTGGTAGCCCAACTAGTGAGGCTTGAAAAAAAGGAACAAGCCCGGCAACTACCAACAAATCAAGATGCCGCAAACAAAAGGACAACGAGAAAGACCCATACAAATGGGAGAACAAACGCAAAAACCCGAACCAGTAAAAATAACAGGGAAAAGCGACTTGGAGGTGATAATGATGATGCTCCAGGAAATAAGGGAGGATAATAATAGAAACAGGCAGGAAGATAGGGAGGAGAGACAGAAAGAGAGAGAGGAGAATGAAAGAAACAGACAGAAAGAGAGAGAGGAGAATGAAAGAAAGAGACAGAAGGAGAGAGAGGAGAATGAAAAACAAAGACAGAAAGAGAGGGAGCAAACTAAAAAATTAATAGAATCTCTGAGGGAGAAAAATAAAAAATGGAGAGAGTCCCTGAGAAAGGAAACTAATACAAATTACGAAACAGTAAACAAAAAGATCGATGAGAGTAAAATCGACAGTGACAGGAAGGTCAAGACAATGGAGCAACAGGTAGAAGGATTACAGGAAGGAAATAATACCGATCTTGAAACCATAGAGGAAAAAACAGTAGAGACGAAACAAAACATAGCTAATAGATTGGACAGACAGAGAAAAATAAACAGAGATTATACAAAGGAAATAGTAGAAATGACTCAAGGTGGTTTAATTAATATACTTAACCCCCCGGACACTGACCACAGAGAAAGAAGTTATATGAAGGAATATAAAAAGAACTTAATGAAAAGGGACAAAAAGAAAGAGTGTATTACGAAGAAAATCATAGGCCATAATGCGTGTAAAGTAAGTGTGCCTCGAAAAAAGATACATCCCAAAAGAAGGGAAATTACGAGGAACAAATGGGCCAGATTATAGAAAAATACGCTCAGGCAATAAGAGAAATAAGAAAGGAAAGGTATCAAGAGTATAGACCCCAGGTAAATTATATGATGGCCGATAATCAACGACCATATCCACCCAATTTACCGAGTTACGGGTATATGACACAACAGACGCAAGGTAACCAGGGTGATACGGCAAATAACCGTCATCAGTTTTCAGAGGGTAGGAGTAACAGACCACCCAGGGATGAAAATAACCACCAACAGGAGCCAAACGCTAACCAAAATAATAATGAGAATTGGGTAACGGTCCATGAAAATCCGGGTTTTTCATTACAGCATAATCAGGCGAGTAACGACGAAGGACCCCGGATAGCTCAGGTAAACCATGTCTTGGCAGAAGCCGGCCAAGAACAAAATAATAACCCCAGAAATGAAAATAATATAGAGGATGAATTCCGCTATGCCGAGAGGATATGGCCCGAACATGTGGTGAGATGGGAAGGCCATGGATTATTAATCATCCAGAATAAATGTCACAGATCAGACATTTGAAGGAGTAGAGGAGCTAAACAACGAAAAGTCGGACATTGAGAAGAGAGGAATCTAATTAGGAATGGGAATGATAAAGATAATAATATAAGGAGCACACAACCAAAAAGAGTTGAGGTGATAAAAATAATTAACCAAATTGACAATGTATAAACCCAAAATACTATCTGACAAAAAAGTATACATACGAGGTAACCAACACTGTTAGTAACAAAGTAGGTACCATGAATAAAAACACAAGTCAAACCAAACGTCATTGAGAAAGAACCATGAATAAAAACACAAGTCAAATCCAGCATCGTTGAGAAGGTACCATGAATAAAAACATGTCAACGTAAATTTTCCAACTTATCCATAATTAGAAAGGGAATAGAGATTATTAATTATTAAATAAATATTAATAATATTACGAGAAGGACACCTTACACCAAAGGCAAAAAAATATATATATATAAGATATAGATTTATTTCCAATAGCCAAGTCAACGTATATTTACCAACTTACCCGTACTTACAGAAGGAGAGATTATAAGAAGGACACCTTACACCAAAGGCAAAAAGATATATATAAGATAGAGATTTATTACCAATAGCCAAGTCAACGTATATTTACCAACTTACCCGTACTTAGAGGAGGAGAAAAAGGAAAGAAGGAAAGAACATAATTAGTTAAATGAATTATTAAACAATCAAATAACAATTGATATTACTAAGGGAGAGAAAAGGAGGAGAAATACTGTCACATAATTGATACTAAATGGAAATGATAAATGAGAGAAAAAAGGGAAACAGTGTGTTACATAAGGAAGTAATGATGAATAAATATAGGTATTAACATTGAATGATTTTAAACGATAATTTTACCTGCGGAGAACGATATATTAATATAATTGAGAAATAATCAGAAGAGTTTAAGAAAGGGAATTTATGTGTAGGAGCCTATGATCTTTGAATGAATTTTTTTTTTATTATTATTATTATTTGTTGCGAAAGTGCAATTATTATTTTTCTGGACAGGGATGTGTTGCCTCTGATTTCAGTAGTTATAGTTAGGGAAGGGCGGAGAATGTATGCCAAAGCGAGTCACTCTGACTTCCAACCCACTATGAAAGTTAGGGAATTGTTATGGAATTATATCAAAGATTAAATAATTAAGATCAAGGTAAAAAGGAAAGGAAAAGGAGATACGACAAAGAACGAAATATGAATATTGAGACGGATTAATATATTAAAGGAGTAGTAGAGGATTTTAATTATAAGATAAAAGAATGAAATATAAAGAAGCTAATAAAAGGTTAATATAGAAATGATAATTTCATCAAAACTAAAGATATGTTTTTCCAAAAATTATCAATTTTAATGGAGAGGCATATGTAACGTCACAGAACGTTCCATAAAGGAAATTATTTGCATAGCAATTTATCATAAGAGGAAAGTGAGGTGAACAGTATCGAACCCAAGCAGTCCTAAAAATTTTGTAATATTGTCTAATAATTAATACCATTAACATAAAAATACGACCAGACTATGACTAAGACTCAAACCCCATATATATTACTCAAGTGAAGAACAGTGCAAAACCAATAATATACTATAAGAGAGACAACCAAAATAAGGTCATTAATTATTAAGTTTTGTAACTCTGAATAGGGTATAAAAAACTATTTATTGTGAATTAATGGACATGATCCATTATTATATTATGTAATGTAAATAAAATTAACGTATTAAATGATTTAAATATTATTTAGAAAGGATCTAAGTTAAAATAAAAAATATATAAATGTTATGACAAAAAATATTAAGGTGTTGGATTTGAGTCCAATCACTCAGATTTCATGTAAAAATTAATTATTATCAAATTGAGATAAAAACTATATGTAATTGTCAAGTAGACAAAGATGAACAATTTATCTTAAATAAAGAAAGCTGTAAAGTGAATAAAAATCAGTTAAAATAGCCAAAAACTGAATTAACTGAAAACATGTAGTAGACCTATAATATTGTAATATTTATGGATTTAGTGTTGACAAAATGCAACCAAATTGCATTAGAAAGTTGATATATAATATAATGTGTCTATACTAATATATTTGACTAACTTAAACACTTTAATAGTCGAGTTAGCAAACTATTTACCTATACCATATATGGCTAAGGCCAAGCAACCATCACAAAAAATAGTCATATTTCACTAAATGTTTGCAAAATATTAACAAAAATAAAAGAACAGGGTACAATACTATAGTGTACCATGAAAACAAACATACTCAGTTGAAAATAAGATCAATTATTAAAGAATTTGACTTATGAGAGTGAAATTTGTCACACCAAGAAAAAGGACCACTTAGGCAAACCAATATGATGCTAAGTAGGCTTACAATAAAAACAATATGTATCAGGATAAACCATGTATCACAAAAGATAGACAATATAATAAACTCTCAGTGTATACTAGAAAAATCCCATATATATTAAGGAAAAAAGACTAATTATTGTATTCTAACAGTGACAACAACTTAGGCCATAGGCATGGACCATGTAAAACTGAACTTATTTGTATATTATATGTGTTAAACTTTATTTATTTTGTTATAGAAAGATGATAATATTATGTGTTAATGTTGTAGAAGAAACCAAACAACTTCACAACAATTTTTTATTTAAAAAATTGAATTTTTATGGAAACATTCCAAGGTAAGAGTTGTATGTTGTGTTATTTTATTATAGTTAATTTATACAAAAACCAATCGTAATTAGTATCATTAGATTCAGTTGAAAGCAGAGAATCCAAATATAGTAAGGGCATGCAGATTGTAAGTAGTTATGTAAAATTGTTTGACAAATACCAGAATAATTTTTGTAATATCCTTAGTGTGAAGAATAAGAAATTTTTGTTCTAAAGCTTCTACGGAAGTCAAATTTGTTCCATGAGATTCCATTTCGTTGTTCTCAAACGTTCTAGAAGGAATTTTTACACAAATACACCAGAAGTTCATGTCGAAAAGCTAAAACAATGAGCCTTACAAAGTATAAAAGGAAGACCAAATTCGACCGAAAAACACTTCATGCTTTGAATCCAGAAGAGACACATCACCCACGACACTGATCATCACACCCGAGGCGAAACCGAAGAACAAGAACTCGACGTGGGAACGCAGAAAGGCTTTTCCCGTACGTTGACAATAGACTGACTTAACCTACAAGAGTATACGCCAATGTGTTGCTGAAATAGAGCAGCAACACGGCACATTTAATAGAACACACGCAGCCAGAATATCAGCGGCCCAGGAGGGACCAAAATTTTAATAGAGAATCAATTCTGCTGTATTCGCTAAAACAAACTGACTTTGACAAAATCCCAATAACGTAACGTACACAAAGCCTTTCTACCAACTGCAGGAGAAGCATCAGCGCTGTGGCGGCTAATTAAGAAACGACGCGGACAGCTGATTTTTGCCGGCGGGATTCAAGCGTAAATTCACTGCCAAATTTTTATACGAAAGTGCGGAAGTTTTAAAAACCGTATTTTGACTTTCAAATAAAATCAGTGCACAAGGAACGTCAACAAGGAGAGGCGAGATTGAAAACGTACCCGAGAGAAGTGTCCAGTGCGAGAATAATTACCCATCGGAACGTGAGTTGTTCAAAGTTAAAGTCATTTTTACTTGGTTACATTTGTCACACAGTTGTACTACACATGCCACACACCTTCAAATCACTTAAATTTTGTAAAGCATCTTATTGATCTGTCTTGGTAGTTCAAAGGAGTCACGTCCTGAGTGTAAAGATTTTTCATACATTAAACTCATGCTTTTCAACTGAGTAAAAATAAAATATTTGTTAGCCGATACTTGATTGGAGAAATAACTTGTCAATAATAATTTATAATTTTTTGTAACTCTGCAATTTTACTTTTTCACGAATGTTAGTCTTTCGGACGATTTTTTAAGAATCATTAAAACATACGTTATTTTTTCAAACTCAAACTGTCTTGTTCACATTTTTTCATAGAATTAAACTAACTGCTAAGAAAATCAAAATTTAATTTTAATAACAATTTCTTGGAATAAAAGATTATAAGTGGTCCCCACAAACACATAGTAGCTTAAGTTGTTTTGCAGGACGACATCATCCCAGAGGATCCAGTCATCAGTAAGTAATAAAAAGTGCGCGGAGTGTAACGCCCAACATATTACAACACAAACACGACATACGATTTCTGTTTATTATAAATTGGTAGCCCAACTAGTGAGGCTTGAAAAAAAGGAACAAGCCCGGCAACTACCAACAAATCAAGATGCCGCAAACAAAAGGAAAACGAGAAAGACCCATACAAATGGGAGAACAAACGCAAAAACCCGAACCAGTAAAAATAACAGGGAAAAGCGACTTGGAGGTGATAATGATGATGCTCCAGGAAATAAGGGAGGATAATAATAGAAACAGGCAGGAAGATAGGGAGGAGAGACAGAAAGAGAGAGAGGAGAATGAAAGAAACAGACAGAAAGAGAGAGAGGAGAATGAAAGAAAGAGACAGAAGGAGAGAGAGGAGAATGAAAAACAAAGACAGAAAGAGAGGGAGCAAACTAAAAAATTAATAGAATCCCTGAGGGAGAAAAATAAAAAATGGAGAGAGTCCCTGAGAAAGGAAACTAATACAAATTACGAAACAGTAAACAAAAAGATCGATGAGAGTAAAATCGACAGTGACAGGAAGGTCAAGACAATGGAGCAACAGGTAGAAGGATTACAGGAAGGAAATAATACCGATCTTGAAACCATAGAGGAAAAAACAGTAGAGACGAAACAAAACATAGCTAATAGATTGGACAGACAGAGAAAAATAAACAGAGATTATACAAAGGAAATAGTAGAAATGACTCAAGGTGGTTTAATTAATATACTTAACCCCCCGGACACTGACCACAGAGAAAGAAGTTATATGAAGGAATATAAAAAGAACTTAATGAAAAGGGACAAAAAGAAAGAGTGTATTACGAAGAAAATCATAGGCCATAATGCGTGTAAAGTAAGTGTGCCTCGAAAAAAGATACATCCCAAAAGAAGGGAAATTACGAGGAACAAATGGGCCAGATTATAGAAAAATACGCTCAGGCAATAAGAGAAATAAGAAAGGAAAGGTATCAAGAGTATAGACCCCAGGTAAATTATATGATGGCCGATAATCAACGACCATATCCACCCAATTTACCGAGTTACGGGTATATGACACAACAGACGCAAGGTAACCAGGGTGATACGGCAAATAACCGTCATCAGTTTTCAGAGGGTAGGAGTAACAGACCACCCAGGGATGAAAATAACCACCAACAGGAGCCAAACGCTAACCAAAATAATAATGAGAATTGGGTAACGGTCCATGAAAATCCGGGTTTTTCATTACAGCATAATCAGGCGAGTAACGACGAAGGACCCCGGATAGCTCAGGTAAACCATGTCTTGGCAGAAGCCGGCCAAGAACAAAATAATAACCCCAGAAATGAAAATAATATAGAGGATGAATTCCGCTATGCCGAGAGGATATGGCCCGAACATGTGGTGAGATGGGAAGGCCATGGATTATTAATCATCCAGAATAAATGTCACAGATCAGACATTTGAAGGAGTAGAGGAGCTAAACAACGAAAAGTCGGACATTGAGAAGAGAGGAATCTAATTAGGAATGGGAATGATAAAGATAATAATATAAGGAGCACACAACCAAAAAGAGTTGAGGTGATAAAAATAATTAACCAAATTGACAATGTATAAACCCAAAATACTATCTGACAAAAAAGTATACATACGAGGTAACCAACACTGTTAGTAACAAAGTAGGTACCATGAATAAAAACACAAGTCAAACCAAACGTCATTGAGAAAGAACCATGAATAAAAACACAAGTCAAATCCAGCATCGTTGAGAAGGTACCATGAATAAAAACATGTCAACGTAAATTTTCCAACTTATCCATAATTAGAAAGGGAATAGAGATTATTAATTATTAAATAAATATTAATAATATTACGAGAAGGACACCTTACACCAAAGGCAAAAAAATATATATATATAAGATATAGATTTATTTCCAATAGCCAAGTCAACGTATATTTACCAACTTACCCGTACTTACAGAAGGAGAGATTATAAGAAGGACACCTTACACCAAAGGCAAAAAGATATATATAAGATAGAGATTTATTACCAATAGCCAAGTCAACGTATATTTACCAACTTACCCGTACTTAGAGGAGGAGAAAAAGGAAAGAAGGAAAGAACATAATTAGTTAAATGAATTATTAAACAATCAAATAACAATTGATATTACTAAGGGAGAGAAAAGGAGGAGAAATACTGTCACATAATTGATACTAAATGGAAATGATAAATGAGAGAAAAAAGGGAAACAGTGTGTTACATAAGGAAGTAATGATGAATAAATATAGGTATTAACATTGAATGATTTTAAACGATAATTTTACCTGCGGAGAACGATATATTAATATAATTGAGAAATAATCAGAAGAGTTTAAGAAAGGGAATTTATGTGTAGGAGCCTATGATCTTTGAATGAATTTTTTTTTTATTATTATTATTATTTGTTGCGAAAGTGCAATTATTATTTTTCTGGACAGGGATGTGTTGCCTCTGATTTCAGTAGTTATAGTTAGGGAAGGGCGGAGAATGTATGCCAAAGCGAGTCACTCTGACTTCCAACCCACTATGAAAGTTAGGGAATTGTTATGGAATTATATCAAAGATTAAATAATTAAGATCAAGGTAAAAAGGAAAGGAAAAGGAGATACGACAAAGAACGAAATATGAATATTGAGACGGATTAATATATTAAAGGAGTAGTAGAGGATTTTAATTATAAGATAAAAGAATGAAATATAAAGAAGCTAATAAAAGGTTAATATAGAAATGATAATTTCATCAAAACTAAAGATATGTTTTTCCAAAAATTATCAATTTTAATGGAGAGGCATATGTAACGTCACAGAACGTTCCATAAAGGAAATTATTTGCATAGCAATTTATCATAAGAGGAAAGTGAGGTGAACAGTATCGAACCCAAGCAGTCCTAAAAATTTTGTAATATTGTCTAATAATTAATACCATTAACATAAAAATACGACCAGACTATGACTAAGACTCAAACCCCATATATATTACTCAAGTGAAGAACAGTGCAAAACCAATAATATACTATAAGAGAGACAACCAAAATAAGGTCATTAATTATTAAGTTTTGTAACTCTGAATAGGGTATAAAAAACTATTTATTGTGAATTAATGGACATGATCCATTATTATATTATGTAATGTAAATAAAATTAACGTATTAAATGATTTAAATATTATTTAGAAAGGATCTAAGTTAAAATAAAAAATATATAAATGTTATGACAAAAAATATTAAGGTGTTGGATTTGAGTCCAATCACTCAGATTTCATGTAAAAATTAATTATTATCAAATTGAGATAAAAACTATATGTAATTGTCAAGTAGACAAAGATGAACAATTTATCTTAAATAAAGAAAGCTGTAAAGTGAATAAAAATCAGTTAAAATAGCCAAAAACTGAATTAACTGAAAACATGTAGTAGACCTATAATATTGTAATATTTATGGATTTAGTGTTGACAAAATGCAACCAAATTGCATTAGAAAGTTGATATATAATATAATGTGTCTATACTAATATATTTGACTAACTTAAACACTTTAATAGTCGAGTTAGCAAACTATTTACCTATACCATATATGGCTAAGGCCAAGCAACCATCACAAAAAATAGTCATATTTCACTAAATGTTTGCAAAATATTAACAAAAATAAAAGAACAGGGTACAATACTATAGTGTACCATGAAAACAAACATACTCAGTTGAAAATAAGATCAATTATTAAAGAATTTGACTTATGAGAGTGAAATTTGTCACACCAAGAAAAAGGACCACTTAGGCAAACCAATATGATGCTAAGTAGGCTTACAATAAAAACAATATGTATCAGGATAAACCATGTATCACAAAAGATAGACAATATAATAAACTCTCAGTGTATACTAGAAAAATCCCATATATATTAAGGAAAAAAGACTAATTATTGTATTCTAACAGTGACAACAACTTAGGCCATAGGCATGGACCATGTAAAACTGAACTTATTTGTATATTATATGTGTTAAACTTTATTTATTTTGTTATAGAAAGATGATAATATTATGTGTTAATGTTGTAGAAGAAACCAAACAACTTCACAACAATTTTTTATTTAAAAAATTGAATTTTTATGGAAACATTCCAAGGTAAGAGTTGTATGTTGTGTTATTTTATTATAGTTAATTTATACAAAAACCAATCGTAATTAGTATCATTAGATTCAGTTGAAAGCAGAGAATCCAAATATAGTAAGGGCATGCAGATTGTAAGTAGTTATGTAAAATTGTTTGACAAATACCAGAATAATTTTTGTAATATCCTTAGTGTGAAGAATAAGAAATTTTTGTTCTAAAGCTTCTACGGAAGTCAAATTTGTTCCATGAGATTCCATTTCGTTGTTCTCAAACGTTCTAGAAGGAATTTTTACACAAATACACCAGAAGTTCATGTCGAAAAGCTAAAACAATGAGCCTTACAAAGTATAAAAGGAAGACCAAATTCGACCGAAAAACACTTCATGCTTTGAATCCAGAAGAGACACATCACCCACGACACTGATCATCACACCCGAGGCGAAACCGAAGAACAAGAACTCGACGTGGGAACGCAGAAAGGCTTTTCCCGTACGTTGACAATAGACTGACTTAACCTACAAGAGTATACGCCAATGTGTTGCTGAAATAGAGCAGCAACACGGCACATTTAATAGAACACACGCAGCCAGAATATCAGCGGCCCAGGAGGGACCAAAATTTTAATAGAGAATCAATTCTGCTGTATTCGCTAAAACAAACTGACTTTGACAAAATCCCAATAACGTAACGTACACAAAGCCTTTCTACCAACTGCAGGAGAAGCATCAGCGCTGTGGCGGCTAATTAAGAAACCACGCGGACAGCTGATTTTCGCTGGCGGGATTCAAGCGTAAATTCACTGCCAAATTTTTATACGAAAGTGCGGAAGTTTTAAAAACCGTATTTTGACTTTCAAATAAAATCAGTGCACAAGGAACGTCAACAAGGAGAGGCGAGATTGAAAACGTACCCGAGAGAAGTGTCCAGTGCGAGAATAATTACCCATCGGAACGTGAGTTGTTCAAAGTTAAAGTAATTTTTACTTGGTCACATTTGTCACACAGTTGTACTACACATGCCACACACCTTCAAATCACTTAAATTTTGTAAAGCATCTTATTGATCTGTCTTGGTAGTTCAAAGGAGTCACGTCCTGAGCGTAAAGATTTTTCATACATTAAACTCATGCTTTTCAACTGAGTAAAAATAAAATATTTGTTAGCCGATACTTGATTGGAGAAATAACTTGTCAATAATAATTTATAATTTTTTGTAACTCTGCAATTTTACTTTTTCACGAATGTTAGTCCTTCGGACGATTTTTTAAGAATCATTAAAACATACGTTATTTTTTCAAACTCAAACTGTCTTGTTCACATTTTTTCATAGAATTAAACTAACTGCTAAGAAAATCAAAATTTAATTTTAATAACAATTTCTTGGAATAAAAGATTATAAGTGGTGCCCACAAACACATAGTAGCTTAAGTTGTTTTGCAGGACGACATCATCCCAGAGGATCCAGTCATCAGTAAGTAATATAAAATGCGCGGAGTGTAACGCCCAACATATTACAACACAAACACGACATACGATTTCTGTTTATTATAAATTGGTAGCCCAACTAGTGAGGCTTGAAAAAAAGGAACAAGCCCGGCAACTACCAACAAATCAAGATGCCGCAAACAAAAGGAAAACGAGAAAGACCCATACAAATGAGAGAACAAACGCAAAAACCCGAACCAGTAAAAATAACAGGGAAAAGCGACTTGGAGGTGATAATGATGATGCTCCAGGAAATAAGGGAGGATAATAATAGACACAGGCAGGAAGATAGGGAGGAGAGACAGAAAGAGAGAGAGGAGAATGAAAGAAACAGACAGAAAGAGAGAGAGGAGAATGAAAGAAAGAGACAGAAGGAGAGAGAGGAGAATGAAAAACAAAGACAGAAAGAGAGGGAGCAAACTAAAAAATTAATAGAATCCCTGAGGGAGGAAAATAAAAAATGGAGAGACTCCCTGAGAAAGGAAACTAATACAAATTACGATACAGTAAACAAAAAGATTGATGAGAGTAAAATCGACAGTGACAGGAAGGTCGAGACAATGGAGCAACAGGTAGAAGGATTACAGGAAGGAAATAATACCGATCTTGAAACCATAGAAGAAAAAACAGTAGAGACGAAACAAAACATAGCTAATAGATTGGACAGACAGAGAAAAATAAACAGAGATTATACAAAGGAAATAGTAGAAATGACTCAAGGTGGTTTAATTAATATACTTAACCCCCCGGACACTGACCACAGAGAAAGAAGTTATATGAAGGAATATAAAAAGAACTTAATGAAAAGGGACAAAAAGAAAGAGTGTATTAAAAAGAAAATCATAGGCCATAATGCGTGTAAAGTAAGTGTGCCTCGAAAAAAGATACATCCCAAAAAGAAGGGAAATTACGAGGAACAAATGGGCCAGATTATAGAAAAATACGCTCAGGCAATAAGAGAAATAAGAAAGGAAAGGAATCAAGAGTATAGACCCCAGGTAAATTATATGATGGCCGATAATCAACGACCATATCCACCCAATTTACCGAGTTACGGGTATATGACACAACAGACGCAAGGTAACCAGGGTGATACGGCAAATAACAGTCATCAGTTTTCAGAGGGTAGGAGTAACAGACCACCCAGGGATGAAAATAACCACCAACAGGAGCCAAACGCTAACCAAAATAATAATGAGAATTGGGTAACGGTCCACGAAAATCCGGGTTTTTTCTTACAGCATAATCAGGCGAGTAACAACGAAGGACCCCGGATAGCTCACGTAAACCATGTCTTGGCAGAAGCCGGCCAAGAACAAAATAATAACCCCAGAAATGAAAATAATATAGAGGATGAATTCCGCTATGCTGAGAGGATATGGCCCGAACATGTGGTGAGATGGGAAGGCCATGGATTATTAATCATCCAGAATAAATGTCACAGATCAGACATTTGAAGGAGTAGAGGAGCTAAACAACGAAAAGTCGGACATTGAGAAGAGGGGAATCTAATTAGAAATGGGAATGATAAAGATAATAATATAAGGAGCACACAACCAAAAAGAGTTGAGGTGATAAAAATAATTAACCAAATTGACAATGTATAAACCCAAAATACTATCAGACAAAAAAGTATACATACGAGGTAACCAACACTGTTAGTAACAAAGTAGGTACCATGAATAAAAACACAAGTCAAACCAAACGTCATTGAGAAAGAACCATGAATAAAAACACAAGTCAAATCCAGCATCGTTGAGAAGGTACCATGAATAAAAACATGTCAACGTAAATTTTCCAACTTATCCATAATTAGAAAGGGAATAGAGATTATTAATTATTAAATAAATATTAATAATATTACGAGAAGGACACCTTACACCAAAGGCAAAAAAATATATATATAAGATATAGATTTATTTCCAATAGCCAAGTCAACGTATATTTACCAACTTACCCGTACTTACAGAAGGAGAGATTATAAGAAGGACACCTTACACCAAAGGCAAAAAGATATATATAAGATAGAGATTTATTACCAATAGCCAAGTCAACGTATATTTACCAACTTACCCGTACTTAGAGGAGGAGAAAAAGGAAAGAAGGAAAGAACATAATTAGTTAAATGAATTATTAAACAACCAAATAACAATTGATATTACTAAGGGGGAGAAAAGGAGGAGAAATACTGTCATATAATTGATACTAAATGGAAATGATAAATGAGAGAAAAAAAGGGAAACAGTGTGTTACATAAGGAAGTAATGAAGAATAAATATAGGTATTAACATTGAATGATTTTAAACGATAATTTTACCTGCGGAGAACGATATATTAATATAATTGAGAAATAATCAGAAGAGTTTAAGAAAGGGAATTTATGTGTAGGAGCCTATGATCTTTGAATGAATTTTTTTTTTTATTATTATTATTATTTGTTGCGAAAGTGCAATTATTATTTTTCTGGACAGGGATGTGTTGCCTCTGATTTCAGTAGTTATAGTTAGGGAAGGGCGGAGAATGTATGCCAAAGCGAGTCACTCTGACTTCCAACCCACTATGAAAGTTAGGGAATTGTTATGGAATTATATCAAAGATTAAATAATTAAGATCAAGGTAAAAAGGAAAGGAAAAGGAGATACGACAAAGAACGAAATATGAATATTGAGACGGATTAATATATTAAAGGAGTAGTAGAGGATTTTAATTATAAGATAAAAGAATGAAATATAAAGAAGCTAATAAAAGGTTAATATAGAAATGATAATTTCATCAAAACTAAAGATATGTTTTTCCAAAAATTATCAATTTTAATGGAGAGGCATATGTAACGTCACAGAACGTTCCATAAAGGAAATTATTTGCATAGCAATTTATCATAAGAGGAAAGTGAGGTGAACAGTATCGAACCCAAGCAGTCCTAAAAATTTTGTAATATTGTCTAATAATTAATACCATTAACATAAAAATACGACCAGACTATGACTAAGACTCAAACCCCATATATATTACTCAAGTGAAGAACAGTGCAAAACCAATAATATACTATAAGAGAGACAACCAAAATAAGGTCATTAATTATTAAGTTTTGTAACTCTGAATAGGGTATAAAAAACTATTTATTGTGAATTAATGGACATGATCCATTATTATATTATGTAATGTAAATAAAATTAATGTATTAAATGATTTAAATATATTTTTAGAAAGATCTAAGTTAAAATAAAAAATATATAAATGTTATGACAAAAAATATTAAGGTGTTGGATTTGAGTCCAATCACTCAGATTTCATGTAAAAATTAATTATTATCAAATTGAGATAAAAACAATATGTAATTGTCAAGTAGACAAAGATGAACAATTTATCATAAATAAAGAAAGCTGTAAAGTGAATAAAAATCAGTTAAAATAGCCAAAAACTGTATTAACTGAAAACATGTAGTAGACCTATAATATTGTAATATTTATGGATTTAGTGTTGACAAAATGCAACCAAATTGCATTAGAAAGTTGATATATAATATAATGTGTCTATACTAATATATTTGACTAACTTAAACACTTTAATAGTCGAGTTAGCAAACTATTTACCTATACCATATATGGCTAAGGCCAAGCAACCATCACAAAAAATAGTCATATTTCACTAAATGTTTGCAAAATATTAACAAAAATAAAAGAACAGGGTACAATACTATAGTGTACCATGAAAACAAACATACTCAGTTGAAAATAAGATCAATTATTAAAGAATTTGACTTATGAGAGTGAAATTTGTCACACCAAGAAAAAGGACCACTTAGGCAAACCAATATGATGCTAAGTAGGCTTACAATAAAAACAATATGTATCAGGATAAACCATGTATCACAAAAGATAGACAATATAATAAACTCTCAGTGTATACTAGAAAAATCCCATATATATTAAGAAAAAAAGACTAATTATTGTATTCTAACAGTGACAACAACTTAGGCCATAGGCATGGACCATGTAAAACTGAACTTATTTGTATATTATATGTGTTAAACTTTATTTATTTTGTTATAGAAAGATGATAATATTATGTGTTAATGTTGTAGAAGAAACCAAACAACTTCACAACAATTTTTTAGTTAAAAAATTGAATTTTTATGGAAACATTCCAAGGTAAGAGTTGTATGTTGTGTTATTTTATTATAGTTAATTTATACAAAAACCAATCGTAATTAGTATCATTAGATTCAGTTGAAAGCAGAGAATCCAAATATAGTAAGGGCATGCAGATTGTAAGTAGTTATGTAAAATTTTTTGACAAATACCAGAATAATTTTTGTAATATCCTTAGTGTGAAGAATAAGAAATTTTTGTTCTAAAGCTTCTACGGAAGTCAAATTTGTTCCATGAGATTCCATTTCGTTATTCTCAAACGTTCTAGAAGGAATTTTTACACAAATACACCGGAAGTTCATGTCGAAAAGCTAAAACAATGAGCCTTACAGAGTATAAAAGGAAGACCAAATTCGACCGAAAAACACTTCATGCTTTGAATCCAGAAGAGACACATCACCCACGACACTGATCATCACACCCAAGGCGAAACCGAAGAACAAGAGCTCGACGTGGGAACGCAGAAAGGCTTTTCCCGTACATTGACAATAGACTGACTTAACCTACAAGAGTATACGCCAATGTGTTGCTGAAATAGAGCAGCAACACGGCACATTTAATAGAACACACGCAGCCAGAATAACAGCGGCCCAGGAGGGACCAAAATTTTAATAGAGAATCAATTCTGCTGTATTCGCTAAGACAAACTGACTTTGACAAAATCCCAATAACGTAACGTACACAAAGCCTTTCTACCAACTGCAGGAGAAGCATCAGCGCTGTGGCGGCTAATTAAGAAACCACGCGGACAGCTGATTTTCGCTGGCGGGATTCAAGCGTAAATTCACTGCCAAATTTTTATACGAAAGTGCGGAAGTTTTAAAAACCGTATTTTGACTTTCAAATAAAATCAGTGCACAAGGAACGTCAACAAGGAGAGGCGAGATTGAAAACGTACCCGAGAGAAGTGTCCAGTGCGAGAATAATTACCCATCGGAACGTGAGTTGTTCAAAGTTAAAGTAATTTTTACTTGGTCACATTTGTCACACAGTTGTACTACACATGCCACACACCTTCAAATCACTTAAATTTTGTAAAGCATCTTATTGATCTGTCTTGGTAGTTCAAAGGAGTCACGTCCTGAGCGTAAAGATTTTTCATACATTAAACTCATGCTTTTCAACTGAGTAAAAATAAAATATTTGTTAGCCGATACTTGATTGGAGAAATAACTTGTCAATAATAATTTATAATTTTTTGTAACTCTGCAATTTTACTTTTTCACGAATGTTAGTCCTTCGGACGATTTTTTAAGAATCATTAAAACATACGTTATTTTTTCAAACTCAAACTGTCTTGTTCACATTTTTTCATAGAATTAAACTAACTGCTAAGAAAATCAAAATTTAATTTTAATAACAATTTCTTGGAATAAAAGATTATAAGTGGTGCCCACAAACACATAGTAGCTTAAGTTGTTTTGCAGGACGACATCATCCCAGAGGATCCAGTCATCAGTAAGTAATATAAAGTGCGCGGAGTGTAACGCCCAACATATTACAACACAAACACGACATACGATTTCTGTTTATTATAAATTGGTAGCCCAACTAGTGAGGCTTGAAAAAAAGGAACAAGCCCGGCAACTACCAACAAATCAAGATGCCGCAAACAAAAGGAAAACGAGAAAGACCCATACAAATGAGAGAACAAACGCAAAAACCCGAACCAGTAAAAATAACAGGGAAAAGCGACTTGGAGGTGATAATGATGATGCTCCAGGAAATAAGGGAGGATAATAATAGACACAGGCAGGAAGATAGGGAGGAGAGACAGAAAGAGAGAGAGGAGAATGAAAGAAACAGACAGAAAGAGAGAGAGGAGAATGAAAGAAAGAGACAGAAGGAGAGAGAGGAGAATGAAAAACAAAGACAGAAAGAGAGGGAGCAAACTAAAAAATTAATAGAATCCCTGAGGGAGGAAAATAAAAAATGGAGAGACTCCCTGAGAAAGGAAACTAATACAAATTACGATACAGTAAACAAAAAGATTGATGAGAGTAAAATCGACAGTGACAGGAAGGTCGAGACAATGGAGCAACAGGTAGAAGGATTACAGGAAGGAAATAATACCGATCTTGAAACCATAGAGGAAAAAACAGTAGAGACGAAACAAAACATAGCTAATAGATTGGACAGACAGAGAAAAATAAACAGAGATTATACAAAGGAAATAGTAGAAATGACTCAAGGTGGTTTAATTAATATACTTAACCCCCCGGACACTGACCACAGAGAAAGAAGTTATATGAAGGAATATAAAAAGACCTTAATGAAAAGGGACAAAAAGAAAGAGTGTATTAAAAAGAAAATCATAGGCCATAATGCGTGTAAAGTAAGTGTGCCTCGAAAAAAGATACATCCCAAAAAGAAGGGAAATTACGAGGAACAAATGGGCCAGATTATAGAAAAATACGCTCAGGCAATAAGAGAAATAAGAAAGGAAAGGAATCAAGAGTATAGACCCCAGGTAAATTATATGATGGCCGATAATCAACGACCATATCCACCCAATTTACCGAGTTACGGGTATATGACACAACAGACGCAAGGTAACCAGGGTGATACGGCAAATAACAGTCATCAGTTTTCAGAGGGTAGGAGTAACAGACCACCCAGGGATGAAAATAACCACCAACAGGAGCCAAACGCTAACCAAAATAATAATGAGAATTGGGTAACGGTCCACGAAAATCCGGGTTTTTTCTTACAGCATAATCAGGCGAGTAACAACGAAGGACCCCGGATAGCTCACGTAAACCATGTCTTGGCAGAAGCCGGCCAAGAACAAAATAATAACCCCAGAAATGAAAATAATATAGAGGATGAATTCCGCTATGCCGAGAGGATATGGCCCGAACATGTGGTGAGATGGGAAGGCCATGGATTATTAATCATCCAGAATAAATGTCACAGATCAGACATTTGAAGGAGTAGAGGAGCTAAAAAACGAAAAGTCGGACATTGAGAAGAGGGGAATCTAATTAGAAATGGGAATGATAAAGATAATAATATAAGGAGCACACAACCAAAAAGAGTTGAGGTGATAAAAATAATTAACCAAATTGACAATGTATAAACCCAAAATACTATCAGACAAAAAAGTATACATACGAGGTAACCAACACTGTTAGTAACAAAGTAGGTACCATGAATAAAAACACAAGTCAAACCAAACGTCATTGAGAAAGAACCATGAATAAAAACACAAGTCAAATCCAGCATCGTTGAGAAGGTACCATGAATAAAAACATGTCAACGTAAATTTTCCAACTTATCCATAATTAGAAAGGGAATAGAGATTATTAATTATTAAATAAATATTAATAATATTACGAGAAGGACACCTTACACCAAAGGCAAAAAAATATATATATAAGATATAGATTTATTTCCAATAGCCAAGTCAACGTATATTTACCAACTTACCCGTACTTACAGAAGGAGAGATTATAAGAAGGACACCTTACACCAAAGGCAAAAAGATATATATAAGATAGAGATTTATTACCAATAGCCAAGTCAACGTATATTTACCAACTTACCCGTACTTAGAGGAGGAGAAAAAGGAAAGAAGGAAAGAACATAATTAGTTAAATGAATTATTAAACAACCAAATAACAATTGATATTACTAAGGGGGAGAAAAGGAGGAGAAATACTGTCATATAATTGATACTAAATGGAAATGATAAATGAGAGAAAAAAAGGGAAACAGTGTGTTACATAAGGAAGTAATGAAGAATAAATATAGGTATTAACATTGAATGATTTTAAACGATAATTTTACCTGCGGAGAACGATATATTAATATAATTGAGAAATAATCAGAAGAGTTTAAGAAAGGGAATTTATGTGTAGGAGCCTATGATCTTTGAATGAATTTTTTTTTTATTATTATTATTATTTGTTGCGAAAGTGCAATTATTATTTTTCTGGACAGGGATGTGTTGCCTCTGATTTCAGTAGTTATAGTTAGGGAAGGGCGGAGAATGTATGCCAAAGCGAGTCACTCTGACTTCCAACCCACTATGAAAGTTAGGGAATTGTTATGGAATTATATCAAAGATTAAATAATTAAGATCAAGGTAAAAAGGAAAGGAAAAGGAGATACGACAAAGAACGAAATATGAATATTGAGACGGATTAATATATTAAAGGAGTAGTAGAGGATTTTAATTATAAGATAAAAGAATGAAATATAAAGAAGCTAATAAAAGGTTAATATAGAAATGATAATTTCATCAAAACTAAAGATATGTTTTTCCAAAAATTATCAATTTTAATGGAGAGGCATATGTAACGTCACAGAACGTTCCATAAAGGAAATTATTTGCATAGCAATTTATCATAAGAGGAAAGTGAGGTGAACAGTATCGAACCCAAGCAGTCCTAAAAATTTTGTAATATTGTCTAATAATTAATACCATTAACATAAAAATACGACCAGACTATGACTAAGACTCAAACCCCATATATATTACTCAAGTGAAGAACAGTGCAAAACCAATAATATACTATAAGAGAGACAACCAAAATAAGGTCATTAATTATTAAGTTTTGTAACTCTGAATAGGGTATAAAAAACTATTTATTGTGAATTAATGGACATGATCCATTATTATATTATGTAATGTAAATAAAATTAACGTATTAAATGATTTAAATATTATTTAGAAAGGATCTAAGTTAAAATAAAAAATATATAAATGTTATGACAAAAAATATTAAGGTGTTGGATTTGAGTCCAATCACTCAGATTTCATGTAAAAATTAATTATTATCAAATTGAGATAAAAACTATATGTAATTGTCAAGTAGACAAAGATGAACAATTTATCTTAAATAAAGAAAGCTGTAAAGTGAATAAAAATCAGTTAAAATAGCCAAAAACTGAATTAACTGAAAACATGTAGTAGACCTATAATATTGTAATATTTATGGATTTAGTGTTGACAAAATGCAACCAAATTGCATTAGAAAGTTGATATATAATATAATGTGTCTATACTAATATATTTGACTAACTTAAACACTTTAATAGTCGAGTTAGCAAACTATTTACCTATACCATATATGGCTAAGGCCAAGCAACCATCACAAAAAATAGTCATATTTCACTAAATGTTTGCAAAATATTAACAAAAATAAAAGAACAGGGTACAATACTATAGTGTACCATGAAAACAAACATACTCAGTTGAAAATAAGATCAATTATTAAAGAATTTGACTTATGAGAGTGAAATTTGTCACACCAAGAAAAAGGACCACTTAGGCAAACCAATATGATGCTAAGTAGGCTTACAATAAAAACAATATGTATCAGGATAAACCATGTATCACAAAAGATAGACAATATAATAAACTCTCAGTGTATACTAGAAAAATCCCATATATATTAAGGAAAAAAGACTAATTATTGTATTCTAACAGTGACAACAACTTAGGCCATAGGCATGGACCATGTAAAACTGAACTTATTTGTATATTATATGTGTTAAACTTTATTTATTTTGTTATAGAAAGATGATAATATTATGTGTTAATGTTGTAGAAGAAACCAAACAACTTCACAACAATTTTTTATTTAAAAAATTGAATTTTTATGGAAACATTCCAAGGTAAGAGTTGTATGTTGTGTTATTTTATTATAGTTAATTTATACAAAAACCAATCGTAATTAGTATCATTAGATTCAGTTGAAAGCAGAGAATCCAAATATAGTAAGGGCATGCAGATTGTAAGTAGTTATGTAAAATTGTTTGACAAATACCAGAATAATTTTTGTAATATCCTTAGTGTGAAGAATAAGAAATTTTTGTTCTAAAGCTTCTACGGAAGTCAAATTTGTTCCATGAGATTCCATTTCGTTGTTCTCAAACGTTCTAGAAGGAATTTTTACACAAATACACCAGAAGTTCATGTCGAAAAGCTAAAACAATGAGCCTTACAAAGTATAAAAGGAAGACCAAATTCGACCGAAAAACACTTCATGCTTTGAATCCAGAAGAGACACATCACCCACGACACTGATCATCACACCCGAGGCGAAACCGAAGAACAAGAACTCGACGTGGGAACGCAGAAAGGCTTTTCCCGTACGTTGACAATAGACTGACTTAACCTACAAGAGTATACGCCAATGTGTTGCTGAAATAGAGCAGCAACACGGCACATTTAATAGAACACACGCAGCCAGAATATCAGCGGCCCAGGAGGGACCAAAATTTTAATAGAGAATCAATTCTGCTGTATTCGCTAAAACAAACTGACTTTGACAAAATCCCAATAACGTAACGTACACAAAGCCTTTCTACCAACTGCAGGAGAAGCATCAGCGCTGTGGCGGCTAATTAAGAAACGACGCGGACAGCTGATTTTTGCCGGCGGGATTCAAGCGTAAATTCACTGCCAAATTTTTATACGAAAGTGCGGAAGTTTTAAAAACCGTATTTTGACTTTCAAATAAAATCAGTGCACAAGGAACGTCAACAAGGAGAGGCGAGATTGAAAACGTACCCGAGAGAAGTGTCCAGTGCGAGAATAATTACCCATCGGAACGTGAGTTGTTCAAAGTTAAAGTCATTTTTACTTGGTTACATTTGTCACACAGTTGTACTACACATGCCACACACCTTCAAATCACTTAAATTTTGTAAAGCATCTTATTGATCTGTCTTGGTAGTTCAAAGGAGTCACGTCCTGAGTGTAAAGATTTTTCATACATTAAACTCATGCTTTTCAACTGAGTAAAAATAAAATATTTGTTAGCCGATACTTGATTGGAGAAATAACTTGTCAATAATAATTTATAATTTTTTGTAACTCTGCAATTTTACTTTTTCACGAATGTTAGTCTTTCGGACGATTTTTTAAGAATCATTAAAACATACGTTATTTTTTCAAACTCAAACTGTCTTGTTCACATTTTTTCATAGAATTAAACTAACTGCTAAGAAAATCAAAATTTAATTTTAATAACAATTTCTTGGAATAAAAGATTATAAGTGGTCCCCACAAACACATAGTAGCTTAAGTTGTTTTGCAGGACGACATCATCCCAGAGGATCCAGTCATCAGTAAGTAATAAAAAGTGCGCGGAGTGTAACGCCCAACATATTACAACACAAACACGACATACGATTTCTGTTTATTATAAATTGGTAGCCCAACTAGTGAGGCTTGAAAAAAAGGAACAAGCCCGGCAACTACCAACAAATCAAGATGCCGCAAACAAAAGGAAAACGAGAAAGACCCATACAAATGGGAGAACAAACGCAAAAACCCGAACCAGTAAAAATAACAGGGAAAAGCGACTTGGAGGTGATAATGATGATGCTCCAGGAAATAAGGGAGGATAATAATAGAAACAGGCAGGAAGATAGGGAGGAGAGACAGAAAGAGAGAGAGGAGAATGAAAGAAACAGACAGAAAGAGAGAGAGGAGAATGAAAGAAAGAGACAGAAGGAGAGAGAGGAGAATGAAAAACAAAGACAGAAAGAGAGGGAGCAAACTAAAAAATTAATAGAATCCCTGAGGGAGAAAAATAAAAAATGGAGAGAGTCCCTGAGAAAGGAAACTAATACAAATTACGAAACAGTAAACAAAAAGATCGATGAGAGTAAAATCGACAGTGACAGGAAGGTCAAGACAATGGAGCAACAGGTAGAAGGATTACAGGAAGGAAATAATACCGATCTTGAAACCATAGAGGAAAAAACAGTAGAGACGAAACAAAACATAGCTAATAGATTGGACAGACAGAGAAAAATAAACAGAGATTATACAAAGGAAATAGTAGAAATGACTCAAGGTGGTTTAATTAATATACTTAACCCCCCGGACACTGACCACAGAGAAAGAAGTTATATGAAGGAATATAAAAAGAACTTAATGAAAAGGGACAAAAAGAAAGAGTGTATTACGAAGAAAATCATAGGCCATAATGCGTGTAAAGTAAGTGTGCCTCGAAAAAAGATACATCCCAAAAGAAGGGAAATTACGAGGAACAAATGGGCCAGATTATAGAAAAATACGCTCAGGCAATAAGAGAAATAAGAAAGGAAAGGTATCAAGAGTATAGACCCCAGGTAAATTATATGATGGCCGATAATCAACGACCATATCCACCCAATTTACCGAGTTACGGGTATATGACACAACAGACGCAAGGTAACCAGGGTGATACGGCAAATAACCGTCATCAGTTTTCAGAGGGTAGGAGTAACAGACCACCCAGGGATGAAAATAACCACCAACAGGAGCCAAACGCTAACCAAAATAATAATGAGAATTGGGTAACGGTCCATGAAAATCCGGGTTTTTCATTACAGCATAATCAGGCGAGTAACGACGAAGGACCCCGGATAGCTCAGGTAAACCATGTCTTGGCAGAAGCCGGCCAAGAACAAAATAATAACCCCAGAAATGAAAATAATATAGAGGATGAATTCCGCTATGCCGAGAGGATATGGCCCGAACATGTGGTGAGATGGGAAGGCCATGGATTATTAATCATCCAGAATAAATGTCACAGATCAGACATTTGAAGGAGTAGAGGAGCTAAACAACGAAAAGTCGGACATTGAGAAGAGAGGAATCTAATTAGGAATGGGAATGATAAAGATAATAATATAAGGAGCACACAACCAAAAAGAGTTGAGGTGATAAAAATAATTAACCAAATTGACAATGTATAAACCCAAAATACTATCTGACAAAAAAGTATACATACGAGGTAACCAACACTGTTAGTAACAAAGTAGGTACCATGAATAAAAACACAAGTCAAACCAAACGTCATTGAGAAAGAACCATGAATAAAAACACAAGTCAAATCCAGCATCGTTGAGAAGGTACCATGAATAAAAACATGTCAACGTAAATTTTCCAACTTATCCATAATTAGAAAGGGAATAGAGATTATTAATTATTAAATAAATATTAATAATATTACGAGAAGGACACCTTACACCAAAGGCAAAAAAATATATATATATAAGATATAGATTTATTTCCAATAGCCAAGTCAACGTATATTTACCAACTTACCCGTACTTACAGAAGGAGAGATTATAAGAAGGACACCTTACACCAAAGGCAAAAAGATATATATAAGATAGAGATTTATTACCAATAGCCAAGTCAACGTATATTTACCAACTTACCCGTACTTAGAGGAGGAGAAAAAGGAAAGAAGGAAAGAACATAATTAGTTAAATGAATTATTAAACAATCAAATAACAATTGATATTACTAAGGGAGAGAAAAGGAGGAGAAATACTGTCACATAATTGATACTAAATGGAAATGATAAATGAGAGAAAAAAGGGAAACAGTGTGTTACATAAGGAAGTAATGATGAATAAATATAGGTATTAACATTGAATGATTTTAAACGATAATTTTACCTGCGGAGAACGATATATTAATATAATTGAGAAATAATCAGAAGAGTTTAAGAAAGGGAATTTATGTGTAGGAGCCTATGATCTTTGAATATTGTTTTTTTTTTTTTTATTATTATTATTTGTTGCGAAAGTGCAATTATTATTTTTCTGGACAGGGATGTGTTGCCTCTGATTTCAGTAGTTATAGTTAGGGAAGGGCGGAGAATGTATGCCATAGCGAGTCACTCTGACTTCCAACCCACTATGAAAGTTAGGGAATTGTTAGGGAATTATATCAAAGATTAAATAATTAAGATCAAGGTAAAAATGAAAGGAAAAGGAGATACGACAAAGAACGAAATATGAATATTGAGACGGATTAATATATTAAAGGAGTAGTAGAGGATTTTAATTATAAGATAAAAGAATGAAATATAAAGAAGCTATTAAAAGGTTAATATAGAAATGATAATTTCATCAAAACTAAAGATATGTTTTTCCAAAGATTATCAATTTTAATGGAGAGGCATATGTAACGTCACAGAACGTTCCATAAAGGAAATTATTTGCATAGCAATTTATCATAAGAGGAAAGTGAGGTGAACAGTATCGAACCCAAGTAGTCCTAAAAATTTTGTAATATTGTCTAATAATTAATACCATTAACATAAAAATACGACCAGACTATGACTAAGACTCAACCCCCATATATATTACTCAAGTGAAGAACAGTGCAAAACCAATAATATACTATAAGAGAGACAACCAAAATAAGGTCATTAATTATTAAGTTTTGTAACTCTGAATAGGGTATAAAAAACTATTTATTGTGAATTAATGGACATGATCCATTATTATATTATGTAATGTAAATAAAATTAACGTATTAAATGATTTAAATATTATTTAGAAAGGATCTAAGTTAAAATAAAAAATATATAAATGTTATGACAAAAAATATTAAGGTGTTGGATTTGAGTCCAATCACTCAGACTTCATGTAAAAATTAATTATTATCAAATTGAGATAAAAACTATATGTAATTGTCAAGTAGACAAAGATGAACAATTTATCATAAATAAAGAAAGCTGTAAAGTGAATAAAAATCAGTTAAAATAGCCAAAAACTGTATTAACTGAAAACATGTAGTAGACCTATGATATTGTAATATTTATGGATTTAGTGTTGACAAAATGCAACCAAATTGCATTAGAAAGTTGATATATAATATAATGTGTCTATACTAATATATTTGACTAACTTAAACACTTTAATAGTCGAGTTAGCAAACTATTTACCTATACCATATATGGCTAAGGCCAAGCAACCATCACAAAAAATAGTCATATTTCACTAAATGTTTGCAAAATATTAACAAAAATAAAATAAAAGGGTACAATACTATAGTGTACCATGAAAACAAACATACTCAGTTGAAAATAAGATCAATTATTAAAGAATTTGACTTATGAGAGTGAAATTTGTCACACCAAGAAAAAGGACCACTTAGGCAAACCAATATGATGCTAAGTAGGCTTACAATAAAAACAATATGTATCAGGATAAACCATGTATCACAAAAGATAGACAATATAATAAACTCTCAGTGTATACTAGAAAAATCCCATATATATTAAGGAAAAAAGACTAATTATTGTATTCTAACAGTGACAACAACTTAGGCCATAGACATGGACCATGTAAAACTGAACTTATTTGTATATTATATGTGTTAAACTTTATTTATTTTGTTATAGAAAGATGATAATATTATGTGTTAATGTTGTAGAAGAAACCAAACAACTTCACAACAATTTTTTAGTTAAAAAATTGAATTTTTATGGAAACAATCCAAGGTAAGAGTTGTATGTTGTGTTATTTTATTATAGTTAATTTATACAAAAACCAATCGTAATTAGTATCATTAGATTCAGTTGAAAGCAGAGAATCCAAATATAGTAAGGGCATGCAGATTGTAAGTAGTTATGTAAAATTGTTTGACAAATACCAGAATAATTTTTGTAATATCCTTAGTGTGAAGAATAAGAAATTTTTGTTCTAAAGCTTCTACGGAAGTCAAATTTGTTCCATGAGATTCCATTTCGTTGTTCTCAAACGTTCTAGAAGGAATTTTTACACAAATACACCAGAAGTTCATGTCGAAAAGCTAAAACAATGAGCCTTACAAAGTATAAAAGGAAGACCAAATTCGACCGAAAAACACTTCATGCTTTGAATCCAGAAGAGACACATCACCCACGACACTGATCATCACACCCGAGGCGAAACCGAAGAACAAGAACTTGACGTGGGAACGCAGAAAGGCTTTTCCCGTACATTGACAATAGACTGACTTAACCTACAAGAGTATACGCCAATGTGTTGCTGAAATAGAGCAGCAACACGGCACATTTAATAGAACACACGCAGCCAGAATATCAGCGGCCCAGGAGGGACCAAAATTTTAATAGAGAATCAATTCTGCTGTATTCGCTAAAACAAACTGACTTTGACAAAATCCCAATAACGTAACGTACACAAAGCCTTTCTACCAACTGCAGGAGAAGCATCAGCGCTGTGGCGGCTAATTAAGAAACGACGCGGACAGCTGATTTTTGCCGGCGGGATTCAAGCGTAAATTCACTGCCAAATTTTTATACGAAAGTGCGGAAGTTTTAAAAACCGTATTTTGACTTTCAAATAAAATCAGTGCACAAGGAACGTCAACAAGGAGAGGCGAGATTGAAAACGTACCCGAGAGAAGTGTCCAGTGCGAGAATAATTACCCATCGGAACGTGAGTTGTTCAAAGTTAAAGTCATTTTTACTTGGTTACATTTGTCACACAGTTGTACTACACATGCCACACACCTTCAAATCACTTAAATTTTGTAAAGCATCTTATTGATCTGTCTTGGTAGTTCAAAGGAGTCACGTCCTGAGCGTAAAGATTTTTCATACATTAAACTCATGCTTTTCAACCGAGTAAAAATAAAATATTTGTTAGCCGATACTTGATTGGAGAAATAACTTGTCAATAATAATTTATAATTTTTTGTAACTCTGCAATTTTACTTTTTCACGAATGTTAGTCTTTCGGACGATTTTTTAAGAATCATTAAAACATACGTTATTTTTTCAAACTCAAACTGCCTTGTTCACATTTTTTCATAGAATTAAACTAACTGCTACGAAAATCAAAATTTAATTTTAATAACAATTTCTTGGAATAAAAGATTATAAGTGGTGCCCACAAACACATAGTAGCTTAAGTTGTTTTGCAGGACGACATCATCCCAGAGGATCCAGTCATCAGTAAGTAATAAAAAGTGCGCGGAGTGTAACGCCTGACATATTACAACACAAACACGACACACGATTTCTATTTATTATAAATTGGTAGCCCAACTAGTGAGGCTTGAAAAAAAGGAACAAGCCCGGCAACTACCAACAAATCAAGATGCCGCAAACAAAAGGAAAACGAGAAAGACCCATACAAATGGGAGAACAAACGCAAAAACCCGAACCAGTAAAAATAACAGGGAAAAGCGACTTGGAGGTGATAATGATGATGCTCCAGGAAATAAGGGAGGATAATAATAGAAACAGGCAGGAAGATAGGGAGGAGAGACAGAAAGAGAGAGAGGAGAATGAAAGAAACAGACAGAAAGACAGAGAGGAGAATGAAAGAAAGAGACAGAAGGAGAGAGAGGAGAATGAAAAACAAAGACAGAAAGAGAGGGAGCAAACTAAAAAATTAATAGAATCCCTGAGGGAGGAAAATAAAAAATGGAGAGAGTCCCTGAGAAAGGAAACTAATACAAATTACGAAACAGTAAACAAAAAGATCGATGAGAGTAAAATCGACAGTGACAGGAAGGTCAAGACAATGGAGCAACAGGTAGAAGGATTACAGGAAGGAAATAATACCGATCTTGAAACCATAGAGGAAAAAACAGTAGAGACGAAACAAAACATAGCTAATAGATTGGACAGACAGAGAAAAATAAACAGAGATTATACAAAGGAAATAGTAGAAATGACTCAAGGTGGTTTAATTAATATACTTAACCCCCCGGACACTGACCACAGAGAAAGAAGTTATATGAAGGAATATAAAAAGAACTTAATGAAAAGGGACAAAAAGAAAGAGTGTATTACAAAGAAAATCATAGGCCATAATGCGTGTAAAGTAAGTGTGCCTCGAAAAAAGATACATCCCAAAAAGAAGGGAAATTACGAGGAACAAATGGGCCAGATTATAGAAAAATACGCTCAGGCAATAAGAGAAATAAGAAAGGAAAGGAATCAAGAGTATAGACCCCAGGTAAATTATATGATGGCCGATAATCAACGACCATATCCACCCAATTTACCGAGTTACGGGTATATGACACAACAGACGCAAGGTAACCAGGGTGATACGGCAAATAACCGTCATCAGTTTTCAGAGGGTAGGAGTAACAGACCACCCAGGGATGAAAATAACCACCAACAGGAGCCAAACGCTAACCAAAATAATAATGAGAAATGGGTAACGGTCCATGAAAATCCGGGTTTTTCATTACAGCATTATCAGGCGAGTAACGACGAAGCCATGTCTTGGCAGAAGCCAGCCAAGAACAAAATAATAACCCCAGAAATGAAAATAATATAGAGGATGAATTCCGCTATGCCGAGAGGATATGGCCCGAACATGTGGTGAGATGGGAAGGCCATGGATTATTAATCATCCAGAATAAATGTCACAGATCAGACATTTGAAGGAGTAGAGGAGCTAAACAACGAAAAGTCGGACATTGAGAAGAGAGGAATCTAATTAGGAATGGGAATGATAAAGATAATAATATAAGGAGCACACAACCAAAAAGAGTTGAGGTGATAAAAATAATTAACCAAATTGACAATGTATAAACCCAAAATACTATCAGACAAAAAAGTATACATACGATTTAACCAACACTGTTAGTAACAAAGTAGGTACCATGAATAAAAACACAAGTCAAATCCAGCATCGTTGAGAAGGTACCATGAATAAAAACATGTCAACGTAAATTTTCCAACTTATCCATAAATAGAAAGGGAATAGAGATTATTAATTATTAAATAAATATTAATAATATTACGAGAAGGACACCTTACACCAAAGGCAAAAAAATTTATATATAAGATATAGATTTATTTCCAATAGCCAAGTCAACGTATATTTACCAACTTACCCGTACTTACAGAAGGAGAGATTATAAGAAGGACACCTTACACAAAGGCAAAAAGATATATATAAGACAGAGATTTATTACCAATAGCCAAGTCAACGTATATTTACCAACTTACCCGTAATTAGAGGAGGAGAAAAAGGAAAGAAGGAAAGAACATAATTAGTTAAATGAATTACTAAACAATCAAATAACAATTGATATTACTAAGGGGGAGAAAAGGAGGAGAAATACTGTCATATAATTGATACTAAATGGAAATGATAAATGAGAGAAAAAAAGGGAAACAGTGTGTTACATAAGGAAGTAATGATGAATAAATATAGGTATTAACATTGAATGATTTTAAACGATAATTTTACCTGCGGAGAACGATATATTAATATAATTGAGAAATAATCAGAAGAGTTTAAGAAAGGGAATTTATGTGTAGGAGCCTATGATCTTTGAATATTGTTTTTTTTATTATTATTATTATTATTTGTTGCGAAAGTGCAATTATTATTTTTCTGGACAGGGATGTGTTGCCTCTGATTTCAGTAGTTATAGTTAGGGAAGGGCGGAGAATGTATGCCATAGCGAGCCACTCTGACTTCCAACCCACTATGAAAGTTAGGGAATTGTTAGGGAATTATATCAAAGATTAAATAATTAAGATCAAGGTAAAAAGGAAAGGAAAAGGAGATACGACAAAGAACGAAATATGAATATTGAGACGGATTAATATATTAAAGGAGTAGTAGAGGATTTTAATTATAAGATAAAAGAATGAAATATAAAGAAGCTATTAAAAGGTTAATATAGAAATGATAATTTCATCAAAACTAAAGATATGTTTTTCCAAAAATTATCAATTTTAATGGAGAGGCATATGTAACGTCACAGAACGTTCCATAAAGGAAATTATTTGCATAGCAATTTATCATAAGAGGAAAGTGAGGTGAACAGTATCGAACCCAAGTAGTCCTAAAAATTTTGTAATATTGTCTAATAATTAATACCATTAACATAAAAATACGACCAGACTATGACTAAGACTCAAACCCCATATATATTACTCAAGTGAAGAACAGTGCAAAACCAATAATATACTATAAGAGAGACAACCAAAATAAGGTCATTAATTATTAAGTTTTGTAACTCTGAATAGGGTATAAATAACTATTTATTGTGAATTAATCGACATGATCCATTATTATATTATGTAATGTAAATAAAATTAACGTATTAAATGATTTAAATATTATTTAGAAAGGATCTAAGTTAAAATAAAAAATATATAAATGTTATGACAAAAAATATTAAGGTGTTGGATTTGAGTCCAATCACTCAGATTTCATGTAAAAATTAATTATTATCAAATTGAGATAAAAACTATATGTAATTGTCAAGTAGACAAAGATGAACAATTTATCTTAAATAAAGAAAGCTGTAAAGTGAATAAAAATCAGCTAAAATAGCCAAAAACTGTATTAACTGAAAACATGTAGTAGACCTATAATATTGTAATATTTATGGATTTAATGTTGACAAAATGCAACCAAATTGCATTAGAAAGTTGATATATAATATAATGTGTCTATACTAATATATTTGACTAACTTAAACACTTTAATAGTCGAGTTAGCAAACTATTTACCTATACCATATATGGCTAAAGCCAAGCAACCATCACAAAAAATAGTCATATTTCACTAAATGTTTGCAAAATATTAACAAAAATAAAAGAAAAGGGTTCAATACTATAGTGTACCATGAAAACAAACATACTCAGTTGAAAATAAGATCAATTATTAAAGAATTTGACTTATGAGAGTGAAATTTGTCACACCAAGAAAAAGGACCACTTAGGCAAACCAATATGATGCTAAGTAGGCTTACAATAAAAACAATATGTATCAGGATAAACCATGTATCACAAAAGATAGACAATATAATAAACTCTCAGTGTATACTAGAAAAATCCCATATATATTAAGAAAAAAAGACTAATTATTGTATTCTAACAGTGACAACAACTTAGGCCATAGGCATGGACCATGTAAAACTGAACTTATTTGTATATTATATGTGTTAAACTTTATTTATTTTGTTATAGAAAGATGATAATATTATGTGTTAATGTTGTAGAAGAAACCAAACAACTTCACAACAATTTTTTAGTTAAAAAATTGAATTTTTATGGAAACATTCCAAGGTAAGAGTTGTATGTTGTGTTATTTTATTATAGTTAATTTATACAAAAACCAATCGTAATTAGTATCATTAGATTCAGTTGAAAGCAGAGAATCCAAATATAGTAAGGGCATGCAGATTGTAAGTAGTTATGTAAAATTCTTTGACAAATACCAGAATAATTTTTGTAATATCCTTAGTGTGAAGAATAAGAAATTTTTGTTCTAAAGCTTCTACGGAAGTCAAATTTGTTCCATGAGATTCCATTTCGTTATTCTCAAACGTTCTAGAAGGAATTTTTACACAAATACACCGGAAGTTGATGTCGAAAAGCTAAAACAATGAGCCTTACAGAGTATAAAAGGAAGACCAAATTCGACCGAAAAACACTTCATGCTTTGAATCCAGAAGAGACACATCACCCACGACACTGATCATCACACCCGAGGCGAAACCGAAAAACGAGAACTCGACGTGGGAACGCAGAATATCTTTTCCCGTACATTGACAATAGACTGACTTAACCTACAAGAGTATACGCCAATGTGTTGCTGAAATAGAGCAGCAACACGGCACATTTAATAGAACACACGCAGCCAGAATATCAGCGGCCCAGGAGGGACCAAAATTTTAATAGAGAATCAATTCTGCTGTATTCGCTAAGACAAACTGACTTTGACAAAATCCCAATAACGTAACGTACACAAAGCCTTTCTACCAACTGCAGGAGAAGCATCAGCGCTGTGGCGGCTAATTTAGAAACCACGCGGACAGCTGATTTTCGCCGGCGGGATTCAAGCGTAAATTCACTGCCAAATTTTTATACGAAAGTGCGGAAGTTTTAAAAACCGTATTTTGACTTTCAAATAAAATCAGTGCACAAGGAACGTCAACAAGGAGAGGCGAGATTGAAAACGTACCCGAGAGAAGTGTCCAGTGCGAGAATAATTACCCATCGGAACGTGAGTTGTTCAAAGTTAAAGTCATTTTTACTTGGTTACAGTTGTCATACAGTTGTACTACACATGCCACACACCTTCAAATCACTTAAATTTTGTAAAGCATCTTATTGATCTGTCTTGGTAGTTCAAAGGAGTCACGTCCTGAGCGTAAAGATTTTTCATACATTAAACTCATGCTTTTCAACTGAGTAAAAATAAAATATTTGTTAGCCGATACTTGATTGGAGAAAAAACTTGTCAATAATAATTTATAATTTTTTGTAACTCTGCAAATTTACTTTTTCACGAATGTTAGTCCTTCGGATGATTTTTTAAGAATCATTAAAACATACGTTATTTTTTCAAACTCAAACTGTCTTGTTCACATTTTTTCATAGAATTAAACTAACTGCTAAGAAAATCAAAATTTAATTTTAATAACAATTTCTTGGAATAAAAGTTTCCAAGTGGCGCCCACAAACACATAGTAGCTAAAGTTGTTTTGCAGGACGACATCATCGCAGAGTATCCAGTCATCAGTAAGTAATAAAAAGTGCGCGGAGTGTAACGCCCGACATATTACAACACAAACACGACATACGATTTCTTTTTATTATACCGTTTGGCCGATATAAAATCGGTCACAATCGTCACATATAAGCTTATAAATACCGGTTTTGGATTCAATGTTTGTCTGAACAACTGGGCGAACCAAGTTCCGTAGACGGTTATTTGTTTTAAAAATAACAGTATAACCTAATTTACTTAAAATGGATGTAAGGATCCTGGGCATCAACTCAGTGTATGTTGTTGTGATTTATTTGTTGTTAGGTGTATTATCATGTGTCTGTCTGGAACGACGGGATTTGTGTTTTCTAAGAATATTGTCATTTGGGACTCATATCTGTTGGCCATAGCTATGTGTTTAATTATGTTGAGTTCACACTCGAAATCATCATTATTTAGGGCGATCATCAAAAGTCTGTGAATGAAACTGTTGTAGGCCACTAATTTTTGAGAGAAAGGGTGGTGTGAGTCTGCATGTATGGTCATGTTTGTGGTGGTAGGTTTTCTGTAAATTTTAAAGTTTAAGCTGTTAAGTTGCCTGGTGACAGTAAGATCGAGAAAGTTGAGTTCATTATTAGTTTCAGTTTCCATAGTAAACTGAATATTGTGAGTAACAGTGTTCATATGGTTTTTAAGATTACTGATTTGGCGTAGAGTACCGTTAAAAATTAGAAAAGTATCATCAACATATCGGCCATAAAAGATAATATTATTGGCGAAGATATTATTATTAAGGATATAATTGTTTTCATAAAAGTCAAGATATATATCAGCCAACAGGCCGGATAACGGTGAACCCATGGCCAGGCCATCTGTTTGAATATACTAATTACTGTTGAAAGTAAAATAATTTTGTTGAAGGATGAGTCTTAGTATGGTAATTAGTTCTTTAATGAGTTGTGTGTCCAATTTGTTAGTATCATGGAGATTGTCATTCATAATATCTAAAGTCTGGTTCACGGGTATATTTGTGTATAAATTGACGATGTCAAAGGAGGCTAGTTTGTAACTGGGTTGTAATTTTATGTCGTTGACCTTGTTTATGAAATCAATATTGTTGACGATAATATGGTTGTTTTTGAGAAAGATGTTGTCTTTAATTATTGTGACAAGTTTCTTGGCTGTTTTGAAACCCGGCGCTGTAGTAAAATTGACTAATGGCCTGATAGGAATGTCATCTTTGTGGATCTTGGGTAAGCCGGTAAGTTTTGGGGCGCGCGCATTGATAGGTTTTAAGGAACGTCGAGTGCGATCGTTAAACAAATTGGTACAATTGTTAATAGTATAATTTAATGATTTTACATATGAGTCAGTGGGATCGAAATTTAATATTTCGATATTGTTATCGGAAATGAATTTGTGTACTTTCTGTGTGTATGTGTCATTATGCATTATTACCAAAGTATGACCTTTGTCTGCTTTAGTAATAAGTGCGTTGTTATCATGCAACTTAGTTTTTTTATCTTTTTGAGTGTCTTGCGTTCAGCCTGTGCTCTTAACTGTTTCTGAATGTTACGACCATCAGTATTACGGTTATTTAAAATTTTATTAAATTTATAGTTAATTATGTGACGTGATTGGTTTTGGAGTCTCGAGTCATCAATGGCTTTGACTGCGGTCTCGGCATTAATGACTTCATCAACAATATTATGTTTGTTATCAGGTGGAAAGTTATAGTCTAAACCTTTATTAAGTAGATTTATTTCATCGTTATCAAATGCTATATCGGTGAGGTTGACCGTGCGTGGGTAAAACGTACGTTTACATTCGAGAATATGATGCGAACGTTGTGTTGAAATAAAACGTTTAAGTTTCATAGTTTGTTTTTGTCGTAATGCACGCATTGTATCTGAAATGTATGTGTTTACTCTGTTCATTATATTATCTATAATGGCAGGATGAATCTGGTTATAAATTAATAAATGCAGTTTGAACAAAGCTTTGTTAAGAATGGCCTTTTTGGCATATAATGATTTAATTTCTTGTTTAACACGATAAATTTCAGCGTGTTTCTTAGTATTTTAGTATTTATTGCTTCCTTAGTATTAGAATTGATGTGTATAATGGCATATTTAGGAATGATTTTATATTTTAGACAAAGAACATTACACATACACACAGAAAGTACACAAATTCATTTCCGATAACAATATCGAAATATTAAATTTCGACCCCACTGACTCATATGTAAAATCATTAAATAATACTATTAACAATTGTACCAATTTATTTAACGATCGCACTCGACGTTCCTTAAAACGTATCAGCGCGCGCCCCAAAACTTACCGGCTTACCCAAGATCCACAAAGATGACATTCCTATCAGGCCATTAGTCAATTTTACTACAGCGCCGGGTTTCAAAACAGCCAAGAAACTTGTCACAATAATTAAAGACAACATCTTTCTCAAAAACAACCATATTATCGTCAACAATATTGATTTCATAAACAAGGTCAACGACATAAAATTACAACCCAGTTACAAACTAGCCTCCTTTGACATCGTCAATTTATACACAAATATACCCGTGAACCAGACTTTAGATATTTTGAATGACAATCTCCATGATACTAACAAATTGGACACACAACTCATTAAAGAACTAATTACCATACTAAGACTCATCCTTCAACAAAATTATTTTACTTTCAACAGTAATTAGTATATTCAAACAGATGGCCTGGCCATGGGTTCACCGTTATCCGGCCTGTTGGCTGATATATATCTTGACTTTTATGAAAACAATTATATCCTTAATAATAATATCTTCGCCAGTAATATTATCTTTTATGGCCGATATGCTGATGATACTTTTCTGATTTTTAACGGTACTCTACGCCAAATCAGTAATCTTAAAAACCATATGAACACTGTTACTCACAATATTCAGTTTACTATGGAAACTGAAACCAATAATGAACTCAACTTTCTCGATCTTACGGTCACCAGGCAACTTAACAGCTTAAACTTTAAAATTTACAGAAAACCTACCACCACAAACATGACCATACATGCAGACTCACACCACCCTTTCTCTCAAAAATTAGCGGCCTACAACAGTTTCATTCACAGACTTTTGATGATCGCCCTAAATAATGATGATTTCGAGTGTGAACTCAACATAATTAAACACATAGCTATGGCCAACGGATATGAGTCCCAAATGATTGACAATATTCTTAGAAAACACAAATCCCATCGTTCCAGACAGACACATGATAATACACCTAACAACAAATAAATCACAACAACATACACTGAGTTGATGCCCAGGATCCTTACATCCACTTTAAGTAAATTAGGTTATACTGTTATTTTTAAAACAAATAACCGTCTACGGAACTTGGTTCGCCCAGTTGTTCAGACAAACATTGAATCCAAAACCGGTATTTATAAGCTTATATGTGACGATTGTGACCGATTTTATATCGGCCAAACGGGTAGACCGTTTATCAAAAGATTCCGTGAACACACACCACAAAGCCATTTTAACAGGGGTGATTTTTCCATAGATAATATTAAATCTAACTTTACAAGGCATCTGATTTCGTGTAGTCATTCTTATACTAATTTCAACACTAACCTCATACCCCTACATTATTGTAGTAAAGGCCGTTATATGGATGCACTTGAGGAATTCGAGATATATAGAGGTCATAATAACCCTGGTGTGTGTGACGACATACTTAATGATAAACTTAACTTCAGGTCCAACTCACTGTATGATACCGCGCTGCGATCGATTACAGATAATAATAGATAACAGGTTCCATTGACGCAGTTCTGACATGCTACATGCGGTGCACCATGTTCGGGTAATAGAACGCTTTTATATGTTTATTTAATATATTTTATGTATTTATTTATTATGTGTTTGTTTTGTGTGGATTTTATTGTTTAACGAGGTCCTCTCGGAGTGATGGTCTGAGGATGGGCCACATGGCCTGAAACGCGTAACCGTACAAATTACGCTCGATGTCACTGGACGGAAGTTACAAGGTAAATTATACATTATATATAATTATCATACAGTGACCTAGACCGCTTTAAATATGTTTAAATAATTAGAAGATTGTTGATTAATTGAGACATTAAAAATAGAATCAATTAACATAATAAATGTTCTCTATTAATATTTTAATTAATTAAAAGTTTCATTTAAGTGGTATATATTGAAAACCACACTTATAAAGAAAAGATCAATATTTAAATGTTATACGTATTAATCACATTTTCTATAATAATTATATGTGTTATATGTACAAGTCTGTGTAATATTTCAGGTCATATATAAATTGTGTATGTGTATACTATGTCTTAGAAATATAAGAAATAAGAGTTAAACACATTATGAGTACATTATATTCAGACTGAATATAAGGGTTCATATAATAAGTAACCCTCATAAACATTTAAATAACATGAGAATTTGAATTTAATTTTTGAATAAATCAAATGAATATGCTTTTCTTAAAACAGTCATACTAATTTCACAACCAGTACTAACTCCTCTGTACTCTTTACTTGTAAATTAAAACTTATAACGTTATTCACGTGCTTATCCACACTCAATCAACGACCAAAGCCTGTGACCCAGCCGGGGAACATCAAGGTAAATACTGCTGAAGAAGAGTCTACCTCCGAGACGTGGGTAAGTGCGCACATATGGGTAAGAGCATATGTGTAAAAGTAAGTGTATAAAAATAACGTTGTATAGTAATTGGCTCCCAAAGAGCGTGGGGTACGACATAAAGAAAGTAAATGTTAAATATCATTACAAGTAAATGGCACCCTGGTAATAAAGAAAGTCTAATAAATAATTAGCAAAAATATTGTAGAAAGAATTAATAGTCAATTCCTGTAATAAATAATATTACAAATTGTAATAATAAGTACAGAGAGAAAAAGAGTTGTGAAATTAATACTGATAAATAAATTAATTTAAATAAAGAAATATAGAGTCACGGTGGACCAATAAAAAAAATATATAATTCATATAACGAATCAGTTAGGCCACCGTAGTCTACAAAAAAAATGGCGAAGCAACCAACAATGGACTTCGAAACGATGTTTAAACGACTTCAAGAAGAGTTGAAAACGAATAGTGAAAAATTAGAAAGTAAATTCGAAAGTAGCAATGCAGAACTAAAAACTCAATTAGAAGTTAATAATGAAAAATTAGGAAGATTAGAAGATAGTAATACGAGATTAGAAACTCAAATAGAAGATAGTCGTAATAGATTAGAAATTACTATTGAAGAAGTGAAAACTCAGTTAGAAAGTAATATAGAAAATAGAACTCGTCAGTAATACTTTGAAAACAGAGCTTACTGCACACGTTGAAGCAGCCGAACAGTGAGTTTAACAGTCACTTAATGAACAAGCTGTAAAGATTGACAGTAAATTTAAAGAACAGTGTGAATATACAACACGTGAAATTAATAACACATTCGACAACTGGTTGAACAGTGGAATGAAAATTTTAAAATTACTAAGCAGGAGCAAAGATGTAAATGAGCGCATCCTGGACAACACTAATAAAACAAAGGAACTCACTGTGAGGACCGAGACTGTAGAAATAGCTGTGGAGGAGGTCACTAGAAAAACTACGCACCACTCCATGGAAACTAACAACATGAAAGATGGACTACAAGAGGAGGTAGAAAAACTACGAGCAGAAGTCAAGAGGCGACCCAGTGCTATGATGATGTGTGCTGCAAAGGTAGACGATCAAGAGAAGATCAGTTTCAAAGGTAATAAATGGGAGAACCCCATAGAATTTTTACATAAGTGTGAACGAGAAATGGCAACAATAGGAAGCAACCTAAACGACAGAGAACGTATAGAATTTGTAAGTCGACATTTCCAGGAAACAGCATCCAAATGGTATATGATAGTTCGGGGCCAAACAGAAACTTATGAACAGTTCAAGGCATCCTTCGAAAATCGATACTGGAATATACATACCCAGAGAGTGGTACGAGACCAGCTGGAGTATGGGTGGTATTACGTCAACAGCAAACGTTCCATGGAAGACTACATAATACAACTCGTCGAATGGTGTAAGCACCTTAGACCAAGTTTCATGGAGCACGAATTAGTATTAAAATTAAGCTACCATTTTGACAGACACATTAGACTTGCTGTATATACCCAAGGAGTTAAAACCATTGAGAAACTTCTTATTCTTGTAACACAATCATCGCAATTTGTTAATAAACAATATGAAAGAAGAGATAACCAGCCGCAGCAGCAGCAGTACTCTACACATAATCCAATACAGCAGAAATCGACGCAGTTCGAGAAGAAAGAAGAGAATTGGAAAGAATATAAACAACCCTTTGAAAAAGGTAATTCAACTCCACATAAAGGAGCGTACTCACATCCAGGTACGTCGAAAAAACAATTAAAACCGTACAATGCAAATGTACATAATATTAATGCAAATAATAATAATAATAAAAACAATTATGATAATAAAAGTGTGCAACAGCTGACATGCCCGTCAACTTCCAAAGAGAGAGGGGGTGAGAGTAGCACGACAAGGGAGAAGAAAAATGATGACGGCAGAAGCGAAGCCGAACACCAGCTCAGACAGGTTTTAAAAATGACTCTTATACAAACAAAATACCGGTACGGACAGGCTTGTTAAACGACCTGCACACACAGGAGCTGCGCGACACCCTAAACGATACAAACAATCCGCAACAGGAAAGAATGTTTTCTCACACCTATTGTCCTACACAAGGGGGAACAATAAGTAGTATAAATAAATGTAAAGATGTTAAGATATTAAATATTACATATCAAACAGATGATAGAGTTAAGTATTTGCTAAATAACATAGCAAGTGAACAAAATAAAGATCTTCAGATAAGTCACTTGAAGTTATCAACACCATCTAGTAGATATACGATAAAAAATAGTATATTGTACAAACTCATCAATTATGATTGGAAAATAGTCCTATCACCAGAGATGCTAAAAACACTAACTATACCATGTCATCAAAGTTTAGCACATGCGTCTGCTTTAAAATGTCATTTAGATTTGAAGGAAGACTTCATTTTGAATAATATGTTTAGAAGAATAAAAGCTATCTTGGATGCTACGAATGTCAAACAGCACGACATCCGAATCTTCACACATACGTAGATATGCAAAATATAAAGACACAGGAAAAGGGAGAATTAATAGCAGTAGACTTCCTGGGCCCATTTCTGAGAGCTATTCATGGGGGTACAAAGCACATACTTGTATGTATAGATGTGTTCACCAAGGCAGGTCAACTCTACGCTATTCAAAGACCTACCACAAAAAGTGTACTGAATGTCATACTATGCAAATATATACCAAAGTATGGTCAAATCGAAAAGATATTGAGTGACCAGGGTAAACAATTTCAAAATAAAGCATGGACGGAAATGCTAACGCAACACGGCATACAACCAGTGTTAACGTCAATACGACATACATAAGGAACCCTTGCTGAAAGGGTAAATAAAGAGTTAGGAAAACATTTACGCATCTACTGTAATGAACAACATAACCGATGGGCAGAGTACATATCACTTTTTGAACAAGCTATAAATGCTACATACAGTGAAGCTACGGGATATACACTGGTGGAACTGGAAACAAATAAAAAACCTAATAGATTCTGGTCGAGAAACATTGACAAACCTCCAAACCAAAATCTACAAATTCCATTAAGTCACAAGTACGACAATGCGAAGAAGAGGATGGAAAAACTTGGAGAAAAGAGGATCGAGAGGTTCAACAGAACGCACAAAACTCATCACATTCCATGAAGGGGAAAGTGTGCTACTAAGAAGTAATCCAGTGGGAAAACGAATCGACAATACAGCAAACAAACTATTCAGACTGTACGAGGGACCCTACTTATTACAAAGGAGGAAAGGACGACACACATTTATCGTCTACGATCCAACAAGAAACAAGATTATTGGAAAGTACCATGCATCAGCATTCAGTAAATTCTATGGATAAATGAATTCATAAAAGTCAATTTATAAATCCATGGGAGGGACGTAACCCACCGAGGGAAAGTGAAAAATTTTTAAGAACCCTTATAACCACTAATTGTGAGTTGTAATAAATAATAAAATAAATGATTTCTGAGTAAAGAAATAAAATTTGAATAAAATTCAAATTTTATTTTACCCAGCAAGGGACTTATGCAACGATACGTTTAGCATAAGTATATGTATCAACCCCTGACTGAGGTATGATAACTTTCGTATATACGTATGAAATATGTAAGATGTGCATAATAAAAATAATATATGTTATGTATACGTTAGGTATAAGAAATAATGTAATAAACATAAGTAGTATTTATTTTTAAATAAATCAAATATTGTACGTAAGCATGCATATGGAAACACATGGCTTAGTTGGTTTTTAAAATGTAATGAAGGGGAGATGAATGACACGCAGAGACCGGCAGAGGGGATGTCAGAATGACATGCGGTCGCCTGTGTATCAGTCTCCGTGTGTGTGTATGTGTACATGTCACAGCTGACGCCTGGCGCTTCAATTTGGTGTTAAGTGGTCATTAATCGTGGGAACGGTTCAGACACCGTGTGAAATTTTGCCATAACTGCCAGAATTTACACAGCGTAACATTCATAATTTGCATAAACAAGGTTTAATAGTATACCGAACGATTGGTAAAATAATATTTATAAAAAAGTGTGCGCGTCATAGAAAGACGCGTAGGTTGAAAGTAACGATTAGACTGACGCGCCGCCTGTTCAATGTTGTCAAAACAATTTCCAACAGGAATTTCAACGACGGCAGCAGTATAAAACTCCAGCGAGCGACACACTCTTGCTCACTTACTCACTTATTTTCCAGATAGTAAGAGGAATCCACGCATCCGATACAGTAAATTCTACAAAGTTGATATAATGTTTTAAACAGTATTCAATAAACTGAAGTGCGATGGAACCGGCAGTACGTCGGTGCAGTTATTAAAGAATGAGTGATTTTACAAAGACTATATTAATGAAGCTACGAGAGTTGTAACTACATAGAACTTCTAGACATCTACGAGGGACAAGAAAGAAGAGGAGAGGAACTAGATAAGTAGACGAGAGGACGCAGGGACAGCACATGCAGCTACATCCAGCCATTCATCATCATGACTAGAGGTCCACGTCAGAACTCAGCATCCAGGAGACGGAGCGAGGAATTCAACGACGCAGAAACATAGGAGCTGATACCAAAGAGGATCAACAAACTCGAGAGTCCAGATGACGGTAACAACAATGTTAAATGGGTGCAGAAAAATGCAAGTGAAGTCGAACATTTATTTAATATTATAAATGACCCTGAGGTCTATTGCCAAAAGCTCTAGTTTCCATATCCAAGTTTACAAAAACATTAATATATTTTTTAATTTGAATAATGAATAAATAATTGTTAAAAATATAAATGAGAATAGAGAATATCACTGTAGTAATCTCATAGTTAAATGGTCAAGCAAGAACCATAGTTTTTATTATATTTTGTAATTAATTAGATGAGTAATTTTAAATATGAGATTTACATAATTAGAAGATTGTTGATTAATTGAGCCATTAAACATAGAATCAATTAACGTAAAAAATATTCTCTATTAATATTTTAATTAATTAAAAGTTTCATTTAAGTGGTATATATTGAAAACCACGCTTATAAAGAAAAGATCAATATTTAAATGTTATACGTATTAATCACGTTTTCTATAATAATTATATGTGTTATATGTACATGTCTGTGTAATATTTCAGGTCATATATAAATTGTGTATGTGTATACTATGTCTTAGAAATATAAGAAATAAGAGTTAAACACATTATGAGTACATTATATTCAGATTGAATATAAGGGTTCATATAATAAGTAACCCTCATAAACATTTAAATAACATGAGAATTTGAATTTAATTTTTGAATAAATCAAATGAATATGCTTTTCTTAAAACAGTCGTACTAATTTCACAACCAGTACTAACTCCTCTGTACTCTTTACTTGTAAATTAAAACTTATAACGTTATTCACGTGCTTATCCACACTCAATCAACGACCAAAGCCTGTGACCCAGCCGGGGAACATCAAGGTAAATACTGCTGAAGAAGAGTATACCTCCGAGACGTGGGTAAGTGCGCGCATATGAGTAAGAGCATATGTGTAAAAGTAAGTGTATAAAAATAACATAATATATACTGTAATGTACCAAATCGGCAGTTACATAAAATAACTATCTAATACGTCAAATAAAAAGATATCATGAAAATATTTCATCGAGCATAAAAGAAGGAACGGGAGAATATAAATAAAGTGTGTATCTACGAACGAATATTATTGAAACTACCCAACGAAGGAGATGAAGAATAATAAGGATATCATTGAGAGAGAGAAGAAAATACCAACGAGCCAATATAATATGTTAGAATCCAGCCCAATAGATCCAAAATAGTGAGGGGATACGACGAAAATAATTATTAAAATAAAAAGGAGACGGATCAAGTATAATCACTATGGTGATAAAATAAACGAATTTGTTTATTAGTGTGAAATAATATGGGACAACGATTACCATAACCACAAATAAAAATATGGAAGAGTATGACAATATTAAGCGACATGGATTATTACAAATAATGTATAACCAAGGAGTACACCGACAGTGAGAAACAACTAACCAGAAGAAGAAGAGGAAAAGAAATGTACCATGAAGAATGAAGATTATGTATGAACAGTACAAGACATCAACATTCACAAGATATACAAGGAATTAAAATCAATATAGTGAACAGAAGAAGTATGATGATTATTCAAATACCAATAACAGAGAAACCAGTGTTGAGCATAATTAAGTGATCACGAACAATGACAGTGAGTACTTAATATAAGTGTAACAACATGTGATATGATAACCATTTTACCCCAAGTAAACAGCACAAACAATACCAGTGAAAATGTTTATAACGGAGTAAAGTGATTAACCATTATAAGTGAAAGAATCCACGATTAACTAGTGAAATGCACAGACAATTAGTGTAACAAGTTTAATCAAGATTGTAAAATCACATAGATAATAAATAAGACCACCAAAAAATATGAGACAGAACAGTAAATTAATTGTTCATAGGGATTAATAATAAAAGCTTTTTAAGCCCGAATATGAAATGTGCCTGAATGCCATAGCAAGACAGGACAAAATGTAAATGAATACCAGAACAGATAGTAGCAAATATGCTAGTTTGTTATGTATAAACCAATCAATGTACCAAAACCTGGGTGCAACCCATCAAAATATGTAACATTATTAGACTAAGAATACCTGTCTTATTGTTTCAACAAATAGTGTAAAAATGTGTATAACTTAATAATAAACCATTGTAGTAGAATGCCATAATGAGATGGCAATAGTTGAGTTAAATACTGCATAAAAGTATGTAGAGCATTGTTGTCAGACAACTGACACATAACCTCACAAGAATTGAACCTATAACATAAAATTATGTACATTAGTTAAACCAAGCAATTATCCACAATTGTTTCAAACAGAAACTAGCTAAGAATATTAATGCAAACCAATGAATACCATATGTACTGAAGGACACAGCAAATGAGTCAGATTGAATATAATATCATAAAGTTAAATGGACAGAACCCCAATGTGACAAGAGAGTTAGTCAAAAAACATTATCAAAACTTATCAAAAGAATGTGAAAATTGTTACCAGTAGTTAGAGGAATGTCTAATACTGCTATGAGAACACTTCACAAATGTAATACTAGTAGTTTAATAATTAAAATATTATAAACTAACTAACTGCAATTGTAAAACCAGATGTAAATAAACACCATGTTATAACTTAGAGAGCTTTCAGATAACAAAAAGTTGATGAATACATTGAACCAACAATGTATAACAATTATACACTATTTTAATTACTAACATTATATCCCATGTGTACTAAAATAATTAAATAAGTGACAAAATGGAAAGATGAGAACAGAAAGTATTTTGATCATACTATAAGTATATACAAAATAACATTTTTTAGTAAAATAAAGTATGAACAAATGTAAATAAATGTACATATTAGTGTTAGGATGTCAAACATATGTAGTAGAATAAGGAATGATGGCGTTACAAGTGAATGTAAACAATCGAACATGGTTGGTATAGACGCCATTAACAGATTTTGTTTAAACTATAAATATAACCATTTTATGTACTAACATTAAGGAGAAATGGACTCAAAATGTTTAGTAACAAGTATTACAGTGTAATTATAACGAAATATGGTGAAAAAGACTTATTTATGTTAAGAGTCACCAGATGAATTTCCAAGATGACCAAGTGAATTAATAATGGACGGATTTAGTGCTTGTTTAGACTTAAAATAAAGTTATCTTGTTGTTGCATCCTCTTCGTTCACTTATTAATTTAATAATATATATAATACTTTCACTTATGAACTTACTATTGTTACTTCCCAAACGTTTCAAGATGTTGTTTCTCTTCTTCAGTGGGTTGAGTACTAACTGTCGATTACAGAATAACCGTTACAGAATGGAGTGTGTGGTGGGGGTTGATGGTAGGAAGGGATTGGCGCTGAGGTTCGAATTATGTGTGTGGATCAGTGTGTCAAATAGTGTATGTGATTTGTAATGTATCTGTTCATTTAATATGTTGTTTGGTTGTAGTGTGTCAATAAAAAATAAACCCACAAGTGTCCGCGATTTAATGCCACTATCCAGACAACGATATGACAAAAGATAAGAAACTTATGACCATTATAAGTTTTTCAATCATTTTGAGTATCCACGTATACGTCACAGATAATCTCGAACCCACGCTTAGAGATGCGAAAAATTGAAAGTTTTATTTTACCAAAGTGTTTTGGGGTTGAGAGTGCGACCTTTTGAACCAATCAAATAGCTTAAAATGACCAGACGAGAAAGAGACGCTTTAGCGAAATGTATCATTCGTTCTGCATCACTCACGGCGAGAGGTCTATGCCGAAAGTCTTCAAAATATTTTTGAAATGTGCGCGTCACCTACATTAGTATACAAACAAACACTAACCTGTACACAACAACACATTAGCGAGTGTCCAGTGAATTAAGTGAATAGTGAATTAACATGACCAGTGTATAATAAGGGTCATGTTCTGTGTATATAATCAGGGAGTACAATATTTTAATTATTTTAAAGAAAATAATAAAAGAAATAATTCTCGTTGATGAACGAAAATTATTGTTTTGACTGCACTAGTCATAACGCTTGAGTGCGTTTATAAACAATGATGGACAATTATCAGAATTTAATAAACAAGTTGTAGCACCATCCAATGACAATAATTAATTCAAAAATAATTATTTTACATTTTTAAAATAATTGAGAACGGCGGAATTAAATTCAGATACTGCTCATCAGTATGTGGATATAGTCGGTTACTTGACTATAACTTTTGAATTAATAAATAATTATTTTCTTGTGCAAATACTTTCATGACTGATAATTACACATCAAATGATTTATAAATAAAATGTTTGTAACTAGATCATTAAGAATTTTATAAATAACATTACTTATTCTAAATAATCACTTACGTGTTACTAGGCAAACTAACCTAGAACCGAAGAATATATTTTTGTCACAAAGAAACAATTCTGTTCTTGAATGATTTCAATGAAATGAAAGCAATAATAAGAGTTTTTTTCTTTAGATTTTTTTCTCTTTCCAGTACATGGTTCTGCTAATTAATGAATTAATAATAATAATATTTTTAACCGTGCAACGCTTAAAGCACGTGTCGACCTTAACTGCTATATACTTTTGCATAACGTACGATAGTACGATATTATCGGCTATCGTACCGAGTTTAATAATTTTAAATTTTTGTTCTTTTTTTATAATAATAGATAAGTAAATATTGTTATTCAAACTCACATCTTTGTATCTGGTATCATGTATCTTCAAAGAACTCACTAAATTGGTAATATAATTAACTAAAGTGAACCTAACCTCGTTCACAATAATATTGTACCTTACAACAGTGTTACCAGCCTTGAGATACAGAGATCTCAATATTTGTTTAAATTTGTTATTGTTGTAAAAATATCTTATTAATTGTTTTAAAAGAGATTACTGAATTTAATCATTGTCAATAAATCCTCAGTTTATTATCACTGGAGTCAGAGTTTTAATTTCTATAAAATAGAAGCAGTAATTTAATTTTTTTATAAACAGTTCTCTCATAAGGTGGCGGCAGTATTTGAATTACTGATACCATTCAACTTACAATTGAATATTTGATTTATTTTATTGTTTATGTGCATTCTTTTCGATATTCAAAAGGAATATCTATGTATGTATGTCAAGTGTGTTTACAGTAAGAGAAGTCGCCATTGAGAATAGTGAAGATATCCACGGATGGTAAGTGGGGAGGTTAACACAGTGAAGTGATTGCAAGCCTAATACTCTTTTAAACCACAAAATATAAACGTGAACATTAATTCCAATCACCCAATTTTAATAATCATATCTAATAATAATCATCAACAATAACATCATATCTGCATATACTCGACTTAATAATACCCCAGTGAATATATACATATCTATATCTATAATAATCTATTAAAATATATATATACATATATAGTATTTAAAATTTATAATTATATTACCTCAAGATGTTCTTGAAAAAAAAGAACATCTTGAGGTAATATAATTATAAATTTTAAATACTTTATATATATATCAAGAAACGAACTGTAGCAGAAAGTGATTGAATATATATAAATATATTGCAACGTTCAAATTTAATTATAACTAATAAGGATATTATGAGTGTGTAAAAATTACAAACAAGTCTATTATGGAGATGAAAAATTATTTATTATACACAAGAATGTGTATAGTGTTTTAAGATGTATATTGTATTACAAATTGTCATGCATTTATATTTGAAATAATAGTTTATATTGTTCAATAATATATCGATTTTACTTGGTTGCTGCTATGTCCTCCGTACGTGCAATCCTTCTCTTGCTATCGGTGCTCCCATCCTTGTATCTTCTTCTTCAGCGTCACTCTTTCCTGGCGTTCTCTTCGTCTTGTCGTCCTCTTCTACAGCGGGTTGATCCAGCGGCGATATCTCGAACAGTCTCGTTGGTGTTTAGGTCTAACTGCTAACATTAATTAGACTCTTCACAAATTGTTAAACTCACAATGATTATTGTTTTTACTTGAACCGTTTATTATTAATGAATATGTTGGATTTTATCAATCTCAGGGTAAATACGGGTATTATTTGAATGCGGTGTATTAGTCTTACACCTTCCAAGAAATCTTGAAGTGTCTTTAATTCCCTATGCGGACATCTTAAACTAACACGTAAAAGCACTATAATATACTATACTTTTATTTAAATAATTAACCCACTCGGTTCTATATGCAGAACTTCGTAAAGAATACCAAGGTTATTTCAAGTTAGATTTTGCTATGGTCGCCCGAGAAAAACTCTCAAACGCCGAACACAACTTCACCTTGCGGATGCTACAGACGAACTGTGTCGATCTTACCTCTACAGAGAATGAATGTTACTGAATTTAGTGTATTCTGATTGGTTAAACCCAAATCACATGGTTGATGGTTTCAACAGATATAAAGTTTTCCAGAAAGAATTTGTATAAATATGCACTAACTTGCATTGAATTATCTACAAATTTTTATGACCCTATTAATGATAAGTGCTTCAAATTGAGTTTTCTCTACTTAAAAAACCATACTCCTAAAATAGTTATGAACCTCAGAGTATACACAAATTGAAGCTATTTACATAAATAATCCATTGTCAAAATTTCACGTCAATCGGTTAATTACCACGGAAGATACAGCGATCACACGTTATCACACCCGCACATGCTCACAAATTCACTCAAAAAATACATGACAATAAAGAACACCTTTTTATAAAGAATTTGGTATACCCTACATGCTTATCCATTTCTAAATACAAAACTTATGGCTAAAAGACAAAGTATTACATAACACCAATTTAAACATGAAAATGCTCGTCATCCATGTGCTCTGTTACAAACAACATAGCTTATCATCCTGTGTTCCGTTGCAATATATACAAACACTACAGCATCGAATATCCGAACCTCTCGGGATGAGGATCCATTCGGATAATCAATATTTCGGATAATAAGCATAAATTGAAAACATTATTTCCCTTACAAAAACAAAGGTTTTTATTACAAAATCATTGATAACATACTCTTATATAATTACAGCAACCTGTATTCTGTACTGTAATGTATTTCTAAGGCTAAAAATCATTTATTTAAAACTGAGTGTAATTAATAAAAACCAAATATTAATTTAAACAAAATTAGAGATTAATGACAAACACTGTACTTTAAATTAATTAAAAATTATAAAAGCAAATTTACAGTACCATGGATTTACACTTTTTTGAAGAATTGTTCTATCACTGTCTGCTTCAAACCGATACCCCGTTTTCTTGCTGCTAAAGACTGAAGTCGTTTAAGATTCATAAGATGAATACAATCTATCTCGTCTTCTGTTTCGGCCTACTTTAGAACAGTCTCAAGTCTGAAAAAATCTTTTGCTGTCGTTGGTGATTTTGTATAAGTAGCATTTTCAGTGCTGTACCTTTTCTTTTATAATAAGCAAAAATTGTTTATTAAATTTATCAGCACTTTCAAAATTACCAGAAAGTTTTTCGCCTGACATGTCTTAGCTGTCGTATACCATGTCTTGATTTGAATTTTTGCAACCAGCCTGTCATAGCTTCAAAGGGTGGATTGCCACCATGTTTTTCGTTTATTATAAGTGCCTTGTCACAGATGATAGGCCCCGATATAGGCTCACCCTTGCTTCTTTGTTGCACAAACCATTTGTACACTGCACAATCTAAGTTGTCATTTTCAGCTGGTTTCATAGGTTTTCTGGAAGTAACACCTTTCAAAGATTCTAGTTTACCACTGTAAGACATTAGTGTAAGTACATTTTTTTTTAATGTCAGTAATAGATGATTTACCAATGTTAAATTCGGAAGCCAATGCGCTAGCTGTTTCTCCTTTCTTCAGACAATCAATAATTTTAAGTTTATCGTTTATTGATAGCACTACTATCTTTATTTTTGCAGACATTGAAAGCAGTTAAAGTAAAAGGAACAGCAACGAATGAATACACTAACATAACTCAGCTTACTAACGCTTGGAAGCTAAACAAGAGCCGGTGTGGAAGACTGATATTGAATGATGTCTTCTGTGACTCACGCATTCGATCACAGAGACTTCCGTTGACACAGATTGTTCACCAGCTGCAAATGTGTTTATCAAAGTTTGTTGATGTGTGTTTATCAATTCTTTGTATATCAATTGTAAGGCTGTGTAGCTACAGCGTTTATTTATTTATTTTATTAATTACCGTACAGTATTGTAATAGTTTATAGTATACAATTTGTTATGTTCAATGAATATCCAATACACCTTACATGTCCAATACATTACTGTACAGTACAATACATAATTGTCCCTACTGTTTATTGAGTTCAGATAATAGATCGTTCAGTTAATGGATGTTAGGATAATCGATGCTCTATGGCATACACACACACGTATACATACACATATGGTAAGATGCAAGTCATTAGAACCTATGAATGCATGTGTACTGTATTGACATATAGATAGAACTGTACTCACAGCCCTATTCAACTTTGTTGATCTGATTTTATTTAAGAACAAGTATCTAATTCAAAATTGTGAGCAAGTTCTGCAGCTTGGGTAGCTCACTAGTCTGTACCTTAATGTGTAGGTCTGTAAAAATAATTTTCTGTAGCTACAGTTACTGTGAACACACACAGGTGGTAAGCAAATTTAGTTTCCTAAATTTGAAAACACTAAATACTGAAGAATCGTACTGGATAAGTGTCTGACAGAAGGTGATTAGAGTCTGTTGGAGAACAGCAGCAGAGGATCGTCCAAAATTCTAAGTAATTCTTTAGGAGTTCAGGCTCATTGATCAGATGTACCTCTGTTGGATGATGATGCCGACATGTTACACTATAGACTTTCACCATTGTTAAACATTAATTACACACGCAACGCTTCAGCCACTCAGAATCAGCGCGTATGTACAGTAACACCACAAAACTGATCTATAATAAACAAAAAATTATATATAATTACACAACAAATAAAGTAAAATAAAAAAATACATCCATAAATAAAACTTACGAATAATGTCCACAGACTGTAAGAGTTTCCACTCATTTCCACAAAGATTCCATGCGTGAGAGTTCCAGTCTGTGGAAGGTATAATGACTCTAAAAACCTACAGACTCATGGCCATATTAGCAAGTTATGTTTATGCAATTAAATTTCCTTTTTTAAATTTTTACAAGACATTTTGTTAAATGTTCTGGTACTTCAAAAGGCAACCACTGATTATGAACAGTCTAAATGTTGTGTTAGGATGTAATTAACATTAACATTTTACGTCGAATTAATAGTTTGACTCCAGGATATTTTTGTATTGCAGTGTTGCAGTGGACAAGACACAAGTCCTGGCAGCAGCAGATAAAAAGAGAAACCACTTATTTATTTTTAAACTAGAATGTTAAGATTTGCAAAAATTAATTGGTGCTGTAAAGTTAAACAGATATTAAGCAGGGCGTAGGTTATAGTGGGGAGAAGATGGGTTAGCCACATGAGAGGAAAGTGACCTAACACAGCTGAAAATATTGGCCTACTGTATGAATTATGAATAAGAATAAGACACGCTGTATGAGCTGAGTAATCCGTTTTGAGACGGATTAACTTTTTATACCTAATGTGCCGAAATTACACTTCATTAATTAAAGATAAAAGAAAATATTAAAATTTACGTTTTCCTTGTAAAAGTACTAAAATTTATAAACTAATATCGCTTATAATGACAGCTGAAATAAAGCAGTTATACTGCCTTGTCAATTCACAATTATTTTCTTTTTACTGTTTTTATAACTTTATTTACTTAATTTTCTATTGTCTATGCATTCTTATAATGTTTTCGATTGTTTATTTGTTTATTTTTTAAATTTTTTGTTTTTTATATATTTATTAGTTTCTTCATTTCATTAGCTACATTTTTAACTATATTACTAAATACTTTACCAAACTAAATTTTACAGCCCTACCAACACCACACACACACACATATGTAATTTATTTTTTACTAACACTTACCGTTACCTAACATTTTACTAACCAATTATTCTTATAATTTTAAAATTGTTTTGTTATTCTTTTAATTGTTTTTAAAGTTTTTACAGGTTTAGTATGTCTTATATTTAATTCACTACTTTTTTACCAAGTTACTAAGTACTAAAATTTTGGTAGTAGGTAAGTTTTGATTTTGATTACAACACGACCAAACACTAAACATGGATATTTTGTAAGACGAAACAAACATAAGACACAATAGAAAGAGACAATGTAATTAAGATTTCACAGAGTTATAAAATCTTTAATACTGCCATTATTTTGTAAACAGTGACTTAGCGCGTTGTGTCTGTTGCAATGTTTCTCAAAAGTCGAGCCCAGACATCAAAAATCATATATTTTGGATGTGTACACTTTATGTACATGTTATGATTCACAAAAATACATAATAATATATGATTCACAATGCTCTAGCATCTTAATTTGTTTGAATAAGTAACATCAGTAACAGCCTTGCATGTGAAATAATTGTGTGTGTGTGTGTGTGTGTGTGTGTGAAGCAGATGCAAACTATCCATAAAGAACAGGAGAGACAATATTAATACTACAATTAGAAAGTAATATAGAGCACATTTACTTAGGCCTACATGCAGTTACAATTATTTAGGCCAGTTCTTCACCCTACTAACATTTCCGTCATTGTTATCACCGTTTGATTACTATCACTATCACTCAAATCATCTTCACTGCTGTTATCCCGTCTTATATTAATTTCTAAACAATCTTTTACAGTATCCATTATGGTCTGATCTCATGTAGTCATTTTAAATTTTCATGACATCACATCTTGATCTCCAGTCTGCAGGAGAAATAGGCCTACGATAAAATTCCTTTTTCGCTAAGTTTATGACACTGTCTACAGAAAAATGCATATTTTTTCTTTTAACGCTCCTTCATGGTTGCCCAAATCAGTTCCATAGGATTAAAATCCGGCTGATAGGGTGGAAGTCGTAAAACGTAATGTCCATGGATTGCCAAAGTAGCATCTATTTTAAAAATTTTGTATGTTGGTTTATTTTGTTTAATTAGTGCATAGAGCTCAGGTTTTAACATATATGGACTACAAGGAATGTCATGGTTCTGTAACCAGTTAATCCTGTCTGCCTTTTTTGTTAATGATGTTAGAGGTGGATTTATTTGTACATTATGGTAGGGGACCATTGTCTATTACTATTACGCTATACTTATTCAAATGAAATGAAACTAAATGCTTCACTTTTGATGAATACTGATGTTTTTTGAATAGTACCCACACAATAATCTCCACATCGGCTTGGAGAAAACTAAACTATTATTCTCTGTTGACGCATGCGCATTACATAACCTTCACCTTTAGCATGAAAATGGTTGATTCATGTCTACTGAATCTTACTGTACTTGTGCAGTTACGTGCCCAACCACTGATATCAGTATCACTTTTTATCGATATCAATATGTTTCATGTTGTCATCAAAATAAGGAAAACAGACAGGGTGTTCAGTAGATGCGATGGTATAGACTAAATTAAAATAAACAATTTAGACCATGAAACAAGTACACCCAATAGCAATTAGATTAGATAAAATGTGTTATATTATTTAATGTATTTAAACAGAGGGTAATGAAAGTGGTTTAAGTTCAATTCGTCTGTACCTATGTGTCAAAATCCTGAGCCTATTGTACAAGATGTAGGCTGTGTTGGCATAGGTCAGTGGGGTTTTGTAAGTATGTATTGGTTTTATTTGTTTATTATTTTTCTTGAGGTGGAAGGTTTTCAACTAAAGCAAAACCACCTTTCCTAATCTTATTCTTGAATATTTAAAATGGATTGCTCCCATTTGTCCATATTCAGTGCATGTAATATATGGTAACATCTGCTGGTGTTTTTTATGTGTGGAGGTTATGCATATCGACTGGTTGTGGACTTATTTATTACTTTTATGAGTGGCAGTGTTTTATTAATACACCAAAAACCAACTTTCCTAAATTTTTAGGAATTAGTCTGGCAAATCAGGATCTAGATGGAATGTACCAATTGTGAAGTGGCGCGGGAGGAGGGGTAATGCACAAGTACAAAAAATTAAAGTTTAATTTAAATTTATCATGTTTCTAGTAAAATTTGATACCTGAATTAAGATTTACTTAGAATATTTTAACAAAACTATTGTTGGAACCATAGTACAGGCACCAACCAATGAAAAGATTAGTCACTAATGTGGGGTATCAAGCTCATATCACTGTCATTAAAGTGTTTGCATTAATTTCAGTAACAAGTAACAGACTATACAGTGGCCACACTTTTCCTGCGGCTCTTGATTTGAGTTCAGAATTTTGTTTGTAATAACTACAGAAAAGGACTTTCTTACTAAATGTGACTCTTCTGTTGAAGTAAAGAAAATTCTTTTTATCTCATCTATAATGTTATTTATATCAAAATAGGGTTTGGCAAATACATGTATAGGCCTACCTGTTTATTAGCCTTCAACTTGTCTGCAAGAGCTTAGTTAATTTTATCAATTACTTGACAATCCTGGTCAGTCTGTAACCATCTATTACACATAATAGTAGATTAAACATGATTTATTTGTTAATTATTATTTCATAAAGTTAGTTTTATGAATATTCAAATACGGATTTAAGAAAAACACACAGACATAGATCTGGAAGACAAGTAAGTAAATTAGTCGACCTGAAAGGGAAGAATAATAAAAACGTAAGTCGTTTGATTTCCATTACTGACCTGTATATTATTAGTCTACTTCTATCACTTGTTTCTACAGGGATGGATCTGTCTTGACAACTGAACAAGGAAGTGTATGCGTTTTAAATTGTAATGGAAATATGGCAAGACATAAGCAGACATACCCTGAGTTGTAGAAAAGTCTTTGATAAAGTTTAACAAATATCTGATTATACTGGATAAACCCGATCATGAAAAAAGGAACAAAAATATGACTGGTACATAGAAGATAAGAACAGCTTTAAAGAGTTTGCATCCTATTAAGATTAAAACCAACCAATATTCAAGAGAATTAAAAGTCTTAAATAAAAGATCACAGTGGAGGTGATAGACGTTTATGGATCACAAGTGTGGAATGTACATAAAAGAAATAGGGAAAGGTTAAGTTCGGTTAAAATTGGGTGCTGGAGGAGACGTTGTAACTCAACAAGTGGCTAGTCATGGTTGGAAATGATGAAATAAGAAGGTGAACTGGAATGGATATAAATATTACAGAAACACTCTAAGTTAAGAAATAAAATTTTATTGCCACCTACCGGTACATGAAGTCCCTGAAATGAGAAGTTCTAAGCAACTGTTGAATAAACACAACAAGAAGAAGTAATGGTAGACCATAAATTTTCTATATCAATGGCATATAAACTGTTATGAACATCAGGGGCCTCCGAATCACAGGCTGTGAAGACAGAAAATGTTGGCGGATATTGAGATATGGCAGACACTGAAGCCTGTACCACACTATGCTATTTAACTAGTCGCTACTAAATACCTGCTACTCATTTTATGAGTGTTTCTATGTCACAATGTTTTTAGGTAGTGGTTAGAACAGCAAAGTACATAGTTGCGTAGATTGGTTTAATGTTAAAAAATATTGTGCAGAACGCCATCTGTGAGCGTGCGACATGAGGTTTTGAGACACCTTTTGCTGATTGGTCTTAGAGCTTTGTAAGGAGTTGCTGAGTAACATCAGGAACAAAAATAAATGCACGTGGGTTCGGGAATCAATAGGTAGAATGGATAAACTGGGTACTTCAACAACACTAATCAGAGAGCTGGCAATTGAGAACCCCCAATCGTACCACATTTCATCATGCGGTTAGCGTTACCAAAGTTTCAGGAATTGTTAAATTTAGTGACACCAAACGAAATTTTGTTTGTATACGTCTCCTGTTGTGGCACTACACTTTCAGAGTGTTTAATTTTATTCAGTTCATTATGATAAGCACCAAAGAGTGTTTTAATTTTGTTTTTTAAAGCACCTCCCTTTGCTGGTAATCAGGGAAGTTCCAGCTCATCTAGCAACCAAGTGAAAGCAGTTTTATTGCATCGTGTTTCAAATACTCTATGGATGTAATATCCCCCAGATAATCATATTTTCTATATATGATAAGGAATGTAATTATTTCATCAACCGACCATTGTAATGACTCACTCATTGTACATGTAGAAATAGAACACTAAAAAGGTACATTACAACAACAAAACCAAAACAAATGCAGAGACAAACATATGATGACAATGGAGACGCTACTTCACTGCTACTGCACCATCACACTGGGTGACTGGTGTGCTACTTGGTAGCGGCTAGTGAGTCATATGACCTCAGGTCTCCTAATGGCTACTTAGTAGCGCCTTAAGTTGAACACCTCCAACTTCTCTAGCTACAGGTTCTTCACTCGCTTGTGAGTGCTAGTAGGTACTTCTATGTCACAATAGGCTACTTAGTAGCCGCTACACGAGTAGCAGCTAGTGAAGTGGCATAGTGTGACATAAGCTTGACAGACATAAAATAAACTGCACATATTTGTTTTTATAAACCATCTAGTTGAAAAGCTCATTTAATGGTACAAGAGAGGTTAAAATTTGATTTGGAACATAAATCAGTAATGATACTCATTTATAAAAAGCTAAGTGCTAAAGAATAACAGAAATTATACAGAGGGAGTTTGACTATCATGGTAGGAATTGCCAGTTCATATGTTTTACATATTATACTAAGCTAATACTTTAACAGTAGTCTGGAGTAAATATATTCTAAATTAATGGTAGGAAATATACAAGATGTGTGTAAAAAAAAAACATTTAAGTCAGTTTTCTCAAGTTAAGTCTTAAATTATGATCGATTTTCCATTTAAAAAAATGATTGATAGTAGTGATTCAGGTGTTGTATGTACTGTGTACAGCTCCAGGTTTAGTATTGCATTTGGTGCCCAGCAATATATAGAAGATTTGGACACTCAAAAATATTTGACAACCATACAGAGTGCAAATACAAGTTGAACTGTAGACTCTTTTAAAAATAAAGTGGCAAAGACTGATGACCTTGTTATTGCAGAAAAATAATCCACATTTTCATAGCATGAATTGCACTGTTCATGTCGTTTTGTAAATGTGTGGCAAATGTGGAATGTATGTAATTTGTGGTGAGGGCTAACGAAAACCACAGTTACACAAACATAGAACACAACATGGAAATACTACACTACTTACCTAAAAGTAGAAAACTAAACACAGCTGAACAATTCGAAATATACAGATATCACGCACTACAACCAAACAACATATTAAATGAACAATTACATTATAAATCACATACACTATTCGATACACTGATCCAAACACACAATTTGAACCTCAGCGCCAATACCCTCCCACCATCAACCCCCACCACACACACCTATATAGTCCATAACCGTTATTCTGTAAAATGACATTCAGTATTTACTCCCACTGAGGAAGAGGCACATCACCTTGAAACGTATGGGAAAGTGATAACCAAAGTAAGTTCATTTGTGAAAGTTTATATATATAATAATATTTAAAAAAGTGAACGAAGAGGATGAATCAACAAGATAATTATCATTCCCCTGCTAGGAATATAACCCAGTATACTGGTGTCCTTACTTTGTTCTCAGAAATGTGGCCAACCCAGTAAAATGGATATTAATAGTTTTACAGGTTTTTGATTATTCATTCACAAATGGTGTTTTTTTTTTTTTTTAATAATGGCTTTTAGAAGAGAGTACATAATTAGAATAAACAGAATGAATGTGTAAACTTATTGACCATGAATGTAAGTGTTACCCATAGATTACCATAAAACTTAGGCATTAGGTTTTGCTGGCGAATATTGTGATTTGTAAGAAATTAAAAATTCCACTACCGTACTGAATAAAATTAATTAGAACTCTGTGATTTTCAAAATCCGCCAAAAATCAATGGAAACTCGATTATAACTAAACTTATTTAATAACATATTTGGTTGTATTCTGTGACTAAATAAATCTTGTTTGCATTATAAGCCATTTCGCTCGACTTTGATTTCACGCGTTTGCTAAACATTTTGCGTCTGGGATAAATAGGACTATACCTTCTATTTGTGTACACCTTGTTGTTATATGCAGTGAGATGTAATAATTTTATACTGTACTGCAACGCAGAAGTAGTTCGACGACTGTTTAGCTAGATCTGACTGTAGACATTGTTCGGTTATTTATTCATATAATTACGCGTCAGATTATGCCGAAAGATTTTTAGTTTCTATGATGGGTTGGAAGCTATGTTGTTTGTATGAAAGTTTCGCATTTTTAATTTGTATGGCACTGAATTTGAATAATGTATTAATATGGAGAATAGCGTAGTTTGTATTTAGAGTTACATATTCATCAATTAATTATTGTTACTGTGCTTTCGAAAAGTTTATTACCTGCAGCGGTGTACAGAATAGTTTATGTTAGTGAAACTAAATTATAGCGGCCGTAGTATACTTCCGAAGGTATAAGGTAATTTACTTATTTAAAGACAACTGGACGTTAGGTTAAGGTGGAAACAGCGAGTTGAAGAGACATAGAAGAATCTCTTCTATTCGCTATGGTGGAAGTAACGATAATAGTCATTGATGGGTATGAAGTATAATTACGGATAATTCCATTTGTAATATAATGCAGACTCATTATCAAAAATGAAAGTCAATTCGGATGTGGTTCTTCGTTGTGTGTTGATGACATCCACAAGCTAGAATTACTCGATTGTACGTTAAAATATCTTCCGTTACAGTAAAAAGTTACCAAGGTTTCCTGTTTACATTTTATTCCCGTGTTAATGTCTGAATTAATAATTCCAACTTTCACATCAGCATATATAAATGACAGACTTTTTCAGGCCTGCATATGCTGTAAACACAACACAATGTCTAGACTAAGCTTGGAGGTTGGTAGCTCTCAAGGTAGCACTAATTTAATTTATGTGGTTTTAACCAGTATAAGAGTGCGTTATAAATGTAATGAAAGTAATGGCATAGTCAAATATTGTTTTACAACGTACAGGACAAGTTCAAGACTAAATGTAATATTAGTATAGCTTGCATAACCCACACCTGGGCAAACATAACCTCACCTTGCCAGCATAACTGACTACTACCATAAGGTAACTAATAACTATAAATATGAAATAATGAAACATACAGATATTCAACAAAATACGGAAAATTGCTGTTAGTGGCATTTATGGAAAGTATCAGTAGATGAATATATTTTTAGGCATGTGAATATAAGTAAGTATGTGATGATTTCTCAAAACTATACTTTGTGATAGCCTAATGTTTTCACAACGATTCAATGCACATTAAAAATTGAATTGTAGTTACTCAGGTTAACGACAATTTGAAATGCCAAATGAATTTATTACAGTTCTTACAAATGAAAACAAGAAAATTATGATGCTCGCTATATTATTATTGAAATGATTTATTATAAAAATTTGTATTGAACTGAACTAAAGCAAATAAAACTTTTTCTAGACTTCCAAAACAAAATGAAACTTTCAGATTCTGAACACTTTTTGTTTAGACATTATTGTCAGTATAATATGTTTTATGTATGTAATACCCATTTTTACTTAAGTCAATGTGTTTAATGTAAAGGCAGTGCAGTTCAGCTTGAACAGTAACAGTAACGGAGCTATGTTATGTTGGGCATGAAATAGCTTTGTGGCGGAGGGGGCATAAAGTATTTTTATAGTTTCTTGTAAGAAATTTATTTTCAAAACGGATTGTATATAATATTTCTGTTTTGGTCAGTACTGTATTGTATTAAGCCAATACATGACATTAGATATTATTAAAATACACAAAGTAAACTAAAAATCTATTACATAGGCCTAAATGTGTATGTTAACCAGCTACTGAACATTATTATTTGGCCATGGACAGCCATTTATTATAAACAAACAGTTCAACATAAACATAATATGATTGCAAGGTGGATATCCCTATTTTCACTATGTTAAATTCTGAAAATAGAGATGCATTTTTCAAAGAAATAACAAAATATAAAATATAATTTTTTTTTTAATCCTACAATATCTTTCATATAACATCAGTATTGACATTTGGGAATGCACAAGAAATTCAGATTCAGATTTCTTGGCACAAGAAATTCATAGCTGATGTTAAGATGTCCTTCCCATACCAACAAATAAATGTTGCCAATTCTTATCAGCTTACACAGATGTCTCTTTTCAGTGATACAGCACATCACGTTTTGGATCTGTTAGCTGTTTTTGTATATGGTTTGTTTTAGTAATGTGTTATTAGGCTGTCAGAAATTAAGAAATTATATCAGTGACATGAATATCATTAATGTTATCCTTCGTGTTACTGGAAAACTCAAATTCAAAGTGGTCTCAGCGGATCATGAATTTAATCAGTCCCAGTTCTCCTTTTTATATGCAGTTTATAAACTATGAAATATTGTTCCATTGTTCATTATGGTATTTCAAGTCATTAAAAATTATAATTTCTACACGAGTTCTAATATTATTTGTCAAAGATTTTCTGTTTAAGACCAGGTTCAATTTACTGCACACTGAAAGCTATAAATAAGATGAAACGCGTCTTCAGACTAGATAAAGCAGAACAAATATTTCAACTCTTTAAATCTGTCAAATGCTTCAAACTTCCATTTTAAACAACAGTTTGCTAGCAGTATTGCACAGTGTATTTCCACAGCTGTCAATTTGGAAGTTATGTGAAACAGAGTATACCGGTACTGTATAACTTCTGCAAACATTTTGACTCTGAGGTTTCATAAAAATTTTAACATTCAATTGATAAGCAATTGTTGTTTGCTTCTCAAAATAATTCTAAAATTATATCAAAAGGTAAATAGGAATTAAAAACAGTCTGTGTCAAAATAAGTAACATGGTATGACGAACTGATAAAAAGAATTGTGGACACATGTTTGTATGGCTTCAAAGAAAAGTGTACCTTTATAGGGAAAACATTTTCCAGGAATCATCAGTACGTACAGTTAGCACTGTAGGTTGAATGCTGTTCTGTACGTTAGCTTATTCCAATTACATGTGCAGAAGTAATGTGACTTTTCCTCTACATAAGTGGTCTCGGTATCTCCTTTCAACCAAGAACACTTTATTGTGTTAAATGAAGTACCTTGCCCAACTAAGATATGGCATCCTCATTGGTTAAACTGAGGTCTGACAATGGGAATATATTATTTATTAATAAAGATATGTGCATTTAATCTAAAAGTGTCCTTAATCAGATGTTATTCTTGTGCTAACTTGTGAGTGATGTAGATTTAGTCTTCATTGACTGCCAACTTGTTTTCATTTGTTTCAGGTGTTAACAAGATCAATTTATCCATCATCTGACAAATGGAAGAGATCAAATTTGAGGGCAAGGTATAAAGTTTAAAAATAAAAATATATTTTTTGCTGTTTAATGTATGTATTAAATTGATACACGTGTTACATATACATGTATCTTATACACACATTAATTTCTTATATTAATAATAGTTTTTTTATCATCATATTGATTTGTAATTAATTGCTGTACAGAATACGAGTTATACGTGTATTCTTTTGTGTAGGGTTCGCATTGACAATATGCATTTTCCATAACCTCCTAACCAGGGGTGCCCATCCCCCCCCCCAAGGCCTAATGCACAAATCCCCTCCCCCCAAGTCTCAGCACTCCACCAATTGGAAAGTCCCCCCACTGCCCGCTGGTCTACAAGCTTAGCACATGCACACATTTTTACATTCACGATTTATTATTCACGCACCCTCTCACTCATTGACAGGATGTTGCTGCAGGCTGCCAGGGTCAGTTTTCCAAATTCCAAAACAAAATTTACTACTAGTTGTACTGGTAGAGACATTTATGCCGCCAATTCGTTAAAACAATCATAAAGATATGCAATTGCTTTAGTTTTTTACTAATAGCTTAGTTTGTTGCACAAAGACGGTAAAAATTTCCATCAATGTTGGATTTAAAATGTTATTCTTGAAAAAATCCCCCCCCAAAAATCCTTAAAATATACCCGAAAAATCCCCCCCCAAATTCTCAATGTGCAACTTGCGCTATGATCCCCCCCTGTGGGCACCCCTGCTCCTAACTTTCAAGCAATTCTCTTCCTCCCTCGTCCAATTTAGACTTGTAATCTGTTTGTTAGTTGCGAAGTAGCTTTAAAACTTTTATTTTTATCTGCCAGTCCTCTGTCTTTGTGTTGGCCAATTATGTCAACATACTCGTACTATTCTATCATCACTCATTCTCTTGTGTTGTCCACTCTGGTAGTCCTGTCCTCTGCAAGTCTTCCTGGTATTCTCATAAACTCCATACTTGCATGTATACTGTTTTGACTTGCATTGTCTCACTCCCAGTTTCTGCAGAATACATCAGTATTAGATGTATTATATGTATTATGTTATACCTTATATGTATTATTAGTGTTATATGTCTAAAAGTCAATATTAGACATGTAATTGATGTACATATTCAAACCTTTGTGTTTTGTCTCAGATGTTTGTTAGCCAGGTAGTAAGAGCCAGGCACACAACTGACTATTTTATGTGTGATCATGACTTGGATTTGAATTTTTTATCTGACCACCCGCTCGTGTGCGAAGTGGGGGGAGTCCAAAATTCACCATTTATTGCCCACTTTTAATATTGTAACCGTTACCTATACAATTGCTTCGTTCAGATTTTATGTACACGACCTACCCATTTGTGGGGAGTGAGGTTAACCCTTCTTTCTAACCCACTGCTCTTAAGATTAGTTATAAACAAGTCAGTCAAGGACACAGTAGGCATGCTGCTTTTAACTGTATAATTAACAAACTATTAATGTAGAAAGTATGTTAATAAGTTTACACTACAGTAGACAGTAGATAATTGATTACATTTGACTTAATTAAATTGTTATCTTACTATAACATCATTAAAGTTCATATCACCTCATCAAAACTAATAATCTTTAATGCAACAATATATGATTGAAATCCATTTGAAACATGGCTTTTCGTAGATAAGATCATTTATCCTTTCATATACCTTACAGGTATATACTATGGCAATTTGAAAAGTTCACGACCTAATAATAAAAGACTTACCAGTATTTTTTTTGTTTTGGAATCACTTTTCATATTTCAGCATAGTCTCCATGTAGTTGAACACATTTGGTTTAGTGATGCTCCAGTGGGGCTTTTATCCCATTCAGAAGTTTGATTGTTCTAGGTCCTCTGATAACCGTTTACTGCCGCTTTCAGTTGTCTCCAGAAAAATCCCTCCCTCCCCAGGGAATTTTGAGTTTTGGGGATAATTAAAATTAAATAGAGCTAAATCAGGAGAGTAAGTGTGATGTTGCAACAGATTGTATTTCAGCTCAGCGATTTTTTGCCTTAAAAACTGCTTGTCTGAGGTCTTCCATTATCCTACTACAAAATTATCTGTTTATATACTAAACCTGGCCCTTTTTTACAAGTATTTTCATTTATTTGGTTTAAAGGTTAGAATATCACTCTTTATTTTTTGGCACAACCATGATAATCTCTTAACATTCTCTTAGGCAATCAGAAAATCAAGTCATATCTTTCCAACAGACAAAATTGACTTTCCTTTTTTTGTTTACATGACTGTAATTAACAGTGCAACAGACGAACATGTTGCTCTACTGCTGTTCATGAGGCAAATGTGGTGTATCCTGATGTCTCTGACATGTTTCTCAGACTCTTTGTATCTTCTTCTTCTTTGACTCTTCCTGAACCACCTTCTTTATCTGTGAGAACTTACAGCGTCCCACAACCGAACAGTCAACCTGGGTACTCTTAGTCTGTGCCTTTCTCTGCAGTACTTCCCACTCACTGGATGCAAAGTCATTACTGGGTCTCAACCAGTAGTAACCCACCACACTGTCTCGTCTTCACAAACCACTCCATTCACTCATTGTTTCCAGAACCTGTTCATTTTTGTTTTCTAATTACTTTGTCCGTCCAGTATATTTGTAATATTCTCCTACAGCAGCAGATTTCAAATGCTGTGGTTGTGTCTTTCACCTTTCCCTATTGTCTAGGTTTCACATGCAGCTTCTATAACCGCATGCTGCAAACATATAATTTGAGGAATTTCTTCTTAATTTAGAATCCAGTATTTGACAGTAGCAAATTTGTTTCTCCATCTGGCCTGTGCTCTGACACTGATTCCTCTCAGTTATCTTTACCAGTTTTAATATTTACCTATTTTTGTTCCTGATTCTCCTCTTCCCCTAATAATTTTTTATAATATTCAATAGTGTTCTCAATTTACCTTGTTTTCTGTGAGTAGAAACCATACCATCAGTAACTCTTAACTCTTATACTCTTTCCATGAAATGTTATTACAGTCTTGAACATCTTTATGGTTTCCTTTACAGCCTCTTATAAAGCATTCTCGTATAATGGTAATGAATTTGTATAAAAGTAAATTTTAATTCCTTGTTATTTGTAGGATGTTTTATTAACGGTCAATGTAAAGAAAGAAGCAGATGCAGAAGAGGCTGAGACTGAACAGGTAATGTGCATAAACATTATTTAGCCCATAGCTAATGTGTTAGGTTGTTCAGTGTCAAGTACCACTTGATATTTGGATCACATTCGTTTGTAGATATGTAATTAAAACTCAACAGAATACACAAACTGTATCATAGTGTTGTATATAATATAAACTACATGAGATTACATAAGTAAAATCGCACACTTGTGCAAGCGCGGGCGTGCACACATACCACGTAGGTACAGAGTATGGATATTTATTGCAAAAGTTGATAGGTGATTCTATATATTTCACATTTAGTATTGATCACCTCTTTATATAGTACTCTATAAATCACTGAGAAGACAAAGTAAATTTTATAATTGTTCAATTTGCAGGATGTATTCCCAGTTATAAATTCTGTCCTAAAAGGAGAACTGCATGTAAAGGAAGAAATCATCGAAGAAGAGAATGAACAGTTTGTTGATCAGGTATTATACATAGTTATACTTTTGTTTATAGTAACAAGCATTTATTGTTATAATGAACAGCATTGTTGTTATTTGTAAACTTATCGGTTAAAACTGTTGGAGACCATTTGGTGTTCCATGGAAGTCACTTTTACATGCACTTTCAGTCCATACGATTTAGCCAGAACATGTACCAGTACCACATGGCAGGAAATTTGAATTTGATGATGTCAGGGGGTGAGTACCATGTGACCACTAGGTGGGGTAGAATGTGACTGGAGTAGGTATAATGTGGCCATGGTGGGAGTACCATGTGACAGGCACCATGTGGGGGTACCACAGCACTGGTGGGAAGTGTAGTGATTGGTTGGCCATGTTTAATATATGTCACGTCATCATGTAGTAGGATCAGTCGTGATTGGTGTGTTGAATGACAGTAGTCTGTGTGGCCAACATGTGATAAGGGAGAAGAAAATTCCCTCTAGAAGGGAAATAGGGTAAAGAAGGACGTGAGGGAAAAATTAGCATTGCCACTACCACCAGTGTGTCTGCGTCATGGCGGGAACGTGTAACGGGACAAAATTTGGGGTAACAAAATTAGGTAACAATTAGGTACATTGTTTTAATGTAACATAGCATAGCATAGCTGGTTCGTAATGTGGACGTGCAGAGGGGGAAAAAGCTGTCCTTCTAAGGTAAGGAAATGCAGCCAATTGAATTCACGTCACCAGTGAATCATACAAACACCACGTGTTTCTAACGACACAGCGAGTTTCCTGTTGAAAAGGTGTGACAAACGAGAACGGAAATTTCCAGCCACCAGGGCAGGATGTTGGTGGTAAACCGCTTGAAGCCAGTTTCCAAGGCGCAATTAAAACGGAAATCTGGCGTGGTCTCGCCAGCGAAGGCCCCAGTCTCCACCCGACTACGAAACGAGACACGTGTTGTTTTCTATTAGTGGCCTTGGGCATGTACGGTAGGTCGAATCAGTTAAAGTAGGCCTACCCAACTGTATTAGAAATTAATGAAGCAGTAAAAACTTTTAAAATAACAACCCAGTCGCCAGTTGTATACCGTACAGGACTCATGTATTCTTTCAGTGCCCGCGGGCAGTTCCGGTAGGCCTACAAAAGTGTATAAAAGAATGTAATGGAACAGTGAACAACTTTTTGAAATACTAATTTAGCTGAAGTGGTTATGGTGTAAAAGTTGTGGAACATTTATTTTGGTGTTTTTCATAAAAAAGTAACTTTCAACTGTTATGTTTTGTTTATAACTTTAATTATTTGTTTACTATTTGCACAGAAACACTGGTTAACGTCTATTTCTTTCAGACGTCATCTTTAAAGTTTGCCAACTACGTATGGAAAAATTGCTACTTACCAGGGCCATGTTCTTTTCGGCGAACACCGAAGAACAGATTATGGTTGTCGAAATAAAGAAACCTTTATTTGTTCCCATGAATTCAGTTTTATTCGTTAATTATTTTATTTTGTATTCTTTCATCACAAACAAATATCTTCCCCTTCATTACCAGTTATGAATTTACCATTAAACAATATCTTGGTTATCTGATTTTGTAGGCCTCTTGAACAAATAAAATTATTGTTTTATTTCTATAACAAAAAATTAAATGCAAACTTAAATTTAAACACAAACCAGCCTTCTTTGTTTAACATATTTCTCACTCACACACACACTATTACCCCATACCTTTAGAGATCTCAGTTTTTTAAAAGACAATAATAACATTATAATTTTTGTCTAGCCCTTTTTAATTATTGTACTTTACCCCATTTGTTACTCCGCTGCTGAAGAGTTTTTAAGATGCCGCATTGTCCTACGCACACCACTATTTCAACTTCACTGCTTTCATGTGTTTTTTAAAAACCAACTGTTTACTGTTAATTAACTCTGATCAAGGTTTTAATTAGTTATTTCACATTTTAAAAGTTATACGTGCATGCGGTGTTCACATCTTATGTGCGGGCGACGCAAAAACTTCGCCCAAACCGGCCAGCCGGCGGACGCACAAAACGGCTCGCGTCCGACACTTATAGATGTTGTTTTCCGACTGTCTTTGTTCTCTGTGTGTCTGACGAAACTAGTGGCACTGCTACACCCACATTCCTCGTTATGTAAGGCACTGACGTAACATCGCCTGATGCTCAGTTACATAATTTGTTTACAGTTTTGTATGTCATTGGTTGACCTTGGCACAATTCCAGCTTGTTGCTTTCTGCGTCTTTTGATATTCATGAATAATTTTCACAATCAGTGTTACCACTGCCGCTACCAATAAATATACCTTTGTTTACGTTTTGTCCCAATTATCGAAAATATGTTATTTGCTTTATTAAAAGAAATACAAATTTCTTTATTACCCCAAAAATAGGCCAAAATGTCCCGTTACAATACCCCATCAATGAGATATTTTATGCCGAAGCATAAAAAATCTCATTGACACATTCATACTTGCTAAAGGGATCAGCCAGGATATGTCGCCACAACCCCCTGTATGGTTTACAAAAAAAAAATATAATTAACTCACCCTTGGTCCGGTGACTGTGACCGCACCTGAATGACAATACTGGACTTCTCTCTCGAGATCCCAACACCATAGAGTCAGACAGATACTTAACACCCCTGCTCTGACGCGCTGGCCAGCTCAGGTCCGCCGCCACAGCATCACCAAACACTGAAACAACAAATCAAATATCAACTAGTGGCCTTATACAACACCATATCCCCAACTGATCTGTTTCCCCCTAGCGGTGCTGGTTTGCGTTAAGAAGCACTGGTTTTGTTTTTTACTTACTTCTAACATATATCAGAATACCTAACAACATAACATAACATAAGAAAACATAGTACATTCATAATTCACATTGTTATTATTATCAATTTTATTTTAAAATTTTACACACTTTACATCATTAAATTTGCATATAAAATCATAAAAATTGCATTTTACTCTCAATTTAACTTTTATTAATTCGTTTCTCAAAAAAAATTTTTTTTTTTTTCAATCTTCGTTTTACACATCGTTTCATTTATTATTCCCTTTCATTAATTTGGGTGATTCTCCGTTATTCATTATAATTCACTTTATCAACTTGGCATTTACCCATAATCTTACCCCTTTTATTACTCTAACGCTCCCTTACAAAATCTTTAACTAGTATGACACCCCTCTCCATCAAAAATCTACTAACCCTTCTCTACACCCAACTTACTACTAAACTCAATTCGCCACATTCTCTCAATATATAAAAAAAAATACTCTCTAACCCTTTGTACTTAGGATAAGTGTTCCCCCCCCAAAAAAAACTCATTTCCCTTTTCTGGCCCCTGGATTCTACCTAAGGCGGCCCCGTCCCCACTAAATCGATCCCAATCCCGTCCCAACTTATCATTATGTTGCGGACTCCCACATTACACTACCCCCTACTACAAAATTGCCATCCCCAAAATCTCAATCTTATTACCCCACTTCAACTACAACAAAATAACATCATCATTTATAAACATCAATATATCAATCAAAACTCTACATATATTCTCCATTACTACTGTGTCTCCACTTATACTCAAATTCTCTATTACTTGTACTTCATCCCTCGTTATTCTCTTTAATACCCCAATATTTTTCAACTTGGACTGACTTAATGTTTTACTTAAACAATTACTATCACCCAACTTCTATCTTTGGCAACCCATTGAAAATTTTAACTATCACAAATTTATTTCATTCTTATTTAAAATCTATAAACACATTGAAAACATATTATTATATTTTATAATCCTTATTCCTAACATACTACATGCAATTAACACAATAAGACTTAATAAACACAATATAGGAAGTATTTAGTGCATCTATTTTCTTTTCAAATTAAAACAAAATTATTTAGTAGCGAGTCATCATTATTAAAATATAACAAATTTTTTTTTAATTCGTTACCCCACTGGATAACCTTCCTGCCACACACACTATGACCCCCCTGGACTGTTGCGTCCACAAGGACTGAAGTTTTGGAGGAATTTGACATCTCCGTGTCCTTGCTTCTGCGTTAAATTTGAAAGGTTTAGATATCAACATATCTTTGTTCTATAGTTATGCGCCCTTAATGCGGGTCTACCACCTGGCCTTGCTGTTCCTCCTCGAACAGAGTGGCAGCCGCTGTTCCATAGTTCCGGGATTTCCCCTAGTTTCACCCCCCATTAATTTCTAATATATACCAATTTCAAGTCAGCTATGGTCAAGGGACTTGATATGACCATAGCTAACCGCTAGCCAAATCCACGATTAGTGCTGGTAAGGCAGTAATCGCCCGAAAAGTCGGGGAAATCTAACTTGCATTTCACTGCCTGTTCTACATCGTTTTATTATGTGCGACACGATCGTCTATCAGTGTGCAAATTTAATTTACACGAAAAGGTGTGTCGCACATTTTCGCCTCCGATGGAGGTAACACTCTCTGTTACCCCCAACCCATTTCGCTATCTACGAGGGCACAGGCCACCCCCGCCATAGCAACTTAATAACTAACTAATTACAATTGAAACTAAACTTTCTACAATTGCAGTTCCACACTCCATTGTTCTATCACTTCATTGAGCACCAATCTACCCCCCAAAAGCATCCCCACTTCTTGTATTGACAACAAGTTTTTATTTTATTACACATCTTTTCAAAGCGTTCCCATACTCACTGATACTAAAACTTGACAATTATATTTGGTCACTTAATTCTAAAATTTATTTAAATTTAAAATTATGCACATCCAAAATTACTTTGGTATTTTTTTTTTTTTTTTCAAAATTCTATTTACATTGAAGGCTGACTCTATCTTAACTTTCATTACGTCTAGGAAGGTCACAGTCGCCTGAAATGGGGGTGCCTTGTGATGAAGTATAGAAAAATCCCACAGCAAATCTACTTTGTGCAGTTACTTCCCCTCCTATGCAACAGTGCTACCTTATCTCTCATCTCCACTAACCCGTCGTCTGCTCTGGAATTCATTATACTTCTCCGCAAAACTCGTCGTTTCGGGCTTAAGCAAAACTATTGTCAATGGCTCAACTTGGATTTTGCCATTGACACTAAAAATACTTAAGTTTGTATGCACTGCCCTGTATTTAGGTGCAGCCTTCATTATGTACAACACTCTAAGGCAGTGCAGGCACGTGACAGGTACACCGAGACCACTGCACCTGGAGTGTATTAAAAAATTTAATTCGTGTCACGTACCTGTTGGGTCCCCCTCCCCGTTCAAATGTGTAGTTAAATTTTCTACTTTATACCAATTTTGGTGGAGCCGGACCATCGTTTTCACCGCCTGAAGGAAGATCCGCCAACCATGGCCCGCCTCCGAGTTCCGAATTCCACGGCCAGGACTGGTAAGATCGTGACCGCCAGAAAATGGGGGAGGATCCCTCCTGTAAACATACAACAATATTTGAAATCTTATTTATAAACATAATTAAAGTGACCGATATAATTTTAAATTCGTCGCATTTTGAGTACCTACTATTTCTGCGTCGCTGGGTTCCTCAGCACATACGCATTCTGCATTTTTATTTCTACAATTTCATAGGGTCCTTCATACAACAAGAAGAACTTCTTTATTTCTCTATCTTGAGCACTGGACAAACCATGCCTTTTTACTAACACTAATTGACCTACCTCATACTTGGTCCATTTACCCTTGGCATCATGTTTCTGTTTTCTTCGCTCTCCTCTCGTAAGTAAGTTCTCATTTGCCAATGTAATTTTCATGTTCCTGTCCAAAACTTGACCTTCTGGTGGGTATTCGAAAAGTTGTTCCAATATCCTGGGCGGCCTTGTTCCCCTGATCAACTCATGCGGCGTAAATCCAGTGGACTCATGGGTGGTACAATTCAGCCACTCCTCTACTTTTTTCACGTAGGATGGCCATTCTGTATGTTTGGCGTGACAGTACGCCCGAAATGTCCTACCAATCTCTCTCATCACCCGTTCTGCTTGGTTCGACTGCGGATGATACACTGCCGTATGCTTGGGTATGATGCCTTCCCATCCAAGCGTCTGCCGCCACTTGCCGCTTATAAATTGTGGACCGTGGTCAGATAATATAATTTTCGGTTTTCCAACATTAAGCATGTAGTCTTTTACTATTTTCTCACTGAGTACTTTACTCGTCGCTCTCTTAATGCTATATCACTTTACAAATTTTGAAAAAGTGTCTAGAACTACAAATACATATAACACACCCCCTCTACCTCTGGGTAATGGTCCATATAAATCTACTGCCACTAAATCAAACGGTTTCTCTACTTTTATGTAATTCATCTCTCCTTCTACTTTATAATTCACTACTTTCGATTTTTGACATAAATCACACACTCTCAACACTTTTCTAACTCTCTTCTCCATATTCTTAAATATACATGATTCTTTCAAAACATTTGCACACTTTCTCGCACCAAAATGACCATACCTTATATGACAATCCCTAACAATTTTATCTATCAACCCCTCGGGTATAACTAACCTCCAATCACGCTCCCCACTATCTACTTTTTTAAACAAAATACCTTGATATACTTGAAATCGCTCATTATATTCAGATCCCTCTACCTCTGTCTCTAAACTAACAATTACTTTACCCAATTTACTTTCAGATCTTTGCATGTTTTTAATATCACTTAATTCTTCACCAAAAATTCTATCTTCTCTAGTTAATCTAAAAATTTCTATTTCTTTAAGGTCCCTACCAGTTTTATTGTCTATAACATCTACTCTAGAAAGTGTATCTGGTACCTTATTATCTGACCCCTTTATATACTCCCAGGAAAAGTTATATTCTTGTAAGGCTAATACCCACCTGGTTAATCTGCTATGTGTCAGCTTACATGAATTAAGGAATGATAATGCCTTGTGGTCCGTCCGGATTATCGTGGTATTGCCTAGGATGTAGGTCCGGAATTTACCCACGGCGAACACAATACTTAGAAGTTCTTTTTCAGTCGTCGTATAATTTTTCTCAGCCGACAACAGCGATCTACTGGCGAAGGCGACCGTCAGATGTTCCTTGTCGCAACCCTCCTGGTAGAGCTCCGCCCCTAGCGCTACATTGCTGGCATCGGTCTGCAAATAAAAAGTTTTATTAAAATCGGGATGATTCATCATGATCATGTGACTAAACTTTCTCTTGATTTCGTTGAACGCATTTCGTTCCGTATCGCCCCATCGCCACTGTTTATTCTTCTGCAGTACAGCACTCAGTTTGGATGTTGTGTGTGCATAGTTCTCCTGAAATTTCCTGTAAAAATTGCATAGGCCTAAAAAACTTTGTAATTGCTTAATGTTTTTAGGTTCGGGGAATCGCATTATGGCTTCTACTTTGTCAGGGTTGGCTAATATCCCCTCCTGTGTAATAATAAATCCTAAGAAATGTATTTCTGTCTGCAGAAACTTAGACTTGTCCCAATTCACTGTTAAACCCCCTCTTTGTAGCTTATCTAATACATATTCTATGTGTTCTAAATGTTCAGTGAATGTTCTAGAAGCTATCAAGATATCATCGACATACACGGTTAAAAAATCTAAATCCTTCGGTTGTAAAATATTATCTAAACATTTAATAAAACTGGCAACACTGGTGTTTAATCCAAAAGGTAAGCGTTTGAACTGGTAATTCTTACCGTTAAAAAGAAAAGCCGTGTATTTTCTGCTCTCTGTTGCTAATGGCACCTGCCAGTATCCAGCTGTCAGGTCTAAGGACGTCATGTATTTGACTCCGCTGAACTTCTGTAAAATCTCATTTATGGGTTCCGGAGATTCCCTGTCAGGTATAATAATTTGATTAATTTTCCGAGCATCTAAACATAACCTTACCTTGCCATCCTTTTTGATCACTACTACCAAAGGGTTTGAGTAGGGTGATACTGAGCGTTCAATTATGCCTCCCTGCATCATCCGGTCTAGTTCCTCCTATACAGCCCTCCTCTTCGAAAACGGCACCGGGTAGCTCCTCTGCATGTATGGTGCGTGGTCCCGAACTTTCAGCTCGCAGATGTAGTCCTTCGCTTTCCCTGGTGATTCATCAAACACCTCTCTGAACCGCTCCACAACTGCCCACAGCTCCTCTCGCTGAGTATTTCCTACAACTGTATCTTCATTCAAAAATTTGTCGGCTCTATCTGCCCACACACTCTCATTACGCTCATGCATTTCTCCCTCCTCATTCTCTAGGCTATCACTCTCTAGACATATATTTATCTTGGTCTCTATCTCTCTATCGCTTATCTGCTTATGTAACATTTTTATTCCCGTGACTTTAGCTTCATTTACTACTTTCTTAAACTCTATTCTGACTGGTTTATTCCCCTTTTCAAATTTTACTATTTGTTTATTGAAATCTATTACTGCTCCGTTTCTTTCCAAAAAATCATTTCCCAATATTACATCTAGACTCAACCCTTTAACTACTAGGAAAGTGTTTTCAAATTCAACTTCATTTATTAAAATATTTAATTGTACTTGTCTGGTTATTTTCTTACTTCTCACCCCAGTTACCCCCACTACTGTAACCCCGGCAACTGGTAAGGATGGTATATTCTTATTTATCTCTTTTAATTCACCCATAACATTTTCAGAAATTACTGAGATCTCGCTACCGGTATCAATTAAAGTTTTATAATTCTTACCTTCGATGTTAATCGTCACCTCAGTCAATCCTGCTCTGCGTTCCATCACCTTGTTCTCCTCTTCTTCTAACAATTCTTTCGCCATGTCCATCTTGATAACGTTGTTCGCGTATTCGTTGATTACTTGGACCCGGTTCTCCGTTGACAATGGTTGGGCCCGCTTCTCCATTGTCTTCCTTAGTTTTCCGTGGATGGGCCTGCTACCGCCGGATGATTTCCTCCTCTTCCTCTATTATAATGATTTCCTCCTCTGGGCGCTCCCCTATAAAATTCTCCTCCCCTCGACTGTTGATTTGGTGGTGGGTTCGTTCTCTCATTTCTGGCGCACTCCCTGTTTCGATGACATCTAAAACAATTGGTTCGATTAGCATAATTGTCAGTTTCACAGTCTCTACACCTCCAACTCTCGCCCCTATTATCAAAACTTCCTCCTCGCGCTCCACGGTGAAAATTGTGTATTCCCCTTGGTTGATTATGATTCCCATTTATATGTGATACTGGTGTGTTTATCCGCCTACTCATATCCCGTTCTCTTATATTCTGAAATATGTCTAAGATTTTCTCTAATTCCGTGATTTCTACAATCTCTCGAGTCATTAATGTAATTTGTATTTCTCTCGGTAAGTGCTTGCTTATGTGACGGACGAATGACCCAAATGGTAACGGTGGCTCTAAATATTTTGCCTCATTATATAGTCGCATTACGTACATAGTTACGTTACCCCCTTGGCTCCCAAAATTACCTGGTCCCATAATTTTACTCCGTAATATCTCTTGTTCCTCCTCCGACCAATATTTCTCTCTAAAAGCCGTTTCAAAACACTGATAATTTACCCAGTCTACTTTATGCACCTCCGCCCATACCGCGGAATTCCCTCTAAAACACTTCATGATTTTTAACAATTGTACTCCCAGCTACTTCTACAAAACTGATTAAACTCTCTGACTCTATTTAAAAATTGCATAGGGTGTACCCCCCTGTGTTCACAATTAAATAACTCCAAATCGATATCACTATTCATATCTTTAGCAATGACTATGTGTTCAGTAACTCTATTAAGTTTTTCGTTTATAGCTATATTCAATTCATCCTTGACATTAACTATACTCTGCTCAATTGACACAAATTTATTGTTATTTAAATATTCAAATTGTTTATTATTTTTATCTATAGTATTTACTGATTTTGTATAGCTTGTATCTCTGTTTTGCAATTACTTTCTACCTCATTACTAACATTTTTTACTATTGCTATCTGTGATTCTAATTCACTGCTACGGTTATCTATAACACGTATTGTGTTAGTTAAGCACTGCATCTCACTTTCAATACTCTCCACTTTATCACCTACTTTACTTACAAAATTTTCTAATTTGTCATTTACTGTAATTATTTGTTGTCCAATCTCTTTCTGATTGGATTCTAACATATTTGTTTTGCTGTCTACCACACACACATACTCTCTCAACTCATCTGTTTCTCTTTTTGTTTCACTACGTATTTCATTCATTCGGTCATCAATGCTACACAGTGAATTAGTTAATACATCAAACTTAGCATCATTCATGTCAAAACGACTATTCATATCGCTACTTATCACATTAAATTTGTTCTCGAAAATTTTTTCGTTATTGTCAAAACGTTTATTTAATTCAGTATTCTGTATATCTAATTTCTCATTTACCTTCTTTTTAAATTCTAGCATTTCATCTTTTTGTTCATCTAATTTATTATTCTGAATGTCAAACTTCACGTTAAAACTACTATTCATTTTATTGATATCACTACTCAAATTCTCAGACATTGTTTTCATTAAATTAAATATATCTTCCATCGACAACTCTTTAACTCGTGTTGTCGACGGGGTAGATTGTGCCGATACATTGTCAATTAACATTGACTCTGTTAGAGTGCTTTCTAAATTTAATTCTTGATTTTCCATTTTATTATTTTTAAATCAAAAGACTAACATATATAACATCTACTTTTCACACAACAATGTATTCTACTTACATAACGCTTTACGTGACTTCTCGTAACCTCCTATGTACCTTATTTATACTTCATTCATTTCAAAAATTATTTATATAATATCCTTTTTACTTTAATTAACTACAGCCATCTTATCCGCTACAAAACATAACCAATATTTACGTCTTTTTTACATATGCAAAAAAAATTTATTTTTTACCTCAAACAACCATTCTGCTCTCCCAGTAGGCCTATATTTTATATAAATTTCTTTATATAAAATTGTCCCTCAGTTCCGGGCGCCATTGTTATGTTTGGTTTATAACTTTAATTATTTGTTTACTATTTGCACAGAAACACTGGTTAACGTCTATTTCTTTCAGACCTCTTCTTTAAAGTTTGCCAACTACGTATGAAAAAATTGCTACTTACCAGGGCCATGTTCTTTTCGGCGAACACCGAAGAACAGATTATGGTTGTCGAAATAAAGAAACCTTTATTTGTTCCCATGAATTCAGTTTTATTCGTTAATTATTTTATTTTTTATTCTTTCATCACAAACAAATATCTTCCCCTTCATTACCAGTTATGAATTTACCATTAAACAATATCTTGGTTATCTGATTTTGTAGGCCTCTTGAACAAATAAAATTATTGTTTTATTTCTATAACAAAAAATTAAATGCAAACTTAAATTTAAACACAAACCAGCCTTCTTTGTTTAACATATTTCTCACTCACACACACACTATTACCCCATACCTTTAGAGATCTCAGTTTTTTAAAAGACAATAATAACATTATAATTTTTGTCTAGCCCTTTTTAATTATTGTACTTTACCCCATTTGTTACTCCGCTGCTGAAGAGTTTTTAAGATGCCGCATTGTCCTACGCACACCACTATTTCAACTTCACTGCTTTCATGTGTTTTTTAAAAACCAACTGTTTACTGTTAATTAACTCTGATCAAGGTTTTAATTAGTTATTTCACATTTTAAAAGTTATACGTGCATGCGGTGTTCACATCTTATGTGCGGGCGACGCAAAAACTTCGCCCAAACCGGCCAGCCGGCGGACGCACAAAACGGCTCGCGTCCGACACTTATAGATGTTGTTTTCCGACTGTCTTTGTTCTCTGTGTGTCTGACGAAACTAGTGGCACTCCTACACCCACATTCCTCGTTATGTAAGGCGCTGACGTAACATCGCCTGATGCTCAGTTACATAATTTGTTTACAGTTTTGTATGTCATTGGTTGACCTTGGCACAATTCCAGCTTGTTGCTTTCTGCGTCTTTTGATATTCATGAATAATTTTCACAATCAGTGTTACCACTGCCGCTACCAATAAATATACCTTTGTTTACGTTTTGTCCCAATTATCGAAAATATGTTATTTGCTTTATTAAAAAAAAATACAAATTTCTTTATTACCCCAAAAATAGGCCAAAATGTCCCGTTACACAACGTAATGTGCAACCACTGGATTACCACGTGGCATATAAGTAACTGATCAGTAACAAACTTATAAATGGCCAGAATTCATTAAAACTTAATGTCATTTAATATATTTTAATTGTTAATCAAATTTATTAAATTCAAAATCAACAAAATATAATGAGATTTCAATAAAAAGGGGGGTATATAGAGAGAAAGAGTGAGTGAGCGTGTGAGAGAAAAAGGGGGAAGGAGAAAGAGAAAGAGAGCAAAGTACTGATTTGCATACAAAACTTTTTTATATTATTTTTTTTTTGTCTCAGAAATTTTGTTTTAATAACATTCACAACAGTAAAAAGAAATTAATATTATGTTTGATAAAATATTAAAATATAAGATTACCGTGAACATGTGTTAGTTAATTAATACTCCCTTTTACCTTAACCTAATTTCTGTATCTTGAGTTCGTCTACACGACCCTGGAGTTTTAATTAATGGATTTTTGTAGTAATTATTTCTTTCGGATAAGAGTAATTGGTTTCCATATTTGCTCCTCAAAATATGGTGGTGGCCGTGTGGACTTTGTGGGAATTTTCTGTGTTAAGGTAAGTCGTAAATAGATCATAATAAGCAGGGGGTAAAGTTCTTCTTCTGTTGTTTATTTTTTTGTACAGTTACAATCGGCTACCCTGCCAGGATGCTTATAAAAAATTAGTTTTTTATAGGTTAGGCCTACTTGAGATGCAGAAATAAGTTTTGTTAAATGTCATATTTTTGAATTATTTGTACAGATTACAAAGTGTGTATAGTTATAGGCTATGATTATAGGTTATGGGGTATAATTTATAATATAACACATTGTGTTGAAAATTTTTTATGAAATTTAATTTCAGATGATAAAAATGAAATTAGTCCAACCAAATCTGCTATAATGAGCGATTCCGGAATACATTCTACTCCGGTGTCTACAGGTAGTAGTAGACCGAATGATGAAATAATAAATTTTTGGAGTAACATGATGAATAATATTAATGAAAATTCACTAAAACATTTTAATGAATTAAGGGGTGATATTAATAATATTGACGAAAAGTTTGATAAGCGGTTGAGTGTATCACAAAAACATTTTAATGAATTAAAAGATGAAATGAAAGAAGTGAAACAGAATAGTTTTGTAAAACATTTTGATAAATGTTTAAATGAGATAAGTGATTCACAAAAACAAATAATCAAATGTTGCGATAATATTATTGAGAACATGAAAGAATGGGCTGAGAAGTGGAAACGAGATACAGGTAAATTTAATGAGAATAAAAATAAGCAGGTGATAGATGATAAGGTAAGTGATTCTGATAGTTAAAATAATAGTGATAACTATAATAACGAGTAATAATGGTGACATAATTAAAAATGTGGTATTAGAGAGTAAAATGTTAAATAATGGTAGTGATGATGAGATTATAGTGGAAATAGAAATTAGTGATGAGGTAGTAGTTGTTGATGAGAAAGAGAGAGTGTGTGAAGAGAGGTTAAGTGAGTATGAGGCGCAGAGGGCAAAGTTTCCCTAAGTTATAAGTGGAATAAAGACTCAACATGTGGTTTATGAGGACAAAGGTTCCTCCAGAGGAGACATAGTGTCTCAATGTGGTCCCCTAATTTGTTGTGATGTACCTGGTAAAGCCAGGAAGTGTTTTAATGATTTTGTGGTGCCCTTTGCAAGGAGTGAGATAGTTCAGGGGGGTTATGATAGGTATTGTGATGAGAGGTGGAGAAAGAGAGAGACAGAAATATTTAATGTTAATAGAGATTATGAAATGTTAGTGGAGAGTTTAGATATTGAGAGAGAGGTGAAAATTTACTTACCTTGTGATGCAACTATAGTAGCAGATGATGATAATGATGACTTACCTTATAATGTAACTGGGGTAGCAGTAAATGATGATGTTGATAATATTGTAACTTATTTGGTAGTGACAAATAATCCTAAGGGCGACTTGACTATACACAGTGTTGACGAGGTATATGATGTAGTATTATGGAGTAGTTCTATTGGTTTTACAGTATAGTGGACGAAATAGATTTAAATGGTCATTATATTGAAACAGATAATATAATGGGTGAAAATAAAAATTAAATGTGCATATACAAAGTAAGACTAATTTATGATGATGGGGGTTAAACACATGTTATTGATGGACATTTAATTATTTGAGTTTAATGGTGTTAATACTTGGCTGGATAATATAATGATTTTGGGAAACAGTGATATTTAATAGGACGTATATTGTATATAAATTTGTATTGGGGTTATATGTACTAGGTTAAGTTATGTTGTTGTTATGATAGGGTATCTGAAGATACATTGGGTGTGTATATTGTATGTTGTGAGTAAGGTTTATAATTTTGATTGAGTTTATTATAATAATGATAATTCATTGTTTATAATAATTGATACTGTGTAATTATAAATTTTATTATGGAATCAAATTGATTTCAGATGGTTGAAAATGTGAATTTTGTAATAAATTCAGAAAAATTTAAGTTTGAATTTGATCAGAATTTTTAGTTACCAGAATTTGAATTGAAATGGTAAATGATGAAAATTTGATAATAGAGAGGTTTCATAGAAAATCAGAGCTGAAGTTATAACGTGATATTATTTGAATTAAATTATGTTAAAGTGAATTCAGAGTTGTAATGGTTATTTCAATGTGATATATTTGTGAGTAGCCATAGAACATGTATTATATGTTTTAAATAGTTTCAGAAGGGGCTTCTCCCCCATTTTCGGTCAGTCATGGCCTCACCAACTGTGACCGTGGATTTTGGCCTTTTAGGGGTGGACCATGGTTGTAGTATACCTCAGAAATGGGTATAGGTATACCTGAGAAATGGGTATACATCAGACCATCGGACAACGATGGTCCTCCTCTACAAAATTGGCGTAAGTAGAAATTTTAATTTTGATGAACGGGGGAGGGGGACACCTAATGATCTTGAGTAGGAAGTGCATCGCTGTGCACAACTCAGGAATCAACCATTTTTTTTTTTGCAGAAATTTGGTTAAATTTCCTGCTAACATCCTGCAGCGAGAAATCATTTTGTTGGGTAATGAAATGCAAATTACAAGTCTCTGCCTCACTTAACGTTCAACTGGCACAGTTCCGGTGCCATCACAGGTATTGCTGTCAAATTTCTGTTGTAAATCTATAAATTAAAACTATAAATAACCTATATATATATATATATATATATATATGTGTAAAAAAAAAATTAATCTAAATTTATGAATTTGTATATGTAGACACACTTTTTGGCCTAGTGATTGTTAAGAAATGGATGGTAACAGATCATTGTAAATAGTAAATCAACTAAATGATAAATTATTATTTTGTACCTGCTATTTGTGATGCATAGGAAAGACATGGCTTATCTTTAACAATCTATGGCCAGACTTATTGTACCCTGACCGTTGCTTGTTATTGTTGAAATTGGTGAAAATAGAAATTTAACATGGGAAAAATTGGGGGAATCTAAAAAACTTTGGAACCGCGGATATACACCTAAGGGGGTGGTGATAGACCGTGTAAGGGCATATAGATAATTAGTTTACTGCTATTGGTGGTGTCCTGTACACCAGTGATACCAGACTTTGTGTAAGAAGCAAGGGGGAGTAAAATAAAAGTAAAAAATTTTTCTCCAATCAGGTACAGTTCTTGTGGAAGGAACTGGGCGAGACAGTCCAGGCATAAATTGCAATAGTGTAGTGGATAGGGGGTAGCCAAGTTACAAGCTACGTAAACAATGTAATTTCAAAATAGGGAGGGGCCAGTGGTCTTAAGCGTGAGAGTATTACATAAAATTGTAAACGAATTAAGTTATAGGGTTGTGAAGGGGAATGTTAAGAAATTGGGCACAATTGATGGCCTCTGTTAAGGAAAGTAAACGCAAACTGTAACCGTTAGAAAGTCGAATTTGTAATTTGATATATGATCATATGTTCATGTATATTAATATGTTATTTGGGATTAAATGTATTGTGTATTAGGTTCTGTTATTGTTATGGTAGGATACATTTTCTCGTGAGTACACCTTGTATTTAGTGTACTAAGTGTTCATAATAATTGACATTACTGAATTTTTAGAATGTACAGTAATTAAACTGATTGAAATTGTTGAAGGTGTGAATTTGAAAATTTGAAGAATTTGAAAAAATTAAGATGTAAATTTTGGTAATAAATTCACAAAAAAAAATTCATTTTTGAATTTTATAATAAATAATAAATGAGTAAAATTTAATAATTGAAGTATTTAATAGAAACCAGAATTGAAGGTATAATGCGACAATTAGAATATTCAATAGAAAATTAAAACTAAAGTTATGTAATGTTTGCAACTTTTATTCAAATTTAAAATTGAAATGGTTATTTTAATGTGATGTATTTATGAGATATATAACATAGTTATATCAAACATTTATAATATGGTTTGTAATGAGATAATTGAAACGTAAAACGGAATCAATAGAAAATTGTATTTGTAATGAGATTTGAGAATATTTTTGTTTGCAATTGTGTTTTGATATATGGTCATGTATTAGTGTATGGTAATATGTTATTTGGTTTAAATAACATGTGTCATGTTAGCATAAGGCTACATCTTGTTGAAGAGTAATATGTTGGTTGTGTATGCAGATACTTAAGCTATCAAATCAGTACTTTGGTAAATGCAAATCAGTACTGCTAGGAGGGACACAAATCAGTGGAAGGATATGGATCATTGGAAGGCCATTTGCTAAGTTTTTACTTTGTTGCAGAATCTGGGTGGAACTGTGGAGGCGAACCTGTGCTGGCCAGCGTGTCAGGGGAGGGTCGCCAATGTCTGTCTGGCTTTATGGTGTTGGGATCCTGATGAAGGAAGTCCAGTAAAGTCATGCAGGTGCGGCCACAGCCACTGGATTAAGGGCGGTAAGTACCCAAATTTTAGTCAGGAAGTAAGTGGGGTTGTGGCATGCCATATCCTCACTGGTCCTCCTAGGTTTAGGGAATGATAGTTTTTATGTTTTGACATAAAACCTCTCATTGGGGGGGGTCTTGTAACGTGATAAAATTTGGGGTAACAAAATTATGTAACAAGTCATGGTTTTAATGTAACATAGCATAGCTGGTTCGTAATGTGGAAGTGCAGAAGGGGAAAAAGTTGTCCTTATAAGGTAAGGAATGCAGCCAATTGGATTCACGTCACCAGTGAATCATACAGACACCACGTTTTCCAACGACACAGCGAGTTTCCTGTTGAAAAGGTGTGACAAACGAGAACGGAAATTTCCAGCCACCAGGGCAGGATGTTGGTGGTAAACCGCTTGAAGCCAGTTTCCAAGGCGCAATTAAAACGGAAATCTGGCGTGGTCACGCCAGCGAAGGCCCCAGTCTCCACCCGACTACGAAACGAGACACACGTGTTGTTTTCTATTAGTGGTCTCGGGCATGTACGGTAGTCCGAATCAGTTAAAGTAAGCCTACCCAAGTGTATTAGAAATTAATGAAGCAGTAAAAACTTTTAAAATAACACCCCAGTCTTTCAGTGCCCGTGAGTAGTTCCAGTAGGCCTACAAAAGTGCATAAAAGAATGTAATGGAACAGTGAGCAACTTTTTGCAATACTAATTTAGCTGAAGTGGTTATGGTGTAAAAGTAGTGGAACATTTATTTTGGTGTTTTTTATAAATAAGTAACTTTCAACATAATGTGCAACCACATGTCAGATAAGTAACTATCAGTAACAAACTTAAATGGCCAGAATTCATTAAAACTTAATGTAATTTAATATATTTTAATTGTTAAACAAAATCTATTAAATTCAAAATCAACAAAATAATGAGATCTCAGTAAAAAGGAGGGTATATAGAGAGAAAGAGTGAGAGAGCGTATGAGAGAAAAAGGGGGAAGGAGAAAGAGAAAGATCAAAGTACTGATTTGCATACAAAACGTTTTTATACAGGCAGTCCCCGTTATACTCAGTCCCGCTTTACGCGATTTCGCTTTTATGCGGTTTAAAAAAAAAATTCCTTGAAGGGTTTTGTACGAGTTGAGTTGAGTTGCGCCAAAGCGGTGATTGTTTGAAGTGTACAGTTAGTAATGGAGGGGCGGTGATGCGCTGTTCTCTCTCCTCAAGGTCAGTGGTCTCATACCGCTTGCCTCTCCCCACCCCTACTTGCTCTGTCATTGTCTGTGTTGTGTCTATTTTTACAACGTAGTCAGTCACCTCTCGCTGTCGATCGCTGTCAGTAGCACAGCGCTGTGTACCTCGTCTAGCAATTATTTTCTGTTCACGTTTCATTGAGTGGTGAGTGTGACATTTCGTTCAGTGTTGTCGAGTTATTGAAAATGTCACAAAAACGCAAGGAACATTCAAGTGCGAGTACTAAAAAACGTGCGAGAAATTCTCTTTCATTGGAGATTAAACTGGAAGTTTTAAAACGTATCGATAAAGGCGAACGTGTTGTCGATATTCAGAGAGTAATGGGTCTTCCAGAGTCGTCTATAAGGACGATCCGATCGAACGCAGACCCAATTCATAAAAGTGTTGAATCTTGTACGAATTTAAGTGTCGCAAGAGTAGCTACATCGAGATCAGATGCAATGGAAAAAATGGAAAAGCTTTTGTTTACCTGGATTGAACACCACAACCAGCGGAATGTGCCTATTTCTATGGCAATGATTCAAGAAAAAGCTAAAAGTCTTTATGCAGAATTAACACAAGACAATGAAAATCCACCAACATTTAAAGCTAGTAGAGGTTGGTTCAACCGTTTTAAGGCTCGCTACGCTTTTCACAGATTAAAAGTTACGGGCGAGGTTGCTTCTACTGATAATGAAGGAGCTGATGAATTCAGAGAAACTACATTTAAAAATATTATTGCAGAAGGTGGTTATATGGCAAAGCAAGTTTTCAATTTAGACGAGACTGGCCTATATTGGAAAAGAATGCCAAGCTTCTATTGAAGAAAAAACTGCACCTGGTTTCAAAGCTGCTAAAGACCGTTGCACATTGATTTTGGGGGGCAACGCCTTTGGCGATTGCAAATTAAAACCATTGATGATTTATCAATCAGAAACCCCCAGAGCACTTAGAGGTTACGATAAAAGTAAAGTGCCTGTGGTTTGGAAATCTAGTAAGAAAGGTTGGATGACAGGAAAAATATTTTATGATTATGTTTCACAAGAGCTTCAAGAGAAACTAAAACGCTACTGTGAAAAGGAAAACATTGAGTTTAAGGTTTTGATTCTTTTGGATAATGTGTCGAGCCATCCCTCAGAAATATGTGAGGTGAATGAAAGCATCAAGGTTGTTTCTTCCCCCTAACACTACTTTCATATTGCAGCCTATGGACCAAGGCGTAATTTCAGCGTTCAAAGCCAACTACCTTAAGGAGACACTCTCACAACTCATAAACTCATGTGATGCTAATGACCAGCTTTCAATTAAAGAATTCTGGAAACAGTTCAATATTAAGGTGGCTATTGAAATCATAGATAAATGTTGGAAAGGACTGACACTTCACTGTATGAACAGGGTGTGGAAAAAACTATGGCCTCAGGTCACGGTGGAATCAATCAACAACAGTGAAGAAATTGATGGTGTCTCTCAAACGACCAAAGAAATAGTGAACTTGACTCACCAAGTTGGATTCACTGATGTTGACGAGGAAGATGTTTCTGCGCTTCTACAAGAAGAAGATGATCTGAGCAACGAGAACCTGCTGTCCATGGAAGACGAAAATTGTGTGGAAGTGTCCGAGGAAGATGAAGAACCTGAACGTGTTAAAGTGTTAACCGGTAAAGGGATGTCAGAGGCTTTCCAAATGATCAATAATGCTTTAAGCTACTTTGAGAACAATGATCCCGATGAAACAAGAAGTGGAAAAGTTAAAAGAGAAGTTGAACATGTTATAAAGTACTACCATGAACTGTATAACTCGAAGTTAAAATCATCAACTCAACTGTCCATAAAAAACTTTTTTTCACAAAGCAGTGTTGTGTCAAATGAACAGGAAACAAGCTCTTCTGAGTCTACAGAAAATGTTGGTCACGAGTAATAACCTTAAATGTAAGTAAAAAACTGAATTTCTTTCAAAATATTTTACAGTAATTTTAATTTGGTAAAAACTATTGTACTGTATAACTTTTTTATTTTTATAACCTCTTACTGTACCTTTATTTAACATAATTTACTCAATTTATATGTGTGATACTATACAAATTTTTCATTTGCTGTATTGTTTATACTGATTTTGTTGTGTATTTCGTCAATAAATAAAATTAATTTCAATAACAAAACCGTTTGTTTTAATTACTAAAATCCTTTTTAACGTAAGCCTACTTGATCAATATCAATACTAAGCTGTATGACATTTATTTGCCGCTATCGAGCCAGTCTATAAATAGTCCCCGTTATACGCAGTTTTGCTTTACACGGCACTTTGCCGGAACGCATCTACCGCGTATAACTTGGGCTACCTGTATTATATTTTTTTTTGTCTCAGAAATTTTGTTTTAATAACATTCACAACAGTAAAAAGAAATTTATATTATGTTTGATAAAATATTAAAATATACGTTTACCATGAACATGTGTTAGTTAATTAATACACCATTTTACCGTAACCTAATTTCTGTATTGAGTTCATCTACATGACCCTGGAGTTTTTAAATAATGGAATTTTGTAGTTTTTAGTATTTGACAGTAGCAAATTTGTTTCTCCATCTGGCCTGTGCTCTGACACTGATTCCTCTCAGTTATCTTCACCAGGTTTAATATTTACCTATTTTTTGTTCCTGATTCTCTTCTTCCCCTAATAATTTTTTATAATATTCAATAGTGTTCTTAATTTACCTTGTTTTCTGTGAGTAGAAACCATACCATCAGTAACTCTTAACTCTTATACTTTTTCCATGAAATGTTATTACGGTCTTGAACATTCAGCCTCTTATAAAGCATTCTCGTATAATGGTAATGAATTTGTATAAAAGTAAATTTTAATTCCTTGTTATTTGTAGGATGTTTTATTAACGGTCAGTGTAAAGAAAGAAGCAGATGCAGAAGAGGCTGAGACTGAACAGGTAATGTGCATAAACATTATTTAGCCCATAGCTAATGTGTTAGGTTGTTCAGTGTCAAGTACCACTTGATATTTGGATCAAATTTGTAGATCAAATTTGGATGTTTGTAGATATGTAATTAAAACTCAACAGAATACACAAACTGTATCATAGTGTTGTATATAATATAAACTACATGAGATTAAGTAAGTAAAATCGCACACTTGTGCAAGCGCGGGCGTGCACACATACCATGTAGGTATAGAGTATGGATATTGTAGCATGACAGACTATCCACATTATTCTAATTTAAAAAATGATCATATATAAAATAAAAATAAAATGACATAAATGAAAACCACTATAAAAATTAGTCAAGGACCACAAAGTAGTGAAATAATAGTTAGGAGAGATAAAATAATTAAAATCAGCCATGCAATATAAATAAGAAATTATAGAAAAATAATGATAGGCCAATGTATAAAGTAATTAGACCCAGGTAGTATAGGAGTAGGTCAGGAAATGCCCAATATAGACAAACATCCAAAATAAAGGAACAACTATTAGAGAAACAACCATATGTAATAAATTTAAAAGCCCCCAAAAAACCTGAAACTAAATGAGAAAAGTATAATGCAATAAAATAAGAGTAAATGTGAATTAGGTGTAAGTGAAGGTTCTATAATAAATGTAAAAATGTACCAGTGCAATTTAATCTTATAATGAAAAGCGAATCCGGATGATCTAATATACTGTAAGTGATATTATTTATCATATAATATCAGACAAAATGACAAAAAATGATATAAGAATATACAATACATAAGTGGAGTGATCAAGGGTAAATCCCTAAAATAAAACAAAAACAGCAAGGACTGCATGAAAATTAATTTTAAGAAATATTTTAGTCGATGGAAAAACAGATGTGTTTTGTTTATTTTAACAGTTCATTGAACTCCAGGCTGGAATGTCTGAGATGAAGTATAATTTTTTGTTATAAAATATTTGTTATGTTTTAATAATATTAATTATTAATAAAACTTACTGTAATTTAAATAAGGGTAATTTAGTTAAGATGTCATAAGAATTGTAGGTCAGAGAGGGTATTAGCAAGCTGGAATAATAACAAACATTGTAAAAACTAACATAAAATCTAGGCCAAATGGTAAATCACACAAACCTTGTAATTAGTAAATAAAATAAAGGAAATTAATTAAATTGATGAAAATTATATAATGTAAATCAATTACTATATATTATAACTGTAACAATACTTTGTAAAGGTATTGAAAAAATGTAGAAGATATTATTAGAAAAAGTGCAAGTGGAATAACACTGGAATATTAGAGGAAAGCGTAAATTAAAGATAATATGTAAATTAATTAACCCAAATCATAAAATTACAAAGAATTAAATGAAAATAACCATTTTATTTCAATTAGTGATCTTGCTCAATGATAACTAGAACATAATAGAAATTGTAAACCATTTGAGGTGACAGGAAGGCCTACATTCTAATATACTGTAAATTTGACTTTTCGAGTTAAAAATACTATAAAGTATATCATGTTTGGTATTGAATAACGCAGAATTAACTAAGGAAAGTAATTATGTAATTAGTATTTAATAAAATTAAATAATAGTAAAAATGTAATTAATCATATAATGTAAAAGTCAATTATTTAGGCGGAAATGCTATCTGTTTAAAACTATGTAGAATTAATATTAATTCAGCCAGAACTGATTGTATAGAGGAAGAAGGAGTTAGTTGATTGTTATACGTTGAGATGGACACTTCTAAACGAACTCAGACAAATTAATTCATTTAAAAAGAGAGAAGGTAATTTTTGAATATAACCGAACCTATAAAAAAAAGAATAAAACGAAAAGTGTAAAAATATAATTAATAAACACTGAGAGAACCTGGAATCCACCAAATTAATTTAGTTATGGAGATTTGAAGTTATAACACAGATGGTAGAACGAAATAAACGAGAATTATAAATTTTATCAACACGAAATTAAACACTATAAAACCTCACAACCATTGGAACAAAAACACATTGAAAACACTGATTGCCAAGCCGAACAACTGACCACTAAGCTCGAATAATTACACTGTGATGAAGAGGAATTAACTACTACTGCGTGGAAGAGGAAAACACCAATAACCAACATTTATTTGAGGGAATTATGCAGTGAAGTCATCTCGTATACACTCATCACGTGGGTGGCCATGATGGAATAATAACCAGAATCCTTTGCGGCAACTGCAGGATGGCATATCAAGTCTGGTTCGAGAATTTATCTTATTAACATTTTCTATTCAATAATAATTTTGTATTTGTAGATAACTAAGCAGTTTTTATTGTAAGCACTATACTTTTCAGCTTTGCCTTTCTCTGACTATTATAAAATAACAGCTAAAAGAACCTGCAATTTAACATTAATATTTTTTATATACTGAGTTTAATAGCCCTGAGATCGAGTTTGTAATTGTCGATTAACTAATCGATTCAAAGTCGATTAGTATCTCTAATGTTAGTAAATTATTTAAATATTATAATTTTGAGTTTCATTTATTGATAAAAAGATAGATAGAAGAATTCCAGATAATATTTTACACTGGGACTCCGAGAAAAGAAGAAAATAACATCACTGAAGGAGTAACACCACAGATTAACGAAAGACCGCTAATCGATTATGTTATGAGATAATATAATTAACGCGGAAAAACCAATCCTGATTATTCTAAACTATTAAATTGCTTAAATTGTAGAGTTACACTCTTATATTTTATATTTGGTTGTTACTAATAAGTAAAATACATTTACTTACCGACTGTTCCATGCCACATCCGGTTCGAGCACATGGTTTATACACAACATGAATTTCATCTCTAAGGACCAGGATTCTTTTTCTCAGCGAGATTCAGAAACAGTAGAGGTTTTCGAAATAATAATTCCAATAACGTTTGTGTTGACATATGATTTGTTTAATACTCTATCTTTTCGTTAATTACACTTACAAAGAAGAACAAAGATGGCGACCTACCATCACAAAAAAAATGATTTCTACATGTATTTCCGCTTTATTAATAATTACTTATTTTCTATTATTTCGTGATTTGACTGGATACTTGGTTTGTTACAAAACATTTCAAAGAGACTGCAGTTCTCTCTCTATGGTTTACCAAGTTATAAAAGACATAAACCAATGCCTCAATTTCCTTATTCATGATTTAAAAATGCAGACATACTCTTACACCCATGCACACACTCTTTACCCCCATGTTATTTATTGGTACCTTCTTGTAAATTATACTTTAGAATTTAGAGCTCATTTTTGACAAAAGAATAATGGTTAATTAAGTTGAAACTTTCCTGAGTTGTGATTGCTGTCTCCCTTGAGAAGTCCTCCAGTTAGAGCCAGATGTTCGGCACCTTTCATAGTCTAGTCTGTTCTTTGCGTTGCACTGAATTTACTTTGCCATGTTAGGTAGCAGCTGGCATTGCTACATAATAGTTATTGTTTAATCACATTTCAACTAATTAATAAACACTTCTACTGGCAAAACTGTGCCAGCAAAATTTGAGCGTGTTAACACTGTGATGTGCTGTAATGGACAGAGCGGGTTATACGCAAAATTTGCGTATGTAGTAGTATATCTGACGTCACCGTCTTTTGTTTCTACGGCCAACCAGGACGGTTTGTACGTTATTGTTGATACGTCATTATCATTTATTAATGACAACACAGCCTTGTGGACCAATGAGAATTGATATTTAGAGTCTGTCTTCACTTATACCGCCATTGTATGTGTTCAGTTTCACCCGTCAGCCGGTGACCTTGAAATCATTCCCCTCTTGTTGAATATGCGTTGTTTCTTTGGACTTGGGTAAAACTGACCTAACCATGGTTGACATTCATAAATATAATAAAAATACAATACGAAATCCCTTAATCCCATAATTATGACAACAGGCCTTTATGTACTGTCACAAAATTAATAATTAAAAGAAATAAAATTACATAAATACATAAAAAATAATTAAATAAATAAAATTCTTTTTAATATTTTTTTTTATTACAAATTTTTTTTGTATCTCAGAAAATACCAAAAACTACGAGTTGTTACAAAATTGGCAAGCCCAACAGTGGGGCTGAAGATTAATACTGAGGAGGAAATTTTGAATTCATTAAATAAATAATCTACATTAATTGTAATAAGAAATATTTTTATCGGTGTTACAATATTTATTGCAAAAGTTGATAGGTGATTCTATATATTTCATATTTAGTATTGATCATCTCTTTATATAGTACTCTATAAATCACTGAGAAGACAGTAAATTTTATAATTGTTCAATTTGCAGGATGTATTCCCAGTTATAAATTCTGTCCTAAAAAGAGAACTGCATATAAAAGAAGAAATCATCAAAGAAGAGAACGAACAGTTTGTTGATCAGGTATTATACATAGTTATAGATTTGTTTATTGTAACAAGCATTTATTGTTATAATGAACAGCATTGTTGTTATTTGTAAACTTATTGGCTAAAACTGTTGGAGACCGTTTGGTGTCCCATGGAAGTCATTTTTACATGCACTTTCAGTCCATACGATTTAGCCAGAACATGTACCATTACCACATGGCAGGAAATTTGAATTTGATGACATCAGGAGGGTGAGCACCATGTGACCATGGGTGGGGTAGAATGTGACTGGAGTAGGGATATCACGTGGCCATGGTGGGAGTACCATGTGACAGGCATCATGTGGGGGTACCACAGCACTGGGTGCGAAGTGTAGTGATTGGTCGGCGATGTTTAATATATTGTAACGGTACAAAATTTTGTGCTACCCCAGTTTTAATTTTATTTTAGCAATTCAGTTTTAACCAGTATTTAATTCAGTAATTAATAAAGTGTTAACTTTCACCTGTGAGGAGCCCCAGTACAACATACACTGTTAGTCTAAACAACAGTGCAGACGTATTGCGTAACCGCCCAGTAAGCAGCAGTCCTTGTGAAACAGTATGCAGTTTGTCATCAGAGAGGGTACAACACACAGCCAGCAGCAGCATACAGTACAGTTCGTGCATTAAAAAATAGTGGCCTCGGGCGTGCAAGATAGGCCTCGAGTAAAAGGGCCTATCTAGTAAAACATAATAAGTGTCTGCTGCAATTTATGGCAGCACGGTCAACACCTAAGTGCTCGAACAAAATAAAGTCGGCCGACAAAATGTTACAAAAGTGTAATTTGAAACCCTGTTAAACTAAATAAGGCGGAGTCTACCGTGATAGTGAATAAATTCATAAATTGTTGAAATAACAGTTCGGAGTGATGAGTGATACCGTGAGTAACACGTGACGGTGGTGAAGCTGTCTGGAACACCGCGGACTGGTTAAGTACCATTCATAAATACCCAACCAAATCAATTTTATAAATATACAAAATACTTACAGATACAGAGCTCTATTAACAGGGGTTAGAAAATAAAAAATGTAAAAAAGAATGAAAGAGAGTGCGACAAAGTACTGGGTGATTATTAAGATTAAGAAAATTGTTATAGCCATTTAAGAATAATAATCATAAGAATTGTTTCATTATTGTTTAATATACCGGTACTGATAACTTTATATGTTGTTTACGCTCAACAAAACAAAAAACTTCTAATCAATGTAGTAATCAACCAACCTAGAATTTGATACGTTATTGCATAACTGTAAAACATTACATTAAATAAAATCCAAATAAGTTGTTTTAGCCAGAATAAACTGTGTTATTATATTTCGTAACTCCAACCCAAGTAACCTGTCTGCAGCTGTTTTCGTCTGTACGACTCTGGACCCGAACTTAAAGGTAAAAAATTAATTATTGATGTTACAAATTGAGCAGTTACAAATGGCGCCCGAACAGGGACGGCGAAAAGTTTTAATTATATTCGCCAGACCTAATTAAGCTGCAGAACAGGTTATTTGGGAGTGGGGCGAGGTTGTAAATTGTAGACTGATGACAAAGGGGTAAAGTAAAACAAGGCATATTTGTTTAATAATAAAATAAAAATGGAAAATAATAGTTTGACCGAATCAACGGCCATGAGTGGGTTGGAGGTCCATTCGACCCCAATCCCAGTTCAAAATAGAGAATCAAGTAAGTCAGCTGATATAGATGACTTAGGGATTCAGGTAACCTTACCTGTAATGAATAAAAATAAACAATGAGATATATCATTTCATTGATACTTAATTTAATTTATTCTAAAGATACTGTTCACTATTTACTGCCGGGCGCCATCTTGTTTTTATTAATTACAAGAAACATAATACAAAAAAAAAAAAAAAAACTAGTACTCGGGTTCTTTTCGGCGAACAGGAGATCAGAATTGGTTGTTCAAAGAAAACTTTATATTGTTTCCCATAATTACGTTTTATTAACAATTGGATATTCACATCATTTAACTTTTAAAAGATCGTTAACACACTACGTCTTTACCTCCCTCATCTATTATTCAATTCTCATTATTAAAAAACTCACATATAATAAAATTGAAACATAGTATACACTTTTGAATTACCACAAAAAAAAATCAAGATATTAAATAGAAATAATTTTTATACCCACAAACCAGCCTTCTTAATTTACATGATTTCACTCACATACTCACGCACACACACACACACTTATTTTATGACCTGAGAGCTCTCATTTTATATTTTATACTTTATTAAAATTTATTTCCCCATTATGCAAGTAGCAAGTAATTTCGAAAAAAACAAAACCCTGGTTAAAATTTATGGATACGTTTCTACTTAGCTGTTCAGTTGAGTTGGTGGCGTCACACTTTTACGCGCACATTGTTCAGTTTTAATGAGTAATTTCCGAAAGAAAGAAAAAAAAAACTGTTCTTTTAATGAAGAGAAAACTGTTAGTTATTTTTACATTTTTACATTTTCGTCACATTTTATATGTTGTATGCGGGCGCAAAATTACGCACAGCCGGCGAACACCAAAACTTCGAACAAAACCGGCGAGCCGGGCAGACGCGACAGTTGTTTTGCGTCCGATCTGTTTAGATGTTGTTTTCCGACTGACTTGTTTTTCTGTGTGTCACACAGCTGCTGGAGTTGACACACCCTGCATTCCTCGTTATGTAACGCTCTGACGTAAGGTAGTATGATGATTCGTTACATAACTTGTTGACTGGTTTTGTGTCCTTGAAGCTGCCCTTGGCACAGTTTGTCGGTTGTTAAGTTTATAAACGCGTTTCAATAATTTACATACAATATTGTCAATCAGTCGTACCACCTTCGCTACCGTCGCCTACCACTAAATTTACCTTTCTTTATAAATTTTGTCCCTATCATCGAAAAATGTTATTTGTTTATAAAAAAATATACAAATTGCTTTATTACCCCAAAATAGGCCCGTTACAATACCCCCTCAATGAAATATTTTATGCCGAAGCATAAAAAATCTCATTGACACATTCATACTTGCTAAAGGGATCAGCCAGGATATGTCGCCACAACCCCCTGTATGGTTTACAAAAAAAATAATCAACTCACCCTTGGTCCGGTGACTGTGACCACATCTGAATGACAATACTGGACTTCTCTCTCGAGATCCCAACACCGTAGAGTCAGACAGATACTTAACGCCCCTGCTCTGACGTGCTGGCCAGCTCAGGTCCGCCGCCACAGCATCACCAAACACTGAAACAACAAATCGAAATATCAAATAGTGGCCTTATACAACACCATATCCCCAACTGATTTGTTTCCCCCTAGCGGTGCTGGTTTGCGCTAAGAAGCACTGGTTTTGTTTTTTCACTTATTTCTAACATATGTATCAAAATATCTAATAACAACATGATACCCACTTTAAAATTCCATAATCCCATTCTATCTTCTTTCTCTTATTAACTTTTATCCCCAAATTCAAAATTACTGCCCTGATTCCCATCAGAATTTAAATAAACATTTCCCATTACCATATTACATTTCTCTCATCCCCAATTTAAAACGCATTTAAAATATTTAAATTCACAAAATTCTCTTACACTAACAAACACAATACAACATAAGAAAACATAGTACATTAATAATACACATTGTTATCCTTATCTTAAAATAAACAATTTGTATTTAAAATTTACACACTTTACATCATTAAGTTTGCATATAAAATCAGAAAATTACCTTTTAATCTCAATTTAACTTTTATTAATTTGTTTCTCAAAAAATTTTTTTTTTCCATCTTCGTTTTACACATCATTTCATTTATTATTCCCTTTCATGAGTAGTGGGTAATTCTACGTTATTCATTATAATTCACTTTATCAACTTGGCATTTACTCATAATCTTACCCCTTTTATTACTCTAACGTTCCCTTACAAAATCTTTAACTAGTATGACACCCCTCTATCAAAAAATCTACTAACCCTTCTCTACCTCTAACTACTTACTACTTTAACTCAATTCGCCACCTTCTCTCTATATATATAAAAAAAATACTCTCTAACCCTTTGTACATAGGATAAGTGTTTCCCCCCCCCCAAAAAGCTCAATTCCCGTTCTCTGGTTCCTGGATTCTACCTAAGGCAACCCCTTCCCACTAAATCTATACCAAATCCCGTCCCAACTCACTATTATGTTGCGGACTCCCACATTACACTACCCCCTACTACAAAATTGCCATCCCCAAAAAATCTCAATCTCATTACCTCACTACAACTACAACAAAATAACATCATCAAAATAAACAACAATATATCGCTCAAAACTCTACAAAAATTGTCCATTTCTACTGTGTCAACATCAATACTTCTCAAAATTCTCTAACATACACAATATAACATAACAATATAATATAATACATAACATAACTCAAAACAACATTACATTATTCTCATCTCTACTATTTCTTTAACTTTGACTTCAATTTGGACAGATCTATATGTCCCACAAATATTCAACTTGGACTGACTCAAACATTTTACTCAAATAATTACTATCACCCACTTCTATCTTTTGCAACCCATTGAAAATTTTACCTATCCCAACTATTTTTCATTTTATTTTAAAATCTATAAACACATTGAAAACATATTATTATATTTCATAATACTTATTCCTAACATATTACATGCAATTAACATAATAAGACATAATAAACACAATATAGGAAGTATTTAGTGCATCTATTTTTCAAATCAAAACAAAATTATTGCGTAGTAAATCATCATTATTAAAATACAACAAATTTTTAATACGTTATCCCCTGGATAACCTCCCAGCCACACACACTATGACCCCCCCTGGACTGTGGCATCCAGTTGCGTCCACAAGGACTGAAATTTTGGAGGAATGTGACATCTCCGTGTCCTTGCTTCTGCGTTACATTTTAAAGGTCTAGATATCATAATATCTCTGTCTATAGTTATGCGCCCTTAATGCGGGTCTACCACCTGGCTCTGCTGTCCCTCCTCGGACAGAGTGGTAGCCGCTGTTCCCTAGTTTGGTGATTCCCCTTAATTTCACCCCCCATCAATTTCAAAATACACCTTTACAACGATAACAGCTATGGCCATTTATGGTCAGCGCGTAATCGTAATGTGCCCCAACCATAGCTGTTAAAGCTAAACCAATTCCACGGTCAAGGTTCGGTGAGGCCGTGACCGCCCGAAAAGTTGGGGAATCACAAGTAAAACATCTTTTGTAACACTAACTTATACTTAAATGACATTATTAGTATACACTAAACACACAATTCTCTTTTAAATAATTTGTCTCAAAACTTATAAACATTATAATTTAAAATTTTTCATTAACTTATTTTTTATTTATCATCATTATTTATTTATCCTGTGTTGCAATCAGATTTTCAAAATTTCTAAATTTATTATTAACATATATTTTTAACCGTTATGTTATTCCACAAACCAAACCATTTAACATATATTTATTTATTCATTGTTATTAAATTAAAATCTCATCAAACAATTTAATTACCTTATAAAAATTCAACCATATAACATTCAATCACAATATCTAAACATCTCCAATTATTCACTTCAATTGATTATTAAAACACAACATATTTCAATCATTACCAAAATTTACAAATCATTAATTATTGTCTTCATAATTATTTTATTATTTAATTAGAATGCAAAATATTAATAATATTATTATTATTATCACAACATTTTCTACTACATATACACCTAACATTTCATAATACACACAAATGAATTCACTATATTATTTACAAAGCATACGTCAATAACTGTTCAATTGTTTCACAGTTCATATGTCCAAATCTGCAAGGTCATTACCAAAATTTACAGTATTTAACAATGTCTATACACTGATTTTTTAATTCAGCCTCCATCGTCATATATATATCTAATATATTTGTAACATGCATCATTGTTATCCACATACCATTTATTATAATTATTATTATCATAATAACCTATTACCTTTATTCCATTCATTATGCCATTATAAATCTTGTCAACATAAGTTAGGATTGTCCAGTCTCCATCAGTATTGTTAGTCAATGTCAGGTAAGTTGTTTTCTCATATTTATATTCCTCTACTATTCCGTCAGGTAAGTCTTTATCATTTATGAAATTATTATCAAAATAATTCTCTATCTCTCTTGCAACAGGTAAGTATTTTATATGGTTCATCTTCACCCCTCCTAACCTTTCTCTCAATTCATCATAATTTCGTTTTAACTTATACAATTCTACCTCTCTCTCAATACACAACTCTCTCTTTTCATAATACCACATCACACTCTCACAATTATAACTGACAGAGGGTACAACATTATACAACATCAATATACTCTTTACTTCATCTACTAATATGGGTCTCTCGCCCTTCAAAAACAACATTTGTGAACACTCTGGTTCAGAAAATTTAATGGGAAAATTTACCCTCTGCCCCCATTCAACTACTATATTATTTTTCCACTCTCTCTCTAACTCCTTAACACACATTAACATCTCATAATCACATTCTAAAACTTCATCAGTACTATTTTTGATTATATTCTCATCATTTGTCTCTCCATTATTCTTTACCCCCACTATACTCTCAAAATTGTAATTAATATCATTATCATCACTAGTCATTATTTTATTATCTAACACTACCTCTCCCACTATTTCGTCATTTTTACTTCCATATTCCTTAAGGAATGGAAGTATGGTGATGGCAAAAAAAATCGTGTTCGAGATTATTGCAGATTCTGATTCTACTACACTCAAAACATGAAAAAAAGTCATTTTCCGAAAAGTGTCTGTGTGTGTGTCTGTCTGTAGATTTTTTTTCTATGGCAAACGATAACTGCCGCAAATTCAAACAGAATCAAATAATTTTTTGCATGCAGCCCTGATTTGCAGAGTACTCGCGACCTATTGTTTTTGGTGAAGATCGGTTGAGGGAAAGGGGTAGTTTACCTGCAACGGTTTTTTTTTTAGCAAGGGTAATTTTGTTTGTTTGGCAAACGATAACAGCCGCAAATTCAAACAGAATCAAATAATGTTTCGCATACAGCCCTGAATTGTAGAGTTCTCAAGATCTGTTGATTTTGGTGAAGATCGGTTAAGGGAAAGGGGTAGTTTACCTGTAACGTTTTATGTTTTAACAAGGGTATTTGCTATGGCAAACGATAACAGCCGCAAATTCAAACAGAATCAAAAGATTATTTGCATACAGCCCTAAATTGTAGAGTTCTCAAGACCTATTGTTTTTGGTGAAGTTCGGTTGAGGGAAAGGGGTAGTTTACCTGCAACGTTTTTTTAACAAGGGTATTTTCTATGGCAAACGATAACAGCCGCAAATTCAAACAGAATCAAATAATGTTTTGCATACAGCCCTGATTTGTAGAGTACTCAAGACCTATTGTTTTTGGTGAAGATCGGTTAAGGGAAAGGGGTAGTTTACCTGTAACGTTTTATGTTTTAACAAGGGTATTTCCTATGGCAAACGATAACAGCCGCAAATTCAAACAGAATCAAAAGATTATTTGCATACAGCCCTAAATTGTAGAGTTCTCAAGACCTATTGTTTTTGGTGAAGATCGGTTGAGGGAAAGGGGTAGTTTACCGGCAACGTTTTTTTAACAAGGGTATTTTCTATGGCAAACGATAACAGCCGCAAATTCAAACAGAATCAAATAATGTTTTGCATACAGCCCTGATTTGTAGAGTACTCAAGACCTTTTGTTTTTGGTGAAGATCGGTTAAGGGGAAGGGGTAGTTTACCTGCAACGTTTTTTTATCAAGCGTATTTTCTATGGCAAACGATAACAGCCGCAAATTCAAACAGAATCAAATAATTTTTTGCATACGTCCCTGAATTGTAGAGGTCTCAATGACTTTCGATTTTGGTGAAGATCGGTTAAGGGGAAGGGGTAGTTTACCTGCAACCTTTTACGTTTTAACAAGAGTAAAGTACTTGAAAATTTATTTAAACTTTTTGAAACAATGGTAATTGTTAAAAATAAAATAATTTTGTTGCCAGGCAATAAAATTATAATTTTTTCATTTTAATGTAATATAATATTTTTCATTTAATACAGCAATAAAAAGGCAGGTAAGACGCAGCCTGGCTGTTTGGCTGAAAATGATTTTAAATATAAATCTTAGAATATGGAAGTCATGTATGGTTCTCCATACCGATATTTAATACTTGTCATACTTATAACATTGTCACCTAACTTCTCAACACTCTGTTCTAATTTATTCAAGCTGGTTCTTATTGTTTCATTAGTACTTTCTAAGCATTTATTTAATTTTTGACTCTCATTTTTTAACTCATTAATATCCCTACTTTGTCTATCAAATTTGTCATTCTGGATATTAAATTTAACGTCAAAATCACTCTTTATTTCGTTAATTTGTTTTTTAACTCATTCAAACTATTCTTTTGAACATCGGATTTCTCGTTTTTCTGTTCATTAAAAAGCAATTTCATCATCTTGATCATATCATTATCTTCAACCTTTTTACTCATGACTGGTGTTGAGTGAACACCTTCATTCATGATTTGTGATTCATTTACGCTTATCTGGCTTTCATCTACACTGTCAGTGACGCTGACAGTTTCATGATTGTCTGCCATTTTTCTTAAATCTTTTAGACATATAATTCTTTGCAAAATATTATTATATGTAATACATACTTATTAAAAAAAAAAAATTCTACTCACCCATACTACAAAAACATGACATAACCTTACTACTTATACGTCTATTTTATGTACACACAAAAATTTTATTTCCTACTCCAAACAACCATTCTGTTCTCCCAAGTAGGCCTATATTTTATATAAATGTATTTATATAAAATTGTCCCTACGTTCGGAAGCCATTGAGATATATCGTTTTATTGATACTTAATTTAATTTATTCTAAAGATACTGTTCACTGTTTACTGCCGGGCGCCATCTTGTTTTTATTAATTACAAGAAACATAATACAAAAAAAAAACTAGTACTCGGGTTCTTTTCGGCGAACAGGAGATCAGAATTGGTTGTTCAAAGAAAACTTTATATTGTTTCCCATAATTACGTTTTATTAACAATTGGATATTCGCATCATTTAACTTTTAAAAGATCGTTAACACACTACGTCTTTACCTCCCTCATCTATTATTCAATTCTCATTATTAAAAAACTCGCATATAATAAAATTGAAACGTAGTATACACTTTTGAATTACCACAAAAAAAAATCAAGATATTAAATAGAAATAATTTGTATACCCACAAACCAGCCTTCTTAATTTACATGATTTCACTCACATACTCACGCACGCACACACACACACACACACACACACACACACACACTTATTTTATGACCTGAGAGCTCTCATTTTATATTTTATACTTTATTAAAATTTATTTCCCCATTATGCAAGTAGCAAGTAATTTCGAAAAAACAAAACCCTCGTTAAAATTTATGGATACGTTTCTACTTAGCTGTTCAGTTGAGTTGGTGGCGTCACACTTTTACGCGCACATTGTTCAGTTTTAATGAGTAATTTCCGAAAGAAAGAAAAAAAACTTCTTTTAATGAAGAGAAAACTGTTAGTTATTTTTACATTTTTACATTTTCGTCACATTTTATATGTTGTATGCGGGCGCAAAATTACGCACAGCCGGCGAACACCAAAACTTCGCCCAAAACCGGCGAGCCAGGCAGACGCGACCGTTGTTTTGCGTCCGATCTGTTCAGATGTTGTTTTCCGACTGACTTGTTTTTCTGTGTGTCACACAGCTGCTGGAGTTGACACACCCTGCATTCCTCGTTATGTAACGCTCTGACGTAAGGTGGTATGATGATTCGTTACATAACTTGTTGACTGGTTTTGTGTCCTTGAAGCTGCCCTTGGCACAGTTTGTCGGTTGTTAAGTTTATAAACGCGTTTCAATAATTTACATACAATATTGTCAATCAGTCGTACCACCTTCGCTACCGTCGCCTACCACTAAATTTACCTTTCTTTATAAATTTTGTCCCTATCATCGAAAAATTTTATTTGTTTATAAAAAAAATATACAAATTGCTTTATTACCCCAAAATAGGCCCGTTACAACAATCTGAGGATAATGATATAAAAATGATGCAGTTGCTTTTTAGCGAACAGAGTGTAAAATTAAATGAATTAAGTAGCAATTTCAATACCAAAATTGATGAACAGAAGAGTGATTCTGATGTTAAATTTAATACAATTAATAGCAAATTCCATGAGTTAAAGGGTGATATAAATAATACAATTAATAGTAAATTCCATGAGTTAAAGGGTGATATAAATAATATTGACCAAAAATTTGATAAGCGTTTATGTGAAATGAATACACAAAATGTTAAGTTCGAAATCAGTATGAATAAACGTTTAAATGAGATGGATGAATGTTTTAACACTATTAAAGAACAAGTGTTAGAAAAAATTGAGAAACAAATACAAAAGGTAATCGAAAATTTTGAAGGTAAAACAAATGAGAATGATAATGATATATGTAAAAATGTGGTAGTTGAGAACAAGGAGATTAATGTTGAAAGTGATGAGGAAGATTTTGTTGAAGTAGAGTTTAGTAATGAAGTGTTGCTAGCAAATGCCAATGAGAATGAGAGAGAGTGTGAAGACAGTTTAAATGAAGAGAGTGTACAGAGGGTAGAATTTTCCCGTGATGTGGTTGTGGGTGAAGAAAATGCTTCACTAGTATTGTTGGAGGACAAAGGTTCCTCCTTAGCTTTTGTAAAAGACAAAAGGTCTTTGAATTGTTTTTGTGTATCTGGTAAAGCCAGATGTAGTAACAATGTTGTGTTGCCCTCTGTGTGGAATGAGAATGTAAAATGTTGTGAGAAGTATTGTAATGAAAGTGATTATGAGAGAGAGAGAATGGTAGAAATATTTAAGGTGAAGAGAGACTATGAAGAGTTAATACAGAGTTTAAATAGTGAGAGAACTGGTAGAATTAAAAACATACCTTGTGTGACAAACAATGTGTATATTGATGACAAATATTCGCCTGTTAATCAACCTATAGTAGCAGAATATAGTAATAATAAAGTAATGGTAATAACAAAAACACTGACGGAGACTTTACAAATAATACTAATGTCGATTTGATTTATGATAAGATAATTTTGGGGGGTAACCCTATAGATTATTATTTTGGTATAATGGAAAAAATGAAATTTTATGGTTACTACACACAAGATAGCCATATGTGTGTAAATAAAATTGAAAATTGTTATGTGGAACCCAGGCTAATTTTTGACGATGGAGGCTGAACCTTAAATTTATAAATGGACAATTTAAATATTTTGTTTTACGGTTCTGACCTTGCAAATTTGTACAATGAAATGCGATAAATTGAATAATAATGAAGAATTGTAAATACATGTTTAGTGAAATTAATTGTATGTATTATAAAATGTTAGATAAACAATGTATGTATGTAGTAGATATTGTTGTGATGATAATAATAATATTAATATTTTGCAGCGTAAATAAATAACAAAAATAATTTGGAAGAAGATAATGAATGAGTTGTAGTTATTGCGATGGGTGAAAGTAATTAAAATGTTGTGTTTTCAATAATTGATTTAATTAAATAATTTGAGATGTTTAAATATTCTGATTAATTTAAAGGCTGTATAATGGAATTTTCTAATGGATTTAAATTGTTTTATGAGATTTGATATTAATTAATAAATAAAGGTTAAATTGTTTGATATGAAATAACATTGTTGTTAAATGTTTCAGAGGTTACGTGGAGATATTGGTGTGTGTGTGTGTGTGTGTGTGGTGTGTATTTTGTGTTCATGTCAGTAGGTGAATAATGTACTGTAAGTATAAAGCTTCTAATACCAATTAGTTAAAATAAAATGTTTACTGGTGTGAAAAAATTTTGATTCAATAATATAAAAAGATGGGTATATTACTGTTCATATAGACTTTACATATAAACATTACTTATGTTATGAATATTTTGTCCTATATATATATATAGTAGTTAAGGACAACTTGTATAATTGACGTGTTATTTTGGCGGGGTAATATTGAACGGGGATTATTATTATTATAATAATTATAATATATTATTTAATTTGACTGGAACATATATGTACTACTGTACACCTATATTGTTTTGTTAACATTATTTTCTAGGGTTAAGAGATATGCTATAATATAAAATGAGCCAGTACATTGTCAATGAGCTTGTATGGCTAAGAGGGAACAAATCAGTTGTGGGATATGGAGTGATGGAAGGCCGTTTATTAAATTTTAATTGAATGTTATAAAGTCAGGTGATACTGTGGCGGGTATCTGTCCGAGCTTATGGTGTTGGGATCTCGAACAGAGAAGTCCAGTAAGATCAGATGGGTGCTGCCGCAGTCGCCAGACTATGGGGGTAAGAACCCATGATTTTAGTATAGTGCTCAGGGGGGTTGCGGCGCCATATCCTCACTGATCCTCTTAGTTTTAGGCAATAAGAGTTTGAACGCTTCGGCCTTCAACCTCTTATTGGGGGGGTATTGTAACGGTACAAAATTGTGTGCTACCCCAGTTTTAATTTTATTTTAGCAATTCAGTTTTAACCAGTATTTAATTCAGTAATTCAGTAATTAATAAAGTGTTAACTTTCACCTGTGAGGAGCCCCAGTATAACATACACTGTTAGTCTAAACAACAGTCCAGACGTATTGCGTAACCGCCCAGTAAGCAGCAGTCCTTGTGAAACAGTATGCAGTTTGTCATCAGAGAGGGTACAACACACAGCCAGCAGCAGCATACAGTACAGTTCGTGCATTAAAAAATAGTGGCCTCGGGCGTGCAAGATAGGCCTCGAGTAAAAGGGCCTATCTAGTAAAACATAATAAGTGTCTGCTGCAATTTATGGCAGCACGGTCAACACCTAAGTGCTCGAGCAAAATAAAGTCGGCCGACAAAATGTTACAAAAGTGTAATTTGAAACCCTGTTAAACTAAATAAGGCGGAGTCTACCGTGATAGTGAATAAATTCATAAATTGTTGAAATAACAGTTCGGAGTGATGAGTGATACCGTGAGTAACACGTGGCGGTGGTGAAGCTGTCTGGAACGCCGCGGACTGGTTAAGTACCATTCATAAATACCCAACCAAGTCAATTTTATAAATATACAAAATACTTACAGATACAGAGCTCTATTAACAGGGGTTAGAAAATAAAAAATGTAAAAAAGAATGAAAGAGAGTGCGACAAAGTACTGGGTCATTATTAAGATTAAGAAAATTGTTATAGCCATTTAAGAATAATAATCATAAGAATTGTTTCATTATTGTTTAATATACCGGTACTGATAACTTTATATATTGTTTACGCTCAACAAAACAAAAAACTTCTAATCAATGTAGTAATCAACCAACCTAGAATTTGATACGTTATTGCATAACTGTAAAACATTACATTAAATAAAATCCAAATAAGTTGTTTTAGCCAGAATAAACTGTGTTATTATATTTCGTAACTCCAACCCAAGTAACCTGTCTGCAGCTGTTTTCGTCTGTATGACTCTGGACCCGAACTTAAAGGTAAAAAATTAATTATTGATGTTACAAATTGAGCAGTTACAATATGTCACGTCATCATGTAGTAGAATCAGTCATAATTGGTGTGTTGAATGGCAGTAGTCGGTGTGGCCAACATGTGATAAGGGAGAAGAAAATTCCCTCTAGAAGGGAAATAGGGTAAAGAAGGATGTGTGAGGGAAAATTTAGTGTTGCCACTACTACCAGTGTGTCTATGTCATGGCGGGAACGTAAAACGGGACAAAATTTGGGGTAACAAAATTATGCAACAAGTTATTGTATTAATGTAAAATAGCGTAGCTGGTTCGTAATGTGGAAGTGCAGAGGGGGAAAAAGCTGTCCTTCTAAGGTAAAGAAATGCAGCCAATTGAATTCACGTCACCAGTGAATCATACAAACACCACGTGTTTCCAACGACACAGTGAGTTTCCTGTTGAAAAGGTGTGATGAACGAGAACGGAAATTTCCAGCCACCAGGGCGGGATGTTGGTGGTAAACCGCTTGAAACCAGTTTCCAAGGCACAATTAAAACAGAAATCTGGCGTGGTCACGCCAGCGTAGTCTCCACCCGACTACGAAACAAGACACCCATGTTGTTTTCTATTAGTGGCCTCTGGCATGTATGGTAGGTACGGTAGGTCGAATCAGTTAAAGTAGGCCTACCCAAGTGTATTAGAAATTAATGAAGCAGTAAAACTTTTAAAATAACAACCCCAGTCTCTAGTTGTACACCATACGGGACTCATGTATTCTTTCAGTGCCCGCAGGCAATTCCAGTAGGCCTACAAAAGTGTATAAAAGAATGTAATGGAACAGTGAACAACTTTTTGAAATACTAATTTAGCTGACGTGGTTATGGTGTAAAAGTTGTGGAACATTTATTTTGGTGTTTTTCATAAAAAAAGTAACTTTCAACGCAATGTGCAACCACTGGACTACGACATGGCATATAAGTAACTGATCAGTAACAAACTTAAATGGCCGGAATTCATTAAAACTTAATGTAATTTAATATATTTTAATTGGTAAACAAAATCTATTAAATTAAAAATCAACAAAATAATGAGATCTCAGTAAAAAGGAGGGTAAATAGAAAGAGTGAGTGAGCATGTGAGAGTAAAAGGGGGGAAGGAGAAAGAGTAAGAGAGCAAAGTACTGATTTGCATACAAAACTTTTTATATTATCTTTTTTTTGTCTCAGAAATTTTGTTTTAATAACATTCACAACAGTAAAAAGAAATTAATGTTATGTTTGATAAAATATTAAAATATAAGATTACCATGAACATGTGTTAGTTAATTAATACGCCATTTTACCTTAACCTAATTTCTGTATCTTGAGTTCGTCTACAGGACCCTGGAGTTTTTAAATAAGGGAATTTTGTAGTAATTACTTCTTTTGAGTAAGTGTAATTGGTTTCCATATTTGCTCCTCAATCCCCTGTGGACTTTGTGGGAATTTTCTGTGTTAAGGTAATTCGTAAATAGATCATAATAAGCGGGGGGTAAAGTTTTTCTTCTCTTGTTTATTTTTTTGTACAGTTACAATTTCAGATTTATGTTCCCTTAACAAGTGTATCCAACGTGTCCATGGCCATCTTGTCCTCTGCTTATCTTGATTTAATAGGGCGATGTCGTGTGAGGCATAAAATTGTGTAACTTAATGTATACGTGTGTATGAAAGAAATTAAAGTGGCCAGTTCCTGGTTTCTTCTTCTTGTCTTGTTTTTTCTACGTTCATAAATAAGGTTAACGTTTACGCACGCACACGCGCGCGCGTGTGTGTGTGTGTGTTAAGTAAAACACTGTGTCTTGACTGCTCTTCTTGTCTTTGTTGTCGGAGGTTTTTTCAGTGTTCAAAAGTAAGGTTAACCATCACACAAATGATTAATGAGTGCTGAGGAAAAAGAAATGTGTATATGGGCGTGTTGTCTGTCTGGGTAGAAATAAAATGTGTGGGTCGTGTAGCCTTTGCGAAAAAGCACCTTGATGTTTATGTGTACACCTAGATTTTGAGTATTGTTGTAACCTAATGAAAACAATCATTCTCCTCGCTCACAGTGTGAAACAGTATGTGTGAAATACAAACGACATCAATCATGTGTATAAGTATAATTACACCATCAAAAATGATACAATAAATATACACAGTTATCCATTATATAATGCAATAAAACACACACACATGCATAAAGTACTTATAGAATTATCAGATCGTTTTAACATCAGCAGTGAATCTATAACTTGTCAATGTACGGAATTAGAGAGTTACAAATGAAACCGGTGTAGAATGAATAAATAGAAAATCACTAGGTCTTACCTTATAGAAAAACAAATGTAAAACTTCATGTTCACACGATATTGAAAGCTGTAGTAAGTGTGGAACCGACCTAAGAAATACTGTTCACTCTGCTCCATTTCTCGAATACAAATGACCATATAGCAGATCACTTGATCACGTCATCCTCCGCTGCACCATAACAAGTGCTCAACAATATCTGGGTATGGGTAAGTTCCAAACAATCTGCGGAAAAATCAACGTATTTGTAGAAACAAGGTAGATCGAGATGCAAAATTAAAGTTTTGCAAAGTTATGGGAGTCTTATCCGTACTTACCCGTACTTATCCGTGGTTTCTCCTTACGTCACAACATTACATATCCATAGTAGCAACAACAGTGCAGAATGGCCCACGTGTTTACCATGAGTCAGCTGACAGGCAACTCGCTTATTTTATTGTGTTGATAGCATTTCTATGCAAAACCTTTTTGTGACTGGCTTTGAATATATTTTTTTTTTAATTGAGTTTACAGCATGTGTGCATACCATCATCCTTGCTTAAGGTCCAAATGTACCTTACACATTTATAAATGCCTTATAAATGTATAAGGTACTTTATAAATGTACCGTCATGCTTGCTATGACAGCCAAATGTACACATATCACATATCTTTGTTAATGAACATCCTTTGTTCTAATATTATGTCTTTCACTCTTATTGATTATATAATTTACAGTAAACAAATTGACTCCATAATTCTGCAACTGCCCTATAGAAGACCCATTACAGCAAGTAGTTTCACAGCTGTTAACTCCATTCTTCTTCATAGCACTGTTCAGACTCAGACATCTGACCAAAATTTCTCTACCGTACCTAGAGAAATTTATTGAATATTTTTAATTTCTTTACCTCAAGATGTATTTTCCTGTATTTGGAACATGTTTTCGGGGGAATCCTATTGTTCCCATCCTCAGCCTTCCTAATTTTGTATCTTCTGGAGTATTTGTGTTTTGGTTGGTTGTTGTTATGCTTTCCTGTTAGTTTTTGGTATTTTACACGGATATTATTGAGTGTGATTGTTGTGTATATATTCACTTTTTGAGTATTTTTGATGTTGAGTGCTTTTTAAAAATTGTCTCATGTTTTGTATTGATTTGTGCATTACTTTGTTTAGTTTTGTGTTTGACTATTTATAAATAGGCTATAACATCTTGAGGCAAAGAAATTATAAATATTAAATAAATTATATATGCATCAAGAAATAGACTAGCAAATTTGAAATGTGTGTGTGTGGCCAATTGAAACAGTTGCAGTAAATGTTTAGTTTGTTAAAACAGCCGTAAATGGAGTATTTCATTGGGGAAAATAATAATTTATTTTTTGTTTTAGGGTAGATATTTATATTTATATTTATTTTGTTACAGCATTTTCAAGACATCACTACAATTATAAAAGATGAAATTGTTTTAGAAGACGTGGACAAAGAAAAGAATACACAAGAGGTAAAGTTTTTTTTTTAATATACAATCAATCTTCCATCTACAAGTAGGTAAGATTCATGGTAGACCAGTCTTCCATTGAAGACTGTCACTTTATTAACAAAATATTTTTGAAGTTGAACATTTATAGTTGAAAATTAGATTCAGTCTTAGCCTTTCCGGTGCTCTGGGTGGGTATACACACGAAATTTTATGTCCGTATGGTGATCCGATATGGTAAGTTGCACGTCATTTTAAATTAGTAAAGTGCTCAGAACGGTTTAGTATGCCTATGGCGGTGATACATGGAACAAGCATTGTGCGTACAAGGTCAACGAATTGTCTGTAGTTATGAGTCAGCTGTTGAAACAGAGACAGTTCATTAGTGTGTCTGGTGTCATGTAGAAGTTGAGATAATTCACAGATGAGTTTTTGTAAATGCTGCTATTAAATGATATTATAGATGTTGTGGCGCGTTCCTTTTACTTACATCTGGAATTGACAGTTGAGTGTTGCTCAGGTTTTGTAATCTTTGCCGTTAACGATAAATGTAATAGTTGTTGTGGCGAGTTTATTTTTTATCTACACTTGCTAATTGACAGTTGAGTGTTTTGAGATTGTGTAATTTTTGCAGTAAATGACATGTATAATTGTTTATGCGCCCCGTTTTGTAAACGGTAGAGTGCTCCGCGCGTATATACACACACTGCTGCTGAAAATATGGTGCACAGGCAAAGCATAACTGCTCACACGTGTTGGCAGGAAATAGGTTAAAACATTGAGACACCTGAGATGTCTTGCATTGGTGCTGTCACCTAACAAGGTGAGTGCTAGTTGATTGGGGTTGGTGATTCAATTTCAGTTATTAGTTTATACAATAACATTGAATTTCCTATACAAGTGAAACACTTGAATGTTGTCTTCTACACTTTTGTTCTTTGTGAGTAATGGGTAGGTTGATGATTGTTATCAACACCTAATATGAATACCTTGTGAATACATCAATAATTGAATGAACAAGTCGAATTTTGTTTTTACTCAACCTTTTTAGTATTTGTCTTTCTGTCTGTTGAGGTATGTCTCACGATTGTCAACTTTTCAATTTATCAAATGATTTTTGTAAACCTTCGCCTGTGTGTCTGTAACACAACCCTACAGAACCCTATTGTTTTTGACACTGACCCTGCAAAATGTAGGTGGTAGAGTGGCGAAAATGTGTGAGGGTGAAAATTTGGAAAAAATCACAAAAGTCCGTTGGAATATTGAATTATAGAGAACTATAACCATTATTAATTTAGCTTCATTTTTAAAAATCTTAAAGTTTTGGGATTCCAGGGGCCAAAAGTGGGGGAAAATTCTGATACAATTGCAAAAATTCAAAAGGATTATAGGGCATATGGCATGTGCCATATCAAAGGGAATATTAACTAAAATCTTAAGGTAGTGGTGAGCTTTAGAAATGTCAATATTTTGGAATACAAATTCCTAAAACACAGAAACCTAGAATGGAATCAAAAATTATTAAAATCCGGCCATGGTCATACTGAAGAATATTTTAACACAAATTAGATGTTTAGAATTTTTAGCCTGTATTGTGTGCTTACTATACAGTTGTTACATTTCTGAACAAAAAATGGGGAATTTTTAATTAAGAAAGTTGTGTCAGTGGTTATAATCACTATTGTCAGTCCATTGTTAAGCAGCAGGGAAATGGGCAGTAGTCGGTACAACTAATTGGAGGAATGAAGTGCCTAGACAATACACAAGTTATGGACTTCACAAAAACAGTGGGAGCTCAGTATATTATCTGAAATGAAAACAGATAAACCTGTTTGAGATTTGCTGTAAAATCCTTACATGTAGTGGCACTTCTCCTGTGTGTGTATAGTTTGCTACACTCACCAAAATGAGCTATCACATGACTAAAACCATAATGGCTGCCAGACAGTCAACTCTATGTGGGCCACTCTTTATATACAAAACAATCATAAAACCTGTTTAGACATGTGAGAGACAATTGTGGGACATGCAATAACACTAATATGCTTCCTGAGCTGCAGAACTTGCTCACTACTTTGAACAAAGTACATTTATTACTGAATGAACTTTTATATTACATCATTTTCGATTAGCAGAAAATCATTACCCTATTTTTTCAAACAGAATTAACACTGTTGCATAGAAAAATTATTCCGATTAGGGCTTTCAAGCTTCACAGCTCATTGTCAGATCGGAAATAATAACAGGACTAGACAACTTCTTTATACCCCCACTTGCCCTACCACTAGCATACACATTTTCATAAACAAGCTATAAGTTAAATGTCCTTTCTGGCAATTATTAACTAGCAAGTTAAGTCAACCATGTCAGTACTTTTACATTTCTTTCTAGTACATTCTGTGTGTTGTGTGTGTGTTATTTATGTACATTGTTTTGAATACCTAACATTTTAAAACCTTTCTCATTCACTCTTTTATCTGCAAGTTCCTTTTCAGCACAGTTTCAGAATCAGCTTTGCTAAACACCCTTTTAATCCCTTCCTATCATCATGTACGGGAGGGGTCAGTCATGCATAACATCCCATATATGCAATTTAATTTCTTTCTTAATGTTCTCTATCTGCCCACTCCCTTGTACTTCTTGATTATAAAATATTCCTTCATTTTTAAATTTAGTTTTAGTATTCATTAAATTTTCTAACCCTTTATTTCTTTCTTTCAATATTTCTAACTCCTCTCTAAGCCTTCTTTTAACTGTGTTACTCACTACTTTACAAATTTGATAGTCTTCTAAAGGATTAACAAACTTATGGTTCTCTTCTATGAAATGTATTGCATATAACAAATTTGTTGTTCTATTACCTTCTCCACGTTTGTGGTTAGATAACTTGCATTCGAATTTCCATCCTGTCTCACCTAGGTACACTTTGTTGCATTATTTACATTTTAATTTATAAACTGCGCTTCTCTGCAAGATTGGGATTTTTTTCTATGTTTATTTCTTATCTTATCAAATACTGTTTCACGTTTTTTAATTGCTATATCTACTCGTATTTTTTAAAACATTGTATAATTTTTCTGGTATGTGATCCTATGTATGTCAGTAACCATGCATAATTCTTTTGGTTTGGTTCATTTTTAGCTTTTTGCATGTTAATACTTTCCATAACTTTATCCACTATGTTGTTGTTACAGTTATTGTTCTTTACAATTGCCTTTACCTTTTATATCTCCCTATTTTTTGTTTCTGTCTCTTTTAAGCACCTGTAAGCTCTGTAACAAAATGAATTGATTGCCATCATTTTATTTGTCATACTTCATTTCAGATAATATACTGAGCTCCCACTTTTTTTATAAAGTGTATAACTTGTGTATTGTCTAGGTACTTCATTCCTCCAACTAGTTGTACTGACTACTGCCCATTTCCCTACTGCTTAACAATGGACCGACAATCTCTTTGTCGATGCCCAAGTTCCCCATATCTAAAAAGCTTTGGTCTTCCATACTTTCTACCTTCATACTGTGGTGCCGAACTTTTAAGACTCTGTCTCTTATTCTTCCTCTTAATCATTTGTGTCATCACAATCTGTTAGTGTGCACACTTTATGATTCACCCAACCAGACACTGGCTCGGCAGCCTCAAACTGTGGAGCATAGACAAGGGCATCCTCTCTATTCTGGTGTATCGTAACCGTTGTTGTAGTTCACTATATCTGACACCATCAGTAAATATCTGTATCACCGATATCATTCAGAATTCTCTGGTGCTCTATGATAGGCCAGTCTAACTAGCAAGTTCTGTTCTGCATAAGAGTTCTGGCTGTCAGGTGACACTTTCCGTAGTAGCTCTAAGGCAGATACTGGAAAGCAAGAAAAAGTGAAACCAATAATATGTGCTTGCGACTTCAAATTGCCGAAGATATGTTGTCTAGTAGTGCTTCCATCAAATGTCGAGCCTTGATATGAATAGGCATGACTGCAGTCAAAGTAACTCTCTCTGTTATCTAATTTTCTGTATTTTTTTGGACTTTCCCATTTTTGGTACAATCTGTTGAGCAATTTGATTTGAAACACAGGGTTGATTTTTCATTGACTGTTTAGCTTCTATTATTTTATATTTGCAGTTCACTTCTCTACTACAGATCTTACCTCTTGCCCACTGAGATCACCATGTAACTCACCCACACCTCCACATTGTAGAACCCAACTCTGCAGCAGTATGATCTTGCAAATGCCTTTGTTCCTATATCAGTGCTTTTATGTGTTCTGTTTCTTGCTTACGTTCTTCTTTTTGTCATTATATCTAAGCAGGGATGCTTTTTATGATTTCTCTGCTAGTCATTGTTTCTCATCCTGTCATTTCTCTGCTTCTTCTGCCTCCTGTGATTATTGTTCCATTTGCAATAGCAAATGCACTAGTAAAATTGTAAACATTTCTTCATACTGTTGCCCTAGTAATTGATTATGATAAAACGTTTTGATTAATCACACACACACACACACAAACACACACAAAATGATACAAATTGACAAACATAGCGGACTCATTAACTTCAGATATTGGTAGTTCAGTACACAGTATAGTTTTAAAAATGTCCGTTTTGTACAGTATAGTTTTAGAGGCCATAGAAGGGTTGATAAAAACAACTAGATGAGCATGACAAACAAGTAGAAGAGCGTGACTGAAAACAAGTGGAATTCATAAGAAGACAAATGGAGGGTTGTGGAAAAAAACAACAACTGAAAATAAAATTCTTGTAGACACATTTCAGACATAAATGAACTTGAGTCAAATGAAACTGGATGAAAATTATATAACACATGAACAAAAGTTAAAGGAACATGAAAATAAACTCACAAATTGACAAGACTCCATGAACACGAACACAAACACACGCAATTACAAAAACATTGACAATTTGGGGTTGGGTGGTACTATGTGACGGTACAGTTCTGGTACGATAATAATTTGTAACGTATGGTCCTAAAAACCATAATTATTGTATTTTTATTCTCTAACCATTTATTTTGTAATAATAATAATTTTATTTCATAATCCCTATAAAGTTTTGGTGAATAAACTATAGAATATTTTAAACAACGCACTTTGGAGTTAACAGGATTTCGGTCGAATTCGCTGGAAAGCTACAAATGTCGCAAAAAACTTTGTCACAGATAAGCAGTAAACAACCAAGCCCACAATTACGTCAGATGCAAGGAATGCAAGACGCATTGTGTGCGACTGGGCTGGGCTGCTGAACAATGAGCCAGTGACGTAGTTTTGCCCCACCTCCGCAATGTTTAACAAAGAAACTGTGTAATTTTCGCCTGGACCGTGAATTGGGCCGGTCGGCACTTCACGCGGCCGGCGTATTCACTAAGTGTGTATGTAAATTTTACACCACCAAAAGTGGATTAAATAACAGTGGTTCAAAGTACAGTACAAATCGGCAAAAGTGTAATAATTCACGATGTGATCGACAGTGCAATCGGCGAGCTCGCGGTGTGCGAAGTGAAGCTAAGTATCAGCTACAACCAATTGATATCAAAGAAAATAGAAAAATGACCAATATTCAGTAAATTCATTTCAATAAAAATTATTCATTAAATAAAAATGAGCTCATAAAAATAATAATTGTACCAGAGAGTGAGAGAGAGAGGGAGAGAGAGAGAGTGAATAACAAAATACTATTTAAAAAGTGCTGGGTTGTGCAAGTAAATGTATATATATAAAACACATATTAAAATGTTTAATGTTTCAGAGAGTTTAAAAAATAGAAATAACTGTGTAGGTATTTTGGAGGGCTTGTGAAAGGGAAATTTAACATAATTTTGTCGCCATCTGGCGGAGAATAGATGTAATTAAATTTCATAAATAAACAGGGTAATGTCATATGGTAAACCATTTAACAAAGTATTATTATTTCAAATAACACTTTCCGCTACTAAAGTTCGCTTAAACGAATTCCTGCCCTTATAGATAAGTAAAACTTCATGTTTATATTTACGTTCTTGTATATCAAGATGGCGCCCGACCTTTGAAATTAAATACAATTATTGGCTAAGTGCAAAGAGTAAAGATATTATATTTTAAAAAGAATATAACATTGGCTTTCCCGACCAGGGACACTACTTAAAATTTTATTTTATGTGGGTAAGCCTACGAAGAGAGCGGAAAAGTTATCTGAAGTAATAGACATAATTTTAAATACGTAAACATAACCTAACTTCCACGAGGTTGTGTTATAAGGTTGTATGCATGCGGATAATATTAAAATAAGTAAAATGAATACCAATAAAGGTGATAATGTAGATGAAACAGTTGCGAGTGAGATGGATGTTAAACTGAACCAAATTAGTCAGACCAGTGTAACTGAATTAAACCCAGTTCCGTTAACTCCCATCTCAACTCAAGACGTAAATAAACCAGATGAGACAGCTGCTTTGATGCAGTTGTTATTAACAAAATTTGATAATTTTAACAAAAAGCTGGATGAACAAAAAAGGGATTCTGATGAAATTAAAACAAAATGTTCAAATTAAAAGTGATTTCAATGAGAAGTTTGACGAATTAAAGACCGAAATTAAAAGACGTAATGATAATCTAGATAAACAATGTGACAAAGTAATTAAAAAGTTGGATGAGAAGTTAATCCAAATAGAGAATCAGAAGGTGAGTAACAGTGATAATTTGAATAATGAGTTTACAGGTAGTAAGAATGATATGATGTTAGAAAATGATAATGAGAATATTGGGAGTGATAATGAGGTGTTTGAGTGTGTTGAGTCAGAGAGAGAGCTGAGAGAAAGTATTTTTGTAAAAGGGGTGCAGGGGATAGAATTTTCCTTTGATGTTGAGGTAGGGGGTGAAGTCAAGTCTTCACGTATTTTTATTAAGGACAAGAGTTCCTTAAATTTATATTTGGGAGACGAAGGGTCTACAAATAGAGTTCCTTGGTGTTTTTTTGTACCTGATAGGTGGTGCAGTAATTATGAGTTAGTGACCCCTGCATATTTGGAGAGAGAGAATGTAGTTTGGTGTTATGGTGAGAAATATATTGAGAGAGAGAGAAAGAGAGTAATAGAGACTTTTAAAGTAAATAGAAAGTATAGAGAACTTGTAGAAAGATTAGGAGTAGAGATGGTGGATGATTATAGTAAATACTTACCTTGTAGTAAAATTGAGATAACAATAATAATAGATGATGAGAGTAATGATAACAATCACTTACCTTGGGAAGTTACAGGTGTAGTGGTAGAAAATTATGATGACTATATGACTAACAAGATTATAACATATACTGATGTAGACAGAACCATACCCGATCGTGACTTGATATATAATAAACCGATTGAGATTGTGAATTAATATAAATTTTGGATGAATATTATAATGAGTATAATAATATAATTTATTTACTAAACAATAAGATAAATAGACCTAAGATTAGAATGTTATTCAATGATGGAGGATAGATTGTTTTATTGTGTAATGAACATTTAATATATGTGAAAAGTGATTTTGAAATGGACTGCATATGGACTGATTTTGATTAATGATAAAATAAGAAGTTGGATTGTATATTTTTAATTGTATTTATGTCAATGTATTTATGTATTTTGATGTTGTGTATTACAGGTAAATTTTATATACACCATGTATGTAAATTATAGTTTCATTGTTTTAATAATTAACAATTAACATGTTTTTGTTTTAACTAAATAAGTGAAAGTTTAATTAATTAAATTAAATAATTAAAGGTCAATTACTTAATTAATGTGCATAGAAGAAAGTTTATATTATTAGAGTAATATGAAGTTAAATTATTAATTTGTAATGAAGAAATTTCTAATGGATAATAAATGATTAAGTAAGAATATATATTTGAAGATTGAGATGTATTGTTATGAGTAGGTGAGAGATAAATTTTATAATGCAATTGTCAATGATTATAGTATGGTAGGATGTTTAAAAAGGGATAGAGCCTGGGTGTATTAATAAATAGAGGCATGTGAGTTAGTCAATCAAAGTTAATGGGAGTTAGATAGATAAGAATTTTAAAGAAAGTAATACAAAGAGAGTATTAGATATTTTAGGGACACAGTAGTTAGTGATTATTTGTAGAGGTGAGTAAAGTAAAGGTTAAACATTTATTTGTTACTGATGATATTTTGTAGTGGGGTGAGGTGATAAGGAGTGGCCAACGTATAGCGTTGTGGCAGGTAATAGCGTAGTTTAAGGGAGTGTTTGCCGATATTTTGGAAGGGCAAAATATTATGAATGTATATAGCCAGGTAGGGAACACCCATCTTAATACAAAGACGCGTGGTGCCATAGGATTTTAAAATGGAATTAGTGAAGGTGTTTATAATTGAGAAATAGGTGTCATGATAGATAAAATTTGGTGGTTAGTAGGAAGAAAGGGAGTACGATTATAAATGTTAGTGCCTAGATAATAAGTCAAAGCATAGTGAATACAGGAGCCACCCAGACTAAACAATGATTAGAATGTGAAAGGTTAGGTAAAATGTTCAGAGTAGAGAGGTAATAAGGAATGAAATAATAATAATATAATATAATATAATAATGAATATTGTAGCGTGACAGAAAATCCACTACTTATTAATTCATATAAGATAATAAACAATAATTACATTACATATACTAATATAATATCGAATGAAATTTAATGAATTCAAAGGAATAAACCACAATAAAATAAAAATCCTCATTGCATTATATAAAAACCACTATTAAAAAATCAAAGAAATAATTAAGAGTAACTCATATTATAAAATCAGGAATTTACCCAGGAAGTCAGGAGCAGTAAACAAATTAGATACCACAAAATGAAGAAGAAAGAATCAGTTTAAGAGTGGTGAAACAACAAAATACCCCAAACACAAGAAGAAGGAAGAGTAGAGTTTATTATCAGGAAGTAAACAATACCTTGAACCCTTTAACGAAGAGCAAAGTCAGTATCAGAAAATAAAGTAGATACTCCAAACCAAACATCAGTCAAGATAACACAAAGTACCTTGGTTTACCCAAGAGTGAAGACAAGAAGAAGGAAGGCCAGAAGAAGGACAAGAGTGAAGACAAGAAAGAAGACAAGAAGAGAGGAAGAAATAGTATGGAAGAAACACCATTATAAAACCTATTATTAACTACCATGAACCCCAAACCCACTAAGACAATTAAAGAAAGTATAACATCCCAAAACCCTATAAAATGTAATGATTAATAAACCAAAAGTGTTGTATAGTATAATAAGATGTGAACCAACTAGAGTTATTGTGTGATAAAAAAAATAAACAAGTCTTAACAGTCCATGATGACTAAAGGTCTGGTCTGAGATAATAAGGCTCAAAATATCAGAACCACCAGTGAAAGTGAACTAGTGCAAGTGTTTTTGGAAATACAATAAACTTAAAGTTGTAGTGATACTATGACTTACCAATATGCTATATAACAACTTTTATATTCAATAATACACATCATCATAAAATAATAAAATGGAAGATTTCCAATATTTTATTATTTTAATGTCACTTTGTTATTACAAGACATTTGTAGAAATGACAGTAACTAGAGTATGGGTGGACATGTTTACTGAATAAGGGGATAATAAATAATAATGGTTTAGACCAGAAAGGACTGGAATTAATTTAAGTATTCATAGGTTTAAAAATGTTTAAAATGGCTATTTGTTCACAGCCATGAACTCAATATGTTTGTAAGAGTTTTTAGTCAATAAGATTTATATGTGTTTAAAATAAATTATGTTTGCCAAATAACAGCATACATACCATTAATAATGTTTCAGTAGGTATGCTGTGTTAATTAAAAAAAAGAGTTAAATGTATGTTATCAAACAATGTCAGCAATATGTTCAATTGTACAGAATGCTAAGTAATGTTCATTATTATTTTTATATAACAGTAGTATTAATTAGATGTTATACATCACCATAAGTTTATAAACCATTTTATTTTTATGTCGTAATAACTGTTTAAAGTCAGAGGAGGAGTAGGATTAAATTTATTTGAGAAAGCCAGAAATGTAAAATTCCCAACTCTAGGCCATTTAATGAATTCACAGAAACCATATAAACCAGTTAATTCACTTATAAATCCTGTAAACTAGCAAGATTTAGGTAAGGTAAATCAGTTAACAACTACTGTGAATGAATCTATGAGTTAAAATGATAAAATAGAAATATACTTTAAAATATTGTAAATTTTTGAAATATATAAATTCATTATTTTTAAAGAGGAGTGTTAAATTCAGAGATTAACACAAAAAACCAGTTCAAAGGTTCAATTTATATGTATTTAAGGAAAGGAAGAGAAATATGACTATTTGAAATTTATTATAATAGTATTAATAACAATTAAAATGGCAGAAAAATTAAATGAAGGCGGAAACCAGTTTTTGAGCCTAGATTTCCAAAAAGAAAGAAATTTGGTAATTTCCACAAAAATGTCAACAGATATGGACTATAATATATTAATTTAAAGAGAATGAGAGAATTAAACCAATGATAAGGTTCATAATTCATGAAGGTGATGAATAAACTAAATAAATTCCATATATAATGTATTTTTGTATCATGTATATGGGAAATCGAAATATTTTAACAATACTTTTTCAAAGATTAACTGGACCAGATTTTGACTAACGTGAAGGAAGTTAGTTAGTTCTTTGTTAATGATCAAGCTGAGCAGTTTATGTGAGAATACGTTCCTTGAAACCGAGAAAAATGGTGTACTAAGGTTACCCATAAAATCAGTGAACCGAGAGTTACATAAATTAAACACTTTTCCAACTAAAACTACAGAAAACTTTAACCACAATAGTGAAAACAACATCAACACTACACAATACCAGTGCATAAAAACAGTAACACGACATATTTGTGATAATTTACTCTTCAACAGTATAACCATTTTTTGTGTAGCGAACAAAGAGAAGTGAACACTAAAAACCTATAACATAATTAACACCAGTGATCACTAAACACTATTCCAGAATACACCAAACAACATATTAGACAAGTTACACCAGTTCGGGGACATTTAAAACATATAGGAAGGTAATTTTGCTGTGAGATTTTAACGCGACGACATCGCAGTTAACCTCGTCATATTTTGAGCGGCCATCTTGGACACCACCACCAGTGCCAACTACATTGAGTGACTTCAGCGCTCGCAGAATTGGTTTGACAAATCAACAATATTACTTATTTTATAAAATTATTCACCTTTTGTTAGATAATAATTATTGAAACCACTTTATTTGTAAATGTTATACTTTTCCATACTGCCCTTCTCTGACTATTAATAATATAATCGCTCCAAGAACCTTTTTTCTAAGACTTGAAATAATTTATAACCTGTATGAACAAATCGATTATTTCCTGAGACGGAGTCGACAATCGCTCACAATCGATTAAACATCGATCATTTCTTAATTTTGTTAATAAATCCATTTATTTCAATTGTTTGTATCTATAACTTATTTCACATGCTAATTTAAGGTTTATTTATTAATGCAACGAGACTTCCAGAAGAAAATATTTTTTAAAGTGAGATATTGGACCAGCACGAAAAATCATAAATCGATTGCTGACCGGAGTTAATCTGATTAACTCCGGACTTTGTTAAGATCTTCAAGAAATGCTAAATAATTAATAAATACCTTATTAATTATTAAAATTTTTACCAAACATTAAAACAGTATTATTTCTCAATTACAGACATCAATTAAAACATAAACAAAATTTTTTTTTTGAAAATTTTTTTTTTTAATAAAATTTTTTCTTTATTATCTTTATTTGTAAAGACTGCATACCGGGTCTTGTTACAAATTGACGCTCGCAACAGTGGGGCTTAAAAGAGTCAACAGCGGTTTGTTACTAAGCGACACTACCCACAGCGGAGCGAAACCTTACTAGCGTGGAGGTTTATTTAAACGAACCTCTAATCTTATTTTTAATTGTAATGGACTGTTACAAATTGGCTAGCCCAAACAGTGGGGCTCGAGATTAAAGGAAGAAGATCAGAAGACAGAATATCAGAATAAGAAAGAGGACTGTTACAAATTGGCGTCCAACTTAGAGGGCTTGATAAGTTAAGCCTGGCAGCGGTTATTTAATAGAAACAGAAGAAAAATGCAAAGACGAGCTACTTCGAAGAAGAGGGCGGCAGAGGCCGAAAAAGAAGTTGACATGGGGGAGAAGGAGGCAACACCCGTAGAGGATCTGGAAGAGTTACTAACCCCGGTGGAAGATAAACAACTCGTACCACCAGAGGAACAACCTGAAGTACCGACACCAATAGGGGAGGTTAATTTACAGGAAGCCCTAAGGAAAATGATAATGGATATGAGTAAGAAATTGAGTAAAGACATGGATGAAAATAGTAGGAAATTGAGAGAAGACATGAATAAGAAAATGGATTCCACGCAGGAAGAAAATATATCAACCAGTAAGAAATTGAGTGAAGACTTGAATAATAAAATGGAAGAAACTAGTAAGAAGATGGAGAAGAAAATGGATTCCACTAACAAGAAGATGGATGACAACAACCAGTCCACTAAGAAAGATTTGGGTGGAATAAATAAAAGCATAGAAAATACCAACAAGAGGATTGAAGAAACCAGTAAGAACTTGAATAAGAAGATGGAAGATTTGAAGGAGGACAACCAATCTTTGAGTAAGAAAATGGAAGAGAAGATGGAAGAAACCAGTAGGAAAATAGAAAGTGACAACTAACAATTAAAGGAAGAATTGAGAGAGGATAATCAACTGCTGAGAGAAGAACTGAGGTAAGTCAACCAAGAGAACATGAACAAGTTAGACGAGAGGATAGAGTTCGCGAAGGAGGAGCTGAATAAAAAGATAACAGAGACGAAGAAATCCATCGTCAAAAAATTAGAACAGGAAGTTGTGGTTGTTATCCAGGAGATCCGGGAAGTGGACGAAAGATGTCGTCAGACAGAAAACGAAGTGCTGGAAGTCCGGGAAGTAATACATAAAGAGATTACACATGTCAAGGAACAACAGGAAACGAAACTGGAAGAAAACAAGAAATTTGCCCTGGAAGAAATAAATAAGGTGCGGACACATGTCACCGAAAGATGCGATGGCGTGGAAGCCGCTATGACGAACATCACGGGACAAGTGCGTCAGAGTCAGGAGGAGATAGAAATAATAAGGAACAGACCAACTGGCTACAATCATTTCCCAATGTCCGAGAATAGAGAATGGCTTAATTTCAGGCAGTATAAGCGGAAGCCCATGGAGTTCTTGGCCCACATAGAGGAATACCTGGAAAAACATAGAGGGAACCGATGGGTCCAGAACCGGGAAATCCTAGACGAGTCGTTTCGGGAGGTGAATGATCATTGGTGGATGGCCAACCAGAGCGACATCGAAAGCTATCAGCAATTTAAGAGCCTCTTCAAGGCTAAGTATTGGTCGGAAACGACTCAAAACTTAATAAGGGATAACATATGCCACGGCCATTACAAACCACAAGTCGGTAGTTCAATGACAGCATATTTCCTCGGCAAGGTATGTATGGCCAAGCATTTAGAACCAGCCATACCTGAGGAATGCCTGATAAATAAGCTGTCATACCATTATGACGAAGAAGTCATTCGAGCGAGGAGAGGCAGCCAAATCAAAACAATCCAGGCAATGACCGAACTCCTCGAAAACTACGAGAACGAAGAATACTACCGACAAAGCCGGAGAAGAAACGATAGGCCCGAACCCAGGACTTATCCGAACAACAACTTGGGTACGAACAACACCAACACTGGGTACCAAGGAGGCCGTGCATACCCGCCAAATAATAGTTTAAACAATACTAATCAAAATAATAATAATAATAATAATACAGGTCCAAACCATGTGAACCCGAGTCGACCCACTAATGGTTATCAGTAACCGAAATCCCTACCCTCATAACCCAAATAGTCAGAGAAGCCCCAATTATGGTAATGATCGTTACCATAATAATAACAATCGTGTAAGTCCAAATAATGGTAATCCCGGTAATAATGGTTTCCCCGTCCACGAGTGAATTTCATACGAGCAGTAGATGGTCGACAGCAAAGATACAACAACAATAGAAGAAACAGCTACCGTGAATATGAAGATAGGCGGAGGAGCCTAGAACGTGACCAACCAAGGTACTATCCGGCGAGAAGGAGTACTAGTTTAGACGATGCTTAATGGAGGACCAACCACGAACGATCGGAAGACCACAGGATAGATCGACAGGGGCCCACTCTAAGCATCCCAAATGATGCTTCAACTAGTATGACACAACGGAACAATGATGTCGAGCCTTTAAACGGGCGCAGGCAGTAATAAATCGCCAGAACCCGTTACTGCTCCTAAATACTGGGTATAATAATGAGTTTAACAGAACAAATAATAATAATCGTATCACAGTCATCGGGTGTAACTACCTCAAGGACATCCGACATGAGTTATTGGAAGAGGACGACAATAATCCCACCAATAACTTTAATAACGAAATCATACATGTCAACGCGGAGGTAGAAGGCATCCCCGCTAGGTTGATGATCGATACTGGTTCAAATGTATCAATAATAAGTACGACTGAGTTGGAGAAAATACAGCGAGAGTGCGGAAGAACTTTACCAATGTTGCCATTGAACAATATTATTTTGTTGGGTGCAACCGGCCGACAAAATAAAACAATACGAAGGCAAGTCTCCGCCAGTGTGATGAGCTGTGGTATAGCAGTTGATATGGAATTCTTGGTGGCGAGCGGTCTGCCGTTTAATATACTGGTCGGGTGTGATGTGCTCAGACGGAATTCCGCCATAATTGATCTGAGAACAGCGCTGTCCCGCTGTAAAATAGGCTAATTGGCGGTACTTTTGTAGAGAGTGAGAACAGGAGAACAGTTGAAAGGTGGTTTTGCCAGAATTTACTGTCATTGCGTTTCGCTTTGCCCACATCTCGAGTTTTATTAAGGCCTCGTTCAGGCACACCTCAAGTGACAGTGTGTTTCCACTGGTTGCCCAGATGAGAAGGTCGTCTCCATAGAGGAGCGCTTTGACGCCTGGCACACTTCTTACTGCTTCGAGAATGTCATCGATCATGATATTAAACAGCGAGCAGCTCAGCACTGCTCCTTGGGCTAGTCCTTGCTATTGGATGTGAAATTTCGACGTGCAATTTGAATAACGGACTCGGATTTGTCTTTGGGACAAAAACGACTTAATCCATTTGAATAATTTGCCAGATATTCCGTGTATGGCCAGCTTATGGATGAGCATGGGTTTCCATACCATGTCATATGCAGCTTTTATATCGACTAGCACTGCTAACGTTGACATTTTCCTGTGGAACCCGTCTTTGACGTGTTGTGTGAAATTGGTTACGTGATCCATCGTGCTGCGGTGTCTGCGTAATCTGGCTTGGGCGTGGTCAACAATTTGTTTAGCCTCAACTAGTTGATTCAAACGGTTTGTGATCCTAGTAAGACTATAGAAAAAACAGCAAATTTCCAGAAACAGCCACTTATGAGCTGACTTTTTTTTAAACGATAGGTTTAGTGTTTACCTAAAAGTTTATCCAAGTTCCAGACTTCAGACTTCATTTTCCCTGACTTTTCACTTCCAGCAAACAGCGGAGCGCGAGTCACTGAAGTTTTTGTCGATTTTTCCGATGATAAGTTCACCAAATCAGAAAAATAAAAATACCAGCGTGTTCCCCAGAAAATTTCCTATTGATCTGTGTTAGTCGTGCATTTTTTTAAAGGCAACAACCTACAAAAAAAATTGAAACTTGCAAAACTTGCATTTTCAGATTTCCGTTAATAATGAGTGAAATGATTTTTCTTCATAAAAAAATTATAGTGTAAAGTATTCCAATAGACAAATTTCCATATTAATTTTTATCCCGAAATATTTTGTCATTAAGCCACAATCAATTTTTCAAGTTGAAAACAGACATTTTTCAAAATTTGGTCCAGTCATCCCCCTGACATCACAGGACAAATTTTTTTTTTAAATGCTCATATTTTCATTCTCTATCAGCTAGTGAAATAAGTTTGTTTTTTCATAGCTTTCGAAATAATAATTTTAACATTTTTATTGTGCGCACATATGCGCTTTTAAACAGCGAATGGCTGCGCGGCTGAATCAAGTATACATTGCGCTGCCAAGCGGCAGCACTACGTACTGCACATTTACACACTAATTGTAAATATAGTGATGTGATGAAGCGTTTTTGTTAATTGTGATATTTATATTTTTTTTTAAACTACCTACAGGAGCCTAATTCAGAACTTGATCTATTTATACTTCTACTTATACTTCCACAACTTTAAAATTTTGTGGAGAAAGTGTTTTTCTTTTCATTTTTAATATAATCTGTTTTGGTTATTTTTTGAACAAAACTACATAGAAACAAAAGAAGTCTGCAAAAATTCTGAAATCGTATGGGTAAAACGTGGACAAACGCAGAATTATGATGTTATAATTGTCGGTCAAGATATTGACTTATTGGTTCTTTTAACACACTATGCGGCAAATGTTCAAGAAAATATCTACTTTTTCAAAACAAAAATTGGAAGATTGGAAGATAAGGTATATCTAAACTCAAGAAAGTTTCAAATTTCCAGAACTGAAAGAAATAATTGTGTTTATTCATGCTTTTGGAGGCTGCAATACCACATCTGCCTTTGATAGATTAGGTAAAAAAACTATTTGTGAAATTAGTTTAAAATACCCGTGCCTTGTAACATACATAAAAGAATTTCATAAGAAAAATCTTCCTAACCCGTCGCTTTTCACTGGAGGCAGACTTTGCATACAATCGCTTTATGGGTGTAATACAGAAAAGTTCGTGTCTGTACCAGAATTGAGATTCAAAATCTTCCAAACGTCTACTTTGAATAACGCCTGTAAATTATCGTCACAACTACCCACCGAAGAAGCTGAAGATAATCACTCTTTGAGAGTTTATTTCCAGATTCAAAGATGGCTGAAAAATGAAGACTTAGATCCCCTACTTTATGGCTGGCAGAAAACCATCAATGGTTTGATGCCTGTAAAACCAAAAATCTTGTTCCCATTGAACTCCTTCAAGACATCTCGAGTGGTTGCAAAAAAGACTGCAAAACAAAAGTATGCTCTTGCAAAAATTAGGCGTTAAATGCTCGATGTTTTGTAAATGTTGTATGGGTAATTGCGACAATTCTGGAGCATTTGTGCTAATCGATGATGAGAATGACTTATAACATGATGATTCAAACACTGATAAAAATCAATCTGACGCCCGAGACTCTTGTTCAGAGTCTGGCAGCAACATTCAGGAAATAGGTTTGGATTCAGAGACCAATGGCTATGAGTACTTGATTAGTGAAAACAGTGATGATGATTCTGATGACGTAAGTAACGGTACCGTTCATTCTCCAAGTAAGAAAAGAAGAATCGACTGATTGAAATATTTATAACTGATAATTTGCGTTACTTTTTAAGTTAATGTATTTTTAAAATCAGTGTATGTGATTTTTTATATTCACAGATGTGAATGAATGTTTATTTTATTCTAGCTCTTAAATATCTTTTAATTTAATTGTTAATGTCATTTTAAAGTGTGATTGTAACAATTATGTAGTATTTATAAATCTGAAATTAAAAAAAAAATACAAAAAGTAATTATATCTCTAATTACCCTTATTTAAGAAACCCATATAAAAAAGGACTGGTATTCGATTCTCAAGAGACACATGGATAGACAAATTTAAGGCCTTGGGTGGTAATGATTATTTGAAAAAAAAATAATCTTCAATAGAAAACTTTTTAATTTTTTTAATAGAGCACTATTGTTTTCTACAAGAAAAAACTTCATTTATCACACATCATTTCAAACCACCAATAATGACCTTTTTTCACATTATACCTCAACTGGAGCCTAATTCAGAACTTGCACATCTACTTCTACCCATAGGATTTCAGAATTTTTGCAAAACTTCTTTTGTTTCTATGTAGTTTTGTTCAAAAAATTACGAAAACAGATTATATTAAAAACGAAAAGAAAACTTTCTCCACAAAATTCTAAAGTTGTGGAATTAGAAGTAGAAGTAAAAATAGATGTGGAAGTAGAAGTAGAAGTTCTGAATTAAACTCCTGTAGGTAATTTGAAAAAATATAAATATCACAGTTAACAAAAATGCTTCATCACATCACTATATTTACAATTAGTGTGCAAATGTGCAGTACATAGCGCATATGTATACTCGATTCAGCCGCGCGGCCATTCGCTGTTTAAAAGCGCACATGCGCGCACAATAAAAAAGTTAAAAACTATTATTTGGGAAGCTATGAAAGAACAAACTTTTTTCACTAGGTGATAGAGCATGAAAATGAGTATTAAAAAAAAACTGTCCTGTGATGACTGGACCAAATTTTGAACAAAATTTCATCTTCAATTTGACAAATTTATTGTGGCTTAATGACAAAATATTTCGGGATAAAAATTAATATGGAAATTCGTCTATTGGAATACTATACTCTATACATTTTTTATGAAGAAAAGAATCATTATTTCACTTATTATTAACGGAAATCTGAAAATGCACATTTTTACAAGTTTCAATTTTTTTTTAGGTTGTTACCTTTAAAAAAAATGCATGACTAACACAGATCGATAGGAAATTTTTCGGGGATCATACTGGTATTTTTCTTTTTCTGATTTGGTGATGATTTGAAAAATCTAGGAAAACTCAGTGACTCGCGCTCTGGTGTTTGCCGGAAGTGAAAAGTCAGGGAAAATCGTGGAAAATGGGTGGTCCGAAGTCTGAAACCTGGATAAACTTTTAGGTAAACACTAAACCTATCATTTACGATAAAATCAGCTCAAAAGATGCTGTTTCTGGAAATTTGCTATTTTTAAATTAGTCTCGGCTATCTGAAGTCTACATAAAAGTGAAGCAAACTTATATTATGTATGCACAATTAAAAAAATAGTAATTTAAAAGAATGATTATTCAGAATATTCCCTTTTTAAGAAGATCCACTGACATACTGTTATGCCTCTTATGTGGACACAAAATAGTAATAATCTATAACATCAAAACATAAAACACATTAAAAAACAATTGTAAAATTCTTGTAAATTTCTTTAGTGCCTAACAGGAATATCAACTTTGAATCATTATTAAAATTTTAAATCTTAGCAAATAATCTGCAAAATAGTATTATATTTTTGTTAAATTAAATTGTAAGTTTATTAATATTTTAATAATATAATATTTACTTTTAGTAAACATAATTATTGTTTAGAATTATTAAACCCATTATTAACAACCGTTTCTAAATTGATTAGAGAAATTATTTTTAATAATACTTAAAATTCCATATTACTTATTTTACTTCTACTATTTACATTTTCGTATCGATTTTACTTCAGTTCTTTGTTAGTTGTTTCTTTGTTTTGAACAAACTAATTATTTATTTTTTACTTCTGTGTGTGTGTGTGTGTGTGTGTGTGTGTGTGTGTGTGTGTGTGTGTGTGTGTGTGTGTGTGTGTGTGGCTTCTGGATATATGAGATGATGATGTTGATGCCAATTTCCTGTCTCTATAAAACCCCAAGAGTGGCCCCATGAGTAAGTTATTTGCATCTTCCAGTGGCAGTGGAAAGAAAATGCATTTCTTCCTATAGCATTGTCTGAATTGCAAAGTGTGTTTTGTAGACTTCAAATTTGATTAAATAAGCATGTTTATTTATTGTCATTAATTCGTTCATGTCTGGACAGGAGTTCTCTAACCAAGCAAAATACATGCGTACACAGGGATCTTCCCCATTTGCAGCACAATATCTGTTTCTGTTGGTAGACCACACACACACACACACACACACACACACACTGCATAAAATTGACAAGCTAGAGCCTGTAATTTTTGCCTGTATATACACAAACACTACTTAAAATTGAGGGGCTTCTGTCAAAAACCTACATTGTCCAAAAAATCAAAAATTTAGATTTTGTCATATTACTGTAGCCAGTTCATTGTTCTATTTACCGTGTAGTTCAGTTTCTTCAATAACCTAACTAATCCGTCACAATTCATTAAGGTAAAAAGCTAATTTCTGGAAAAACCTACTATGTCCACTCCAAAAACTAAACTAGTCCAGGACAAGTTTAGTTTTTGCCGGAAAACCTACAGATGACGTGAGTGTCGTGTCTGATGTTTATAAAAATATAACCTCATTGTTGTACTTGTATAGTAATTCGTTGTTATGGATGTGGAATCAGATCAAAACTGGCCACTCAAAAAGCGCCGAAAAGAAAGAAAATCATGCGAAATAAAAGAAAAAAAGTACATGGAGAAGAACATATAAACCATGTTGGCAAAATAGTACCAAAAGTTGTTACTGGAGAAGATTGCAGGTACGTTAAACTTAACCTAATTTATAATAAACTTACATTAAGAAGGTATTTACATGAAAATGTAAATAACGTTTGCATAATAAAATTATGCAAATAGTGCGTTATTTTTAAGAATGTCAGTTCGGTTGAAAAATAATCATGGTAACAATCATAAAGTCATTTAGGTTATATAATATAGCCATTCAGAAGCTACGTAAAAAAGTTTGGTTATAGCCTAACCTCCCATGGTACCTAATATATTAGTGTTTTATCTTATTAATTTAGTATTTCTGATTGACAAATCACGTGTGTATCATCGTGACTTGCTGCACACATTATATTTCATTATTACACAGGCTTGATAGTTTTTTGCATTGTATGTAGGCTATAAATGTGCAGTGTTATTCTGACTTCTGGCAATTGATAGAAAACAGTCAAAAGTGGTGGATACGGCTTAGAGAATGATACCCACAAGTATAAGAATATTTAGGAATATTATAAAATAGTAGGCCTATTTTTTTTAATAATTTTTGAAGGATCACGCAAAGAATCAGTGACATTAATACATAGTCCTGCTTAGGCCTATATTTACTGTAAAATCGGGGACTACAAAATTATTATAAATAGTAACAGTGCTATTAGTTTAGTACTGGTACTGGTTTAGTTCATTTTCTGATATTTTACTAGGATTACTGATGGTAAAAGTACTACTAGCATATTCCAGTAAAAGTATGACCTTGTAATGTTTTAGTACTAATGTGAAGTGGATTTTTTTTTTTTCAGGTGTACCAGGTTTCATTGTTTTAACAAGATATGAAATATGTAGAGACAGGAAATTTTAGCAAAATTTTTGCAGATGAATTGTAAAAATGAACAAGATTCCCATTTGTGTGGTCTAATAGCAATACAACTGGTGAAAAGAAGGCGTTCAAGAAATCTTAATCCACAAGCACTTGATAGACGTGATCACTGTGCCTTATTTCGTTATAAAGTAAGGTTTGTGCTCAGGAGACTGAGGTATGTTTTAAAGCATTTCTTAGCATTCATGGCATTAGTAAATGGAGAGTGCGACGATTGCAGCAAAGCCTTGTAAATACGAGCCAAGCCCCGACAGACTGTCGTGGTAAGCACGACAATCGTCCAAAACAGTATCCAGAAGTTGTGATAAATCTCGTTGACAATCACATCAGGTCCTTCCCTGCAAGGAAATCTCATTATTCCATAAGACACAATCCAGATAAAAGATACTTACCTGAAGATTTGTCTGTGACTAAAATGCACTCTCTTTTTCTTGAACAGTATCACATAAATGTACCATACAAGATTTACTGGGGTGTGCTAAAAAAATATAATATATCATTTGGTTACCCTCGTTCTGATACTTGCTCTTATTGTGACTCTATGGAGTTAAAAATAAAAACTGCTATGACGGATGAACAAAAACATCAGCTTCGCAATGAAAAAACATTACACTTAAAAAAAGCTGAAGCTTTTAAAGAAGACAAAAAGGCATACAAAGCAAAGGCTCAAATGGGTGAAATATTGTGTCTGAGCTTTGATTTTATGCAAAATCTGCCACTCCCATATATAAAAACAAACGCAGTTTTTTATGCGAGACAGTTGTGGCAGTTTGTGTTTGGAATACATGATTTAGGATCTGAAGTTGTGACTATTTACTCATACTGTGAATATATAGCTAAGAAAGGATCAAATGAAGTTACATCCATGCTTCTTGATTATTTAAAAAACATTTCACCAGAAGGGTGTCCAAGTGAGCTGGTACTTATTAGTGACGGATGTCCAGGGCAAAATAAAAATATGACTATGGTGCGGTTCCTGTACACACTCATTCATGTTTTTAAAATGTTTGAAAAAATAACGTACCTGTTCCCCGTACGAGGTCATTCATATTTACCAAACGATCAGGATTTCTCTCTTATTGAAATTAAAAAAAGAAGACTGCCATGTGCAGAAGTTCCAGAGGATTGGGATAGAGTTATTTTGAGTGCTAGGCAGAAACCATCCCCATTTAAATTAAGAAACCTAAGTACTTTTGATGTTAAAAATATAAAAAAAAGTACAGAAGCATATTTTTTGAAAACGCCCAAACCTCCGCTGAAACTTAAAAATATACGAATGTTACAGTTCAATGGAAACGACCCATTTGTCAAATGCAGACACTCATACCGTGGGCCTTGGCAAACAAGCATAGTAAGGAATAAAAAGGAGTTGTCTGAAGTTTTGACTCTTGATTGTTTATATACAGAGCCTCCATGTATAGCACCAGCGAAACTTAAAGATATTAAAAGCCTGATTCCGTACTTGGGAAATCCGGAAAGTGTTAATTTTTACAGAAAGTTATTTGAAGATCAAAGTGGTGGAAATGAAGTGGTAACAGATTAAACACTTGATTTTGATTTGGATAATGATGGCAATAGTAGTGGATGTGAAGATTAAACGATGAAATACTGAATATCTTGTTATTATTACATACTTTTTTATTTTTTCTATTATATTTTTTATTTTTGACAATAGCAGTGATAGTGATCAGAAAAAGGACAAATAGTGGAACGTTATTACTACTATATTTAATCATTTTCTATAATTATTATTTTTATTGTTCCAAGTAAAAAAATAACAATAAATCATTTCAAATAATTCTGCTTGTTAATTTTATTACATTTCTTAGAATTTAAGTATCATTGATAGGGGTTTTCATCAAATTTCTGGTAAAAACCTACTATGTCCAAGTTTTTTTATTTTTTTTCTGCTTTTATATAAATATTTATTTATTGATATTCCTGCCAGGTATTTATTCACTAAAAAAAAACCTATCAAAAAATTTTGAGTTCATTTAAATAAACACAAACAATGTCGGGATGTTTTTTCACGTTGTTGAAAAGTCTTATTTTTGGACAAAGCAGGTTTTTGACAAAAGCCCCTCAATTATTTCTAACAACTTCTCTCTATGAATTATTTACAAAAATACTGCCATGGTTAAATATGCAAATATATGTTTTGTTGCATATGTTCCCCAGGTGTTATTCGTTTTGAATGGTATTCATATTTTATTTACATCTTCACATATGTAATTATTTACATAACAATAGGTTTTAAAATTGCTTCTTATAAAAAAGATTTAATCAATAATAGTAAACACTGCCATGGTGGGATACAAAATTCTGCCACCTTTCTTTGGATGTATTGTTCTCTGTTGACGATATCCTGTGTCACATTGTATGTGTTACATGTACTTGCTTTGTAGGAAGACGCTATTTAACAATGATTTCTACACCTGTCTTTTCATGGCGCTATTTCTACCTGTTTCTCTAATAGCGTGCTGTTTATTCTGAGACTAGTACTGTGTTCACCCTTAGTCTCTCTCTCTCTCTCTCTCTCTCTCTCTCTCTCTCTCTCTCTCTCTCTCTCTCTCTCTCTCTCTCTCTCTCTCTTTGTGGGAAATAATTTCTCTTTGTCTTCTCTCACTTTGTTGTTCATATCGTTTTGCTGTTCTCCAACCTTGCTTGCATGTCTCTCTTCTTTCTTGGAGTTCCTTTTGGTTGCCATCACGTATCACCTCTAGAGAATTGCTTTTATTTTTGTAATCTGTGTGAGTAAAATTAGTAATTCTTCAATGGTTTTAATTCCTTGTATGTATATTTATTTATTATACATATGTACTTATATATTTTAATTCCTAATCTTGTATTTCAGTTCAATTGATATGCTAATTTTAACACCAACTCATGTTCAGTGAATTTTGATGTGTTTACTCCCTTCAACAAAGTGAATGATGTTCTCTTCAAGGGTAAGTTTTCCATGTGTTTAATATCTACCATAATTGGTGTCTTACCTGTCTTTGTGTATCAGTATTCCAATAGCAGCAATATTCAAACAAGTCTTATATTGTTCACAAATAGTTCACTTGTCTTAATCGTGTGGCAGCAGAATCTTGAAAATGTTTATTTACTAAGGAAGCTTCTCTGTCAATTATATTATTACCTATCAATTCCATTTCTCGTTCAATATTCAGATGGAATTCAGTTTGATTGTTCTTCAATCCTTAAATAATAAGTTAGTCCTCTCTTCCGTATGTGTAGGATGCAGAATCATCTGCACCAGTCTTCTCTTTATTTCCATTCTAAGATTTTCTACTTCAATGTGTAAATCTTTGTAGACGTATTTATTTGACTTAGATAGTCCTTTGTTGTTTTGGTAGACGATAGCAGTTTGCAATGAGTATTTCTGACCGCTAACACGTGTGTCTTATGTATTCACATACTCTTTTACTGACTTAAAATCACACACAGAGCTTAAAATGAACAGGTGTAAGCTTGTAAGCTTTCCCTGCACATACACATAGCACTACTTAAAATTATTTTTAACAACTACTCTATATTAATTATTTACAAAGTGTGTGTTAAATATGGAAATGTGTTTGTGTGCGTGTGCGCCATTCACCATTCATTTATATACAAATTTGCTTATAAAAGTCTACTGTTCTTCCTATGAAGAGTAATACTGTAATCATACATAGTGTAAGGTTAATTTTTGCGAGCCGAAAGCTACTTCACAGGTAGAACATGATTTTTAACACTAGTTTCTACTGTTTCAGTGTTCCAATTATGAATTATTACAGTTGTGTATTCATTTGTTCCAGTGTTACTCATTTACACCCATGAATAATATCTGTGAAGAAGAGGATTCTACTCTGGATTGTCAACTATATAGGAGAAAGTCAATTCAGAATACTCTAGGAGACCATCTGTCACCACACAAGTTAATACAATCTGGCATTAAGAAGTACCAGTGCGATGTTTGTTCAAAATCGTTTACTAATTCAAGCAACCTGTCAAAACACAAGTTAATACATTCTGGCATTAAGAAGTACCAGTGCGATGTTTGTTCAAAATCATTTACTAATTCAAGCAACTTGTCAAAACACAAGTTAATACATTCTGGCATTAAGAAGTACCAGTGCAAAATTTGTTCAAAATCATTTACTCAGTCAAGCGATTTGTCACAACACAAGTTGATACATTCTGGCATTAAGATGTACCAGTGCGATGTTTGTTCAAAATCATTTACTCAGTCGAGTAATTTGTCACAACACAAGTTAATACATTCTGGCATTAAGAAGTACCAGTGCGATGTTTGTTCAAAATCATTTACTCAGTTAGGCACTTTGTCACAACACAAGTTAATACATTCTGGCATTAAGAAGTACCAGTGCGATGTTTGTTCAGAATCATTTTCTCAGTCAAATGGTTTGTCACAACACAAGTTAATACATTCTGGCATTAAGAAATACCAGTGTGATGTTTGTTCAAAATCATTTTCTCAGTCAGGCAATTTGTCACAACACAAGTTAATACATTCTGGCATTAAGAAATACCAGTGTAATTTTTGTTCAAAATTATTTACTCAGTCAAGTCATTTGTCACAACACAAGTTAATACATTCTGGTGTAAAGAAATACCAGTGCGACGTTTGTTCAAAATTATTTACTCATTCAGGTCATTTGTCACAACACAAGTTAATACATTCTAGCATTAAGAAGTCCTAGTGCGATGTTTCTTTAAAATCATTTACTTAGTCACGTGAATTATCAGTTCACAAGTTGATACATTCTGGCATTAAGAAGTACCAGTGTAATGTTTGTTCAAAATCATTTACTGATTCAAGCACTTTATCAAAACACAAGTTAATACATTCTGGCATTAAGAAGTACCAGTGTGATGTTTGTTCAAAATCATTTACTGATTCAAGCACTTTATCAAAACACAAGTTAATACATTCTGGTATTAAGAAATACCAGTGTGATGTTTGTTCAAAATCTTACTCGTTCAGACAATTTGTCACAACACAAGTTAATACATTCTGGCATTAAGAAGTACCGGTGAGTTGTTTCTACAAAAGTATTTAATTTGGCATAGCCTGTTGTATTATAAATAACGTATGCTGGCATTAAATAACAACAGTGATGTTTGTAACAAAATTTTCTGTTTGTACATTTTGAGTGTAAATTAATCAATTATACTATTACGAACCATTACTGTGTGGCATGTAAGAATATTTTCTATTGCCCAAGAAGTTTTAGCAATATAATAAAACTTACCAATATAATGTTTTTAAACGGAAACCCTTAAACAAGCATAATTACACAAATAAATTAATATATGCTGTCATATTACCACTGCAAATATGTAATGTGTCTATGATATTTGGCACTACAAAACAGTAATGAAATTTGTAACAAAATTTTAGCTTACAAATTAAAATTATTAAATTATATATTGTAATATAGTGTGAAATTATTGATACACATTTATCCTGTAATAGAATGTATCACTACATGAGTTACAGTGATATTTCTGTGTTTAGTTGAAATTATTTGGAAGTCTTTGTTTCTTGGCATACATAGATTATACTTCTCATACAAGATTTTTGTCTGGCTGCTACAGCCTTCACAATGGCAGAGTCCTGGAGTCTTAACGCATCTGCATTATTGGTTGGCAAAATGATTCACACGGGTATGTCCCCTATGTCAATGTGGCTTGTAAATTGTATTTAAAGCTCATAGGTTTTTTCATCTAGCATATTTATGATTGCTGCATGCATACTGTTTCTTTACAATTCAACAGTTGTTCAGTGCATTACTAACAGATAGCATTTGTATCTCAAAACTGCTAATTTCCTATGCTTTACATGTCAATGTTTATAACGGCTCCTTGTTGTGAACTACACATTAGGTATAATATTGGCTTGTGCAGTGTTTGAATTTTTGAATGATTTTTTTTTTTGTACTTTTATATTACAAAGTAACTGATAATGTCTTGACTGAAGATAAAATATGGTAATTTAATTTCAAATGTGGATCTGAATTAAATAATGTAGAAAATGAAGAGACATTTTGATCTGACAATACAGGTAAGGCTACGTAATTTGAGGTTACTTCATCTCACTGTTTATACCAGGGTTCTTTACTGGTGGTATGCATATCACTAGTGTGGTACACGGAGGGGTCCAAAGTGGTACACAAGAAGACCTAGCTAGGAAAAAATATTTACTTAAAAAAGTAAATGAAATTATATGTTCAAAACAACAATATATTTTTATCAGACATTGAAGTCTTTAATACCTTTTGTGTGTCAAGTTACATTTATGAAAGTGCATTTGATGAATTCGTTTATGGTAAAAGCAAATATAGGAACAGAATGTGTAATAAGTGCTATAAGGTTAAAAATAACATCAATAGAACCTGACATTAATTCTTGGGTACAAAATAAGTAGTAGGAAGTTTCACTGTAATTATTTTTTTTAGTAGATTTGTAATGAAACTAATCAACCATCTTGAAAAAACTATACTTTATTATAGCATAGAACCAACCTGAAATTAGTTTTAAGAATCAGTCCCTGTTTTGTAAATTGTGTGTATTATATTTAATAATTATACATAACTGGCAATAATAAGATATGCTATTTGTGTTTTATCAAGTTTTTTTATTGAAAGAATCCAATTACCTTTAAGCTCTGGTTGTACTTGAAATAAACGCGGAAGACCAAAGTCATATGTGGGTCCAGAAGTGTCAGGAATCACTGGTTTATACTGAATATATATGCATTAGTGACTGCAGTTTCTTTTACTTAATATACAAATTACTTTACTTTGTTTACAATTTTATTGTTTAGTTTGAGTAGATTTTATTTGCTATTTGTATAACCATTGTATGCACATGCATTCTGTGATTAACTGTTTATGAGTTATGACTGTTTTAATAACAAAATATACACTACATTCTTAGGTTTTTGCTGGACATTTTCTGAAAACAAATAAACAAATTTGACCTTAGGAAAGCATATGCACAAAGAGACTTAAACACTACTTTATATATTTACTTTTGTAACTTTATTTCTTTTTATTCTTTTATTAATTGAGTTACATACTGTTTACTTTCTGTATTAACTATTTCATTCGGGCGCCATCTTGTTACTAACACAAGAAATTCAAATGTACTTACCTTTCTGGGCCGAGTTCGTTTAAGCGAACCGGAAGTAGCGGGTCTTGTTACTTGAAATAACTTACTCTTATTTGTAAGATTTACCAGTGACATTACCCTTTATTAACAAACCACACATATTTACATGAGATTCTATTTCAGAAACAAAGCACATTGCTATTCACCATGAGGCGTAGTTATTGAATCAAATTAAAATTTCTTTCCCATTTATAATTTTATAAACATAATCCCACCAAAATAAACATAATCAATCATTTCTTAAATTATAGAATTATATATATATTTCACAACCCACCACTGCTTAAATTTTATATTTTATATTCACGCAATCACACACTCATTCATGCAGTACAATTTCATGGACTTCCCTAACTGAGCTCATTTTATTGAATCTAAACAAAGTACTGAAAAATTGGTTTTATCTCTTATTTGTTACTTAGCTGCAAATCTGTCCAGAAGACGTTGCATCATTACACGCGCACTACGGATGTTCGTTTTTTAATGTTCACTGATTTTATGTATTTTAAACTGCCAATGCATTCTGATAAAGTTATAGGTGGTTATTTTATAATTTATACTTGCTGTGTTCACATTTTAATTGCGGGCGTAAAGTTGCGCAGCCGATGGCGAGCTGAAATGCTCACATCCGCACTGTTGATATTAACTGTTTTCACTGTTTTATCGAATTCACTTTGGTATACATTTTAATAAAATTTTGGCTCTTCAGCCTATGTATTCACCTGGCCTGGGGAGTGGTTTTAAGTCGACTGAGAAAGTTTCCTGCGCACACTACGCGAAAGAATGCATTAATACGTGCCGATAGCGTGAGAAACTTGGCCGCCTGAATGCGCATGTTGGCGCATTCGCTCCCTACACATTCCAATGCCAATTCACGCCCGTCTCGACGCTACACTTGGGCAAAATAAAATTGAGAATATTCAAATCACATTTAAAATTGGTTTTACCCCTCTTTTGCCCCGTTACAAAACCCCCTCAATGAGAGGTTTTATGCCGAAGCATAAAAACTCATTGACACACTCATACTTCTTAAAGGGATCAGTCTGGATATGTCGCCACAACCCCTTTACCATTTATATAAAAAGAATATAGATAACTTACCCTTGGTCCAGTGGCCATGACCGCACCTGAATGACCTTACTGGGCTTCTCTCTCGAGATCCCAACACCGGAAGGCCAGACAGACGCTTGACACTCCTGCTCTGACATGCTGGCCAGCTCAGGACCGCCGCCACAGCATCACCAGACACTGAAACATCAAATTTAAAATATCAAATAGTGGCCTTGTATAATAACATATCCCTAACTGATCTGTTCCCCTTAGCTATGTGCCGGTTTGAGTTAAGAAGCACTGGTTTTTCTTAATTCTTAACACATGTATATATGAACCCCTAAACTAACATGATACATTTATAAAATTCCTTTACATCATTCTGCATACCCTTCTCTTGTTAATTCTTTTCCAAAAATCAAAATTATTGCCCTGATTCCCATCAGAATTAAAATAGACATTTCCCCTTACAATATTACAAATATCTTCCATTACTCAAATTTCATCTAAAATATTTAAACACATTGTTAAAATTCTCTTCAACAAATTATCAAAATTTAATCAAATACAATTCATCTATATCTCCCATCTTCTATAATTCTTAAACATTTCCGCTTTTATCTAAAACAATTCAAAATCATTTAACAGTTATAACATTATTATTGTGATGTTACTCACTTTTTACCCTGATACTTAACACATTCCTCTCTTCATAAAATAATACTTACCGCTGCCAGAATTTCACTTACCGTCATGGTCCCCGTAAAACTTATCTTTTGAAAACTGCCCAAGGTCGCCACGATATTTTTTCTAGAAGGTAAAATATCGAAAACTTATATACTCTTGCCCTTATAAAAATCCCACGATCTGACTGTAATAAAATCTCAGAAAACCCCCGATTTCGTTAGACGAATTTTTTCCACAGAAATGAGGAAGTGGCAATGACGAAATAACTTAGACTAACACATTGTTTTGAAGTAAACTAAATAATTTTAATTAATTAAAAGCCGTTTTAATGATTAGCACAAGAACACTAAAACACATTTTGAAATATACATTTATGGATCATATTTAAATATTATATAAGACAGCCCATTCTGCCCACACACACTCTCACACAATTTAATACTTTACCCCTTTGTTTATTATACTTTACAAATCCCTTTTTTGTATTGAAACTGTCCACTACCGCGATTCCGTACGAACACGTGTTTTTATCCCCGATTCAATGTCCGTTAATTCACTTTGTCGTCATTTCACTGTACCAACTTATGACGGCGATATGTTTAGTAAATTCTGGGGTCCCGGTCGGTCCTACTGGATTAATTACATTTTATAACACTACCGACCGGGCCCTAAACCAAAACTGTGAGCGTCTGTTACTGGAGTTGGCGTCCTATTGACTGTATGGCGTCTCTACTTAATCTCGACTGTCACCGAGAACGTAACAGGTACTTGTTGCTTCGTTGTCGCGGGAAATGAGCAGTCACGGCCATCAGGTTTTAGTCGCCGTATACTGTTGATTTGCTGAGGCATATTCAGTTTATGCATGGATTAAAGCTGGTATATGTGTGTGACCAGAGCTTAATATTGGACTTGGCTCTGATGATGTCACCAACAGTAGGCGGAGTTTAACGCTGTTTACCGGTATGGAGTTGATGGCTGCAACAAACGTTTTTCTACATCGCCATGTTTGCCTCACCTTTGGTGTTTCTCACGGCGTCATTCCCGAGCCCCGCCCGGCTGAGTTGCATACGGGCGTCGAAACACATGTACAGAGTTCTGCGAATTTTAGGATGGTGCGAATTCTCTGCCGCATTCCTCGACACTGATTGCGTTTCGCTTTGTTTCCAACTGTTTCTCAACACTGGTCTGTTATACGGACAAATACGTTGCACAATAATACCTTTTTGCATTATTTTATACAAGCCCGCCCGAAAACGAAATGAATAAAAATATATATATATGCCCCAAACGGTTAAAATAAAAACACCCAAAAATTTGACCCGCTACAATACCCCCTCGATGAGAATTCTGCTGTTCACGACAGAAGAAATCTCATTGATAACCCCGAAGAGGACCGGTGAGGAACTGGGGCCAACAACCCCCTGGTTCTTAATCTCATGGGTACACGACCCCCCTGGCTCAGCGACTATGGACTCATCTGAACGAGATCACTGGACTTCTCCGTAAGAGATCCCAACACCGAGAAATCGAACAGACTCGCACCACAACGCGCCTCGCCTTCTAACATGCTACCCCCAAGAATCCTCAATCCCTGGCTAAAATTATTCCAGCTCCTCTACCGATATGCTTCCCCTTTTTGCAAGCTGGGCTGCCTTTAGCAGATACTGGGCTCACACACTCTCACGTTACAGGTTACCATAACACATAAAAAATAAAACTTTCTTTAAAATTTATCAAAAATTTTAAAAAAATTCCAAAGTCAAAAAATAATCTTTTATCAAAAAATTCTCTTCCTCTTTTTTTTTTTTTTTTTTTTTCTTTAACATGACTTAACCTAGACATTTCTACTAATATAAACACATCCTTACTCTAACATGAGAACCACTTATAGTCTACCAATACAATGCAATACAATAAAATAAACATGGTTAATGCACACATAATAAAATAATCATTACCTAAAATAGTCATTCGCTGGCAGGCGAAAATCAAGTTTTCTCTTTTTTTTTTCTCAACAAAATTAAAATTTTCAAAAATTTTAAAATTCAAAAAAAAATTTAAATTTATTCATTAAAAAATTTTATTGAATTTATTTATTAAATAACATTTATTAAAATTATTCAAATATTGGTTTGAATTAATTAAACAAACAAATTAAAATTGGCTTCCTACTATACAAGCTTAGTAGGTGTATGATCTCATCAGCTGATCGTAACTAGGTCAAGTCCAAGATCCTTGACCTACATATGTTATGTATGATTTCTGAAAATACACTGAACATCTGTAATACCCTAACTCAAAGTACAAAACATAATAAAATAAAATATTGAAAATGAACAAAATATTAATATAAATAATAAACAGATTGACATTTAAATTATTTAAAATAAACAATTCTCAATTTTACATTATTTTCAATTCTATTAAAATTTCTGTCACTGGTTTCTAAAAAATAAAAATTTTATATTCTTTATCATAACTCTCTTTTTATTCAACAATCTTACTCTTCATTTAACAATCTCGCTATACTTTACTGTGGGTGATGTACATTATTTATTCTCATTTACTGTATTAGATCTCTATGCATATATAAACTTTACCTCTCCCTATGGCTCTAAAATTAATCAACTTCAATTATCATGACACCCATCTCCACCAAAATCTCTACTAATCAGGACACTCTAAACCCCAACTTATCATCTAACACAATTCGCCGCCTTCTCCCATTATAAAATACTCTCTAACCCTTTGTAAATAGGATACGTGTTTCCCCTACCCAAAACTCAATTCCCTTATTTGGCGGCCCGGATTCTACCTAAGGCGGCCCCTTCCCCACAAAAATCTATCCCTATCCCGTCCCAACCCTTGTTGCGGACTCCCCAAATACACTACCCCCTAATACAAGATTGCCATCCCCAAAATTCTCAATCTCATTACATTACTACAAATACACAAAATAACCTCATTAACTATAAAAACAACAATATGTCACTCAAAATCTACATAAAGTCTCCATTACCACTGTGTCAACATTAATACTTCACCAGCTCTGTTACATCACATTAACTCAAAAACAACATTACATCATATTCATCTCTATCATTTCACATTCAACTTTTAATTCAATTTGGACAGGTCTACGTGTCCCATAAAACATTTATCACCCATGAATTATCTTTTATTAATTTGCATAAATTATTGTTATTTTATTTCTCATATTCTTTTTATCCTTACTTCAAAATATCTGTAGTACATTAAACATTAATTACTTGTAACATTTACTAACCAATATACCAGTGACATTATTGCTGATCAGCTGATCCTCCTAACACAATGAAAATACATCCTAAAATTGAACAAATTATATGAAAGATACATATTTATTTATCATCATATCTCAGTTATTATTACCCTTTAAATCATTATCTCAAGTTATTTTCATTATTGAAGTTAAAATTCGTTCCATTGAGTTAAACATTTGTGTACATTTTATTATATTTGACTTGTATCATAAAAATTTTATACTTACAGTCCATAATTCATATACTGACATACACAACTATATATACCATACACCACTACTCCAAGTAACCTCTGAAACATTTAACAAAAAGTTATTTCAAATCAACAATTCATCATTTAATTACCAACTTCACTTCTCGTTAAACCATTTAAATTCATCAGAAAATTCAATAATATAATCTTCGCATTAATCAAAATATTTAAAACATTTCAAATTATTTTAATTAAATTAATTAAGCATTTACAATTAGCCAATTAGTTTTCAAAATTAATTCGGTTATTTGTTTAAATTGCCAAAATATTAGTCTTATTGTTATAACAATTAATTACTTACATACACTGTTCACTTAACCACAACACATACCATTGGCTTTACTACATATTTATTTACAAATTTACTTCAGTATTTATTCAGTCATCATATCTCACTATCCAAATCAGCAAAGTCAAATAGCTTAAAACAAAATATTTAACTGTCTTTTACTGTTTTCTATTTTAGCCACCATCGTCAAAGATTAATCTTGGTTTTGTATAGCACTGTTCAATTATATTGACATACATATTGTTGTCTTGTGTGTCATAACCAAACAATTTCAATTTATCCGTTATACCATAATCATCATTCACCAAGTCTACGTTAAGTATTTCTGTTAAATCTCCGTCAGTAAATATTTCCAATATCGGGTTAGTTACTTTTGTATTATCAATCAAATCATTCTTATTTAAATACTCTTCTAATATTTCTTTCAACTCACCATAATCTCTCTTTAAATTATATACTTCTAATTCTCTCTCATCATAACACCATCTCATACTTATAAAATCATTCCACACAGAGGGTATAATATCATACAAATAAAATAAACAACTCCAATCTTCTACTAATATGGGACCCTTGCCCTTCAAAAACTCTTGTGACCAAATTAAATCATCATAAATAATAAAGGGAAAATTTGCCCTCTGTCCCCACTCTACTACAACATTATTTCTCCTCTCTCTCTCCAACTCATAAACATACATTAACATTTCATTATCAACTTCTACTCTTTCTACAATTACGTTATCACTCTCAACATCTACACCATCATTTTCTAACACCACATTTTTATTTGTATTATCATTGTTATTACTTGTCAACTCATTATCTGGCATTGCATTCATCACATGTACTCCCATTCGCTCTACACTTTGTTCTAATTTATTTAGACTGGTCATTATTGTCTCATGGGTACTTTCTAAACATTTATTTAGTTCTTGAATCTCGTTCTTTAACTCGTGAAACTTGACATTGGAATCAATTTGTTGCTCTTTATAATTGCTATTTATATTTTCAGACATGGTTTTCATTAGATTAAACAGGTCGTCTATTGACACCTTTTTTTCTTCCACCCCTACGCCAGCGTTAGGTCTATTCTTATCTTGTACATCGGTCATTTTCAAAATTTATTTATATCATACCCTTTATATATCGCCCCCTTAACTCAAAATACCCCATACATAAAACAGTTATTAATACGTAAAAGTAAACCCCCACTCGCTCTACCTAAACATAACATACCTAAGACACCTATTGTCTTAACTGCCCCCAAAATCATTAACTTACACATGTGTACTAATACATATAAAATCCTCCTTATTTAAAAAATAATATACATTACAAACATTAATAATCATATTATCACTGTTTATAAAGCAGTCTTAAGGCATCACCATAGTTTCACTATGTTCTTCTTCAATTCACAACCACTGAAGGTTGTCACTTTAATACAATTTTCAAAATTTTTAAATTTTGTCTTTTATTTTCTCCAAAAAACGGTTGATTTTTATTTATTTCACATAACAAAATTTTAATATAGACACTTTTGGCAAGTTCCAGCTTTCACTTTTCAACAATACCTTCTCACGACAAGATAACAAGTACAACAATAGGTCATCTTACATGTCTAAATTACATAAATTACATTTCTATTCTATAAAGAGACAAAAACAAATATAACTCCTTCCTGAGTTAATGAGTTACGTTACACAAATTTTGGGTGTTTTATTCCACTACCGCCAACCATGGTCCGCCTCCAGATTGCCAAAATCCATGATCAGAGGTGGTGAGTCTGTGATCGCCCGAAAATGGGGGAGAGTCCCTTCTGTAAACATAAAATCACATTAAATTTTATCCACACATTAATATTAATAACAAACATTGTTAAAATTCCTATGATGACCATTACAATTTCAAATTTGTTGCATTGCGTATCCCTACTATCTCCCCTGTCTCTCTGTTCTGTAATACATATGAATTCTTCATCTTAACTTCTATTACCTCATAAGGTCCTTCATAGAGTAAGAAAACTTCTTGATCTCCTTGTCCTGAGCACTCGACAAGTTGTGTCTCCTCACCAATACCAACTGTCCTACTTCGTACTTCATCCACTTACCTTTTGCATCGAGTCAACGTTTTCGTCGTTCCCCTTTACTTAATAAATTTTCATTAGCCAACCTGATTTTAATACTCATATCCGTTTTCTCGCTCTCAGGTGGGTAGTCAAATAACTGTTCCATAATCCTTGGGGGGCATGTTCCCTTAATCAATTCGTGAGGTGTATATCCGGTCGACTCGTGGGTGGTTCTGTTCAGCCAATTTTCTACCCTTCTGACGTATAACGGCCACTCGCTGTGTTTGGCGTGACAATAGGCTCTAAAAATCCTGGCTATCTCTCTCATGACACACTCCGCCTGGTTGGGCTGAGGATGGTAGACTGTCGTGTGCTTCGGGATGATTCCTTCCCATCCTAGAGTCTGACGCCATCTCCCACTGATGAATTGTGGCCCATGGTCCGATAATATCACCTTTGGCTTACCCACATTGATCATATAATCTTTTGTCACCTTCTCACTCAGCACATGACTGGTAGCTCTCTTCACACTATATAATTTTACATATTTAGAAAAAGTGTCTAACATCACAAAAATATACATAACTCCGCCTCTACCCTTCGGCAACGGTCCATACAAATCTACCGCAACTAAATCAAATGGCCTTTCTACTTTTATAAAATTCATCTCCCCTTCAACCCTATAGTTCACTACCTTAGACTTCTGACACAAATCACAACCCCTTAACAACTTTCTAACACGCCTTTCCATATTCTTAAAAACATAAGACTCTTTCAAAACATTAACACACTTTTTCGCCCCAAAATGACCATATCGCAAATGACAATCCCATATGATTTTATCTGCTAACCCATCTGGCACAACTAATCTCCAATCACGCTCACCCCTTCTACCTTCTTAAATAACAACCCTTTATAAATTTGAAAATGTTGATTATACACTGACCCAGTTAATTCAGTTTCTAAACTATCTATGACCTTACCTGACTTACCATCTGCTCTTTGCATGGTTCTAATGTTTTTTAGCTCTTCCCCAAAAATTCTATCTTCCCGGCTAATCTAAAACATCTCAATCTCTTTCAAATCTCTACCAGTCTTATTGTCTAACAAATCTGTCCTAGAAAGAGTGTCAGGTATTTTATTGTCTGTCCCCTTGATGTACTCCCATGCAAAATTATATTCCTGTAAAACAAGTACCCACCTGGTTAGACGGCTGTGAGCGAGCTTACACATGTTCAAGAATGATAACGCCTTGTGGTCCGTTCTGATTACCATTTTCTTTCCCAGGATGTATGTCCTGAACTTCCCCACGGCGAACACAATGCTCAAAAGTTCTTTCTCGGTGGTTGTATAATTTTTCTCCGCAGACAGAAGCAACCTACTGGCGAAGGCGATGGTAGGATATTCCTTATCGCAGTCCTCCTGGTAGAGCTCCGCCCCTAAAACTACGTTGCTTGCATCTGTCTGTAAGTAAAAGGTTTTATTAAAATCAGAATGATTCATTATAATCATATGGCTAAATTTTCTCTTAATTTCGTTAAATGTGTCGCGTTCCGTTTGTCCCCATTTCCACTGCTTGTTCTTCTGGAGTACTGCACTTAGTTTCGATGTTGTGTGTGCATAATTCTTCTGGAACTTACGATAAAAATTACAAAGTCCTAAAAAGCTCTGCAGTTGTTTGATATTTTGTGGCTCAGGGAAGCGCATAATGGAGTCAACCTTATCCGGATTTGCGGAGATTCCCTCTTGTGTAATAATAAATCCTAAAAAATTAATTTTAGTTTGCAAAAATTAGGATTTCTCCCAATTTACGGTGAGTCCTCCTTCTTCTAATTTAGTAAAAACATATTCCAAATGCTTCAAGTGTTCCTGAAAAGTTCTAGAAGCAATTAAAATATCATCCACATATACTGTTAAAAAGTCTTAAGTCCTTTGGTTTCAAAATTTGATCTAAACATTTAAGAAAACTAGCTACACTAGTATTTAACCCAAATGGTAAGCATCAAAACTGGTAATTCCTACCATTAAACAAGAACGCTGTATATTTTCTACTTACTTCTGCCAATGGTACCTGCCAATACCCTGCTGTTAAATCGAGCGACGTCATGTATCGCACCCCACTAAACTTCTGGAAAATCTCATTTATAGATTCTGGTGATTCACGGTCTGGTATTATTATCTGGTTGATCCTCCTCGCATCTAAACATAACCTAACCCTACCATCCTTCTTTATGACAACTACTAATGGATTTGAGTAATGTGACACTGACCTTTCTATTATGCCTCCCTCCATCATTCTGTCTAACTCCACTTGCACCGCTCGTCTTTTGGAATAAGGCACTGGATAACTTCGCTGCATGAAAGGTGTGTGTTCCCGTACCTGCAATACACATTCATAACCCTTTGCCCTTCCCGGAATATCTGCAAACACTCCTTGAAACTGCTCAATCACCTGCCACAACGACGCACGTTGATCACTCCTTACCACCTCACCTCCACTACAAAATTCATCCGCCCTTATCTCCCACACTGCTTCATTATTATCTCTCAACTCCCCTTCAAAACTCTCAATATACTCTACCTCTCTACATGAATTTACTCTAGCTTCTGTGTCACTCTCGCCTACCCGTTTTTGTAATATTTTTACACCCGTTACTCTAACCTTCTCTAACACTTGCTCAAAATTAACCCTGATCGACCGATCACCCCCATCTAACTCTACTATTTTCTCTTTAAAATTTATGACAGCTTTATTTCTCTGCAGAAAATCATTACCTAAAATTATATCTAGACTTTTACCACTAAAAATGTATTTTCAAATTCTGTATTATTTATCAGAAAACTTAAATGTATTTGTTTGGTTATTCTTTTACTACATACTCCTGTAACTCCCACTACAGTAACCCCTGCTACTGGTAAAATCGGAATATTTTTATTACTCTCTCTTAATTCTCCCAAAATATTTTCAAAATTATAGTAAAAAATAAAACCATAAAATAGTTTTAGTGATTTCCACTCGTCATGACTGGAACTCGTCACTTCCACTTGACGAGTGGAAATCACTAAAACTATTTTATGGTTTTATTTTTTACTACAATTTACAATGGATTTTCACCAAGTAAAGGCATCAAGCATTAATTATTTAAAATATTTTCAGCAATTACCGAAATCTCTCTGCCTGTATCTATAAGTGTTCTGTAACTCTTACCTGCTATGGTTACCTGTACTTCCGTTAATCCAGTTCTCATCTCGATGGTTGTATGATTCTCCTCCTCTAGTAAATCAGTCACGATGTCAGTTTTGATTACATTGCTCTGAAAATCCTCCTTTGGTCAGACCTCATTCGCTTCCCTGGACAGTGGTCTGGTCCTTGTTACCACTGTCGTCTCTAGTTTTCCTCTTGGTTTCCATTAGTACTGGTAGTTGGTCCATTGTCACCCCTTGGTGGTCCATGGTTATTCCCAACTGTTCCCCTGGTGCTTGGCATTCCTCTCTGCTGCTGGACATGCTGAGTTGGTCCTCCTCTCCTCCTTGGATCGTCTCTAGCCTGGCTGCATCTAAAACATTTTTGCCTGCTTGCATAATTTTCGCGCCTACATCTGGAACATGTCCAACCCTCTTGGGTGTTTGAATTATCTATCCGCGTACCTCCATATCCGCTGGGATTATATCTATTGTTATTATATATAGAGCTCTTCAGAAATGTGTTGATTAACGTTAAATGTAACTATTCGCTACCACTACAAAAGTGGGGAGCAAGTTTTTAATATATAAAATGTAGAAAGGTTTTGTTAAGAAATGTAATAAGTTAAGAAAAATTAACAACACGTAAGCAAGATGACGTCTCTACTCAAGATGTAAACTCCAGTACAACTCTACGTGTGAATATGTGACCTGCATAAACTGTACATATGGACGTCTACTACCCCTACGACGCTGACCAGGACCTACGTGGATCTACCCCAAGTTTAACCAGCATTACTTCAATCTCCTCAGTGAACCAGCTATAAAGTATTCGCCGAAGACACGACCCAGATGACGACCCCGACTACCAGAATTCCCAAGTGTAACACCCCAGGACGAGGACAGCACAACTTATTGTAAAGGTGACTCGATAGCTTGACTATCGAGAGTTAATTACATTTGAGACATAACTTATAGATGAAAGAGACTTTTCAAAGACTATAATTTTCTTTAAACAATAAATGAAATCAAATATATGTATACTGTAATATTGAAAATCATACGTTGTAACGTTAATATGTAAATGTTAATTATAATCCATTTAGTAAATAATACCATTCTTCTAATGGTAAATGTGATTTTGCAAACTCCTAGATGAGCATAAATATACTCACCAGACGTCTTTACAATATTTAAAGTAAACTCGGATCCGAGGTAAAAGTACATGATCAATATGATCCCTAGTTTTCCAGAAAACACTTTTGAATATTTTAGTATAAATAATTTGTTATAGGACCCTTTAATATCATTTGTTAATAAAGAGAAGTCATCTTTTTACACATTGAAGTGAGTGCATAAATCAGTGAAATACCTTCCCTTGTTTCCTAATAATTAGCTTAATTAATTTTGTTAATTGTGTTGAGTTTAATTTCAGTTCGTTACAACGTAGGCAGCCCGTATAATTGGCGAGTGTCAATTATGATGGGTTCCCTGGATTTGTAACGTGGGCAAAACGTTACAAAAATGCGCCACTCTGCAGATAAAAGATCTACAGCAGCTAAATGACAGGCAAAATTTACAAGATCTCCTACCGAAATGTAAACCTCCCTAGTGTATAATACAATGCGTCCACTGTTTGACCCCTCGCAGATTGTAGAAATGTTTGCCCCCTTCTGCATAGTTTGTTTATGTATTACAGTTGATCATTTAAAGAGAGAATAAAAAAAAATTATCTTTGTGAAATTCCGCTTCTCTCAGTAGCGTAAGAAATTAGGATTACAAATAATCTAATATGGAGTATGGGATCCGCTTTAGATTATATTAGAGGTAATTAAGAATTATATATGTGTAACGTAACATAGTCACAACGGCGCCGACTGAAAAGGGTAATGATGGTGCAAAATGTGTGCCAAGGTAATCATTAGAGAGTGCTGAAAGCTAACTTGTGTAGTTAGAGTAAGCCGATGTCAGTCGGGCCACGACATTGTGAGTTACGGAAAATTAGGGAAATTAGTATTAAGAATTAAAATATAAGTTAGCGTGTTAACAAAGGAGATAAAGGGAATTTCACGAATGAGAACAAGATCATTTAAGTGAGATAGAGAAAACAAACCATGTACTAAATTAGACTTCCACACATTGACGCCAACCATACTCCAAGTCCCCAAATTTTGAATTTTCCTTACTAAAATTCCTAATGTGGATTTTAAGCGGCGGAGTATGTGACGATTTAATTGATAATAAAATATGTAATAAAAAAAAATTAAAAAGCAATTAATTATTTTTAAATCGCACTATTAAACCTAATGCCCCTGTACTAACTCAGAATAAGTATGAGATGTAAACGGAAAAATCTAACTAAACAATTAATAAAAAAATCGAATTGTAAAAAGCTATTAATATCACAGTTAACCCTTTTGGTAAGTCTTCATGCGTTGACCTGTTTAATTCCGGACTCAACGTGCTTCGCGAACCTTCTGTAAATCAGAAATGTATAAAAATCGTAATGTTTGTAATTAGTAATTTGAAGGCACGATTAGTAGTTAAAATAATTCCCGTAAATTAAATAAGTATAAATAATTTGTTTCTTCTTGTTATAATAATGTCAATTTAAATAAAAAATAGGAACTATATTGTCGCGGAGTACTCGCTCCGCTTGGTTGTAATGTGCCAGTCGAATCGAGTTAAGAGTTACTATGCAGCCGTCAGACAGTGCACACCTACGAGCTAGAGCTCTTCAGAAATGTGTTGATTAACGTTAAATGTAACTATTCGCTACCACTACAAAAGTGGGGAGCAAGTTTTTAATATATAAAATGTAGAAAGGTTTTTTTAAGAAATGTAATAAGTTAAGAAAAATTAACAACACGTAAGCAAGATGACGTCTCTACTCAAGATGTAAACTCCAGTACAACTCTACGTGTGAATATGTGACCTGCATAAACTGTACATATGGACGTCTACTACCCCTACGACGCTGACCAGGACCTACGTGGATCTACCCCAAGTTTAACCAGCATTACTTCAATCTCCTCAGTGAACCAGCTATAAAGTATTCGCCGAAGACACGACCCAGATGACGACGCCGACTACCAGAATTCCCAAGTGTAACACCCCAGGACGAGGACAGCACAACTTATTGTAAAGGTGACTCGATAGCTTGACTATCGAGAGTTAATTACATTTGAGACATAACTTATAGATGAAAGAGACTTTTCAAAGACTATAATTTTCTTTAAACAATAAATGAAATCAAATATATGTATACTGTAATATTGAAAATCATACGTTGTAACGTTAATATGTAAATGTTAATTATAATCCATTTAGTAAATAATACCATTCTTCAAATGGTAAATGTGATTTTGCAAGCTCCTAGATGAGCATAAATATACTCACCAGACGTCTTTACAATATTTAAAGTAAACTCGGATCCGAGGTAAAAGTACATGATCAATATGATCCCTAGTTTTCCAGAAAACACTTTTGAATATTTTAGTATAAATAATTATGTTATGGGACCCTTTAATATCATTTGTTAATAAAGAGAAGTCATCTTTTTACACATTGAAGTGAGTGCATAAATCAGTGAAATACCTTCCCTTGTTTCCTAATAATTAGCTTAATTAATTTGGTTAATTGTGTTGAGTTTAATTTCAGTTCGTTACAACGTAGGCAGCCCGTATAATTGGCGAGTGTCAATTATGATGGGTTCCCTGGATTTGTAACGTGGGCAAAACGTTACAAAAATGCGCCACTCTGCAGATAAAAGATCTACAGCAGCTAAATGACAGGCAAAATTTACAAGATCTCCTACCGAAATGTAAACCTCCCTAGTGTATACTACAATGCGTCCACTGTTTGACCCCTCGTAGATTGTAGAAATGTTTGCCCCTTCTGCATAGTTTGTTTATGTGTTACAGTTGATCATTTAAAGAGAGAATAAAAAAAAATTATCTTTGTGAAATTCCGCTTCTCTCAGTAGCGTAAGAAATTAGGATTACAAATAATCTAAAATGGAGTATGGGATCCGCTTTAGATTATATTAGAGGTAATTAAGAATTATATATGTGTAACGTAACATAGTCACAACGGCGCCGACTGAAAAGGGTAATGATGGTGCAAAAAGGTGTGCCAAGGTAATCATTAGAGAGTGCTGAAAGCTAACTTGTGTAGTTAGAGTAAGCCGATGTCAGTCGGGCCACGACATTGTGAGTTACGGAAAATTAGGGAAATTAGTATTAAGAATTAAAATATAAGTTAGCGTGTTAACAAAGGAGATAAAGGGAATTTCACGAATGAGAACAAGATCATTTAAGTGAGATACAGAAAACAAACCATGTACTAAATTATACTTCCACACATTGACGCCAAGCATACTCCAAGTCCCCAAATTTTGAATTTTCCTTACTAAAATTCCTAATGTGGATTTTAAGCGGCGGAGTATGTGACGATTTAATTGATAATAAAATATGTAATAAAAAAAAATTAAAAAGCAATTAATTATTTTTAAATCGCACTATTAAACCTAATGCCCCTGTACTAACTCAGAATAAGTATGAGATGTAAACGGAAAAATCTAACTAAACAATTAATAAAAAAATCGAATTGTTAAAAGCTATTAATATCACAGTTAACCCTTTTGGTAAGTCTTCATGCGTTGACCTGTTTAATTCCGGACTCAACGTGCTTCGCGAACCTTCTGTAAATTAGAAATGTATAAAAATCGTAATGTTTGTAATTAGTAATTTGAAGACACGATTAGTAGTTAAAATAATTCCCGTAAATTAAATAAGTATAAACAATTTGTTTCTTCTTGTTATAATAATGTCAATTTAAATAAAAAATAGGAACTATATTGTCGCGGAGTACTCGCTCCGCTTGGTTGTAATGTGCCAGTCGAATCGAGTTAAGAGTTACTATGCAGCCGTCAGACAGTGCACACCTACGAGCTAGAGCTCTTCAGAAATGTGTTGATTAACGTTAAGTGTAACTATTCGCTACCACTACAAAAGTGGGGAGCAAGTTTTTAATATATAAAATGTAGAAAGGTTTTGTTAAGAAATGTAATAAGTTAAGAAAAATTAACAACACGTAAGCAAGATGACGTCTCTACTCAAGATGTAAACTCCAGTACAACTCTACGTGTGAATATGTGACCTGCATAAACTGTACATATGGACGTCTACTACCCCTACGACGCTGACCAGGACCTACGTGGATCTACCGCAAGTTTAACCAGCATTACTTCAATCTCCTCAGTGAACCAGCTATATAAAGTATTCGCCGAAGACACGACCCAGATGACGACGCCGACTACCAGAATTCCCAAGTGTAACACCCCAGGACGAGGACAGCACAACTTATTGTAAAGGTGACTCGATAGCTTGACTATCGAGAGTTAATTACATTTGAGACATAACTTATAGATGAAAGAGACTTTTCAAAGACTATAATTTTCTTTAAACAATAAATGAAATCAAATATATGTATACTGTAATATTGAAAATCATACGTTGTAACGTTAATATGTAAATGTTAATTATAATCCATTTAGTAAATAATACCATTCTTCAAATGGTAAATGTGATTTTGCAAGCTCCTAGATGAGCATAAATATACTCAGACGTCTTTACAATATTTAAAGTAAACTCGGATCCGAGGTAAAAGTACATGATCAATTTGATCCCTAGTTTTCCAGAAAACACTTTTGAATATTTTAGTATAAATAATTATGTTATGGGACCCTCTAATATCATTTGTTAATAAAGAGAAGTCATCTTTTTACACATTGAAGTGAGTGCATAAATCAGTGAAATACCTTCCCTTGTTTCCTAATAATTAGCTTAATTAATTTGGTTAATTGTGTTGAGTTTAATTTCAGTTCGTTACAACGTAGGCAGCCCGTATAATTGGCGAGTGTCAATTATGATGGGTTCCCTGGATTTGTAACGTGGGCAAAACGTTACAAAAATGCGCCACTCTGCAGATAAAAGATCTACAGCAGCTAAATGACTGGCAAATTTTACAAGATCTCCTACCGAAATGTAAACCTCCCTAGTGTATAATACAGTGCGTCCAGTGTGTGACCCCTCGTAGATTGTAGAAATGTTTGCCCCCTTCTGCATAGTTTGTTTATGTATTACAGTTGATCATTTAAAGAGAGAATAAAAAAAAATTATCTTTGTGAAATTCCGCTTCTCTCAGTAGCGTAAGAAATTAGGATTACAAATAATCTAAAGTGGAGTATGGGATCCGCTTTAGATTATATTAGAGGTAATTAAGAATTATATATGTGTAACGTAACATAGTCACAACGGCGCCGACTGAAAAGGGTAATGATGGTGCAAAAAGGTGTGCCAAGGTAATCATTAGAGAGTGCTGAAAGCTAACTTGTGTAGTTAGAGTAAGCCGATGTCAGTCGGGCCACGACATTGTGAGTTACGGAAAATTAGGGAAATTAGTATTAAGAATTAAAATATAAGTTAGCGTGTAAACAAAGGAGATAAAGGGAATTTCACGAATGAGAACAAGATCATTTAAGTGTGATAGAGAAAACAAACCATGTACTAAATTAAACTTCCACACATTGACGCCAAGCATACTCCAAGTCCCCAAATTTTGAATTTTCCTTACTAAAATTCCTAATGTGGATTTTAAGCGGCGGAGTATGTGACGATTTAATTGATAATAAAATATGTAATAAAAAAAAATTAAAAAGCAATTAATTATTTTTAAATCGCACTATTAAACCTAATGCCCCTGTACTAACTCAGAATAAGTATGAGATGTAAACGGAAAAATCTAACTAAACAATTAATAAAAAAATCGAATTGTAAAAAGCAATTAATATCACAGTTAACCCTTTTGGTAAGTCTTCGTGCGTTGACCTGTTTAATTCCGGACTCTACGTGCTTCGCGAACCTTCTGTAACTTAGAAATGTATAAAAATCGTAATGTTTGTAATTAGTAATTTGAAGGCACGATTAGTAGTTAAAATAATTCCCGTAAATTAAATAAGTATAAATAATTTGTTTCTTCTTGTTATAATAATGTCAATTTAAATAAAAAATAGGAACTATATTGTCGCGGAGTACTCGCTCCGCTTGGTTGTAATGTGCCAGTCGAATCGAGTTAAGAGTTACTATGCAGCCGTCAGACAGTGCACACCTACGAGCTAGAGCTCTTCAGAAATGTGTTGATTAACGTTAAGTGTAACTATTCGCTACCACTACAAAAGTGGGGAGCAAGTTTTTAATATATAAAATGTAGAAAGGTTTTGTTAAGAAATGTAATAAGTTAAGAAAAATTAACAACACGTAAGCAAGATGACGTCTCTACTCAAGATGTAAACTCCAGTACAACTCTACGTGTGAATATGTGACCTGCATAAACTGTACATATGGACGTCTACTACCCCTACGACGCTGACCAGGACCTACGTGGATCTACCCCAAGTTTAACCAGCATTACTTCAATCTCCTCAGTGAACCAGCTATAAAGTATTCGCCGAAGACACGACCCAGATGACGACCCCGACTACCAGAATTCCCAAGTGTAACACCCCAGGACGAGGACAGCACAACTTATTGTAAAGGTGACTCGATAGCTTGACTATCGAGAGTTAATTACATTTGAGACATAACTTATAGATGAAAGAGACTTTTCAAAGACTATAATTTTCTTTAAACAATAAATGAAATCAAATATATGTATACTGTAATATTGAAAATCATACGTTGTAACGTTAATATGTAAATGTTAATTATAATCCATTTAGTAAATAATACCATTCTTCAAATGGTAAATGTGATTTTGCAAGCTCCTAGATGAGCATAAATATACTCAGACGTCTTTACAATATTTAAAGTAAACTCGGATCCGAGGTAAAAGTACATGATCAATTTGATCCCTAGTTTTCCAGAAAACACTTTTGAATATTTTAGTATAAATAATTATGTTATGGGACCCTCTAATATCATTTGTTAATAAAGAGAAGTCATCTTTTTACACATTGAAGTGAGTGCATAAATCAGTGAAATACCTTCCCTTGTTTCCTAATAATTAGCTTAATTAATTTGGTTAATTGTGTTGAGTTTAATTTCAGTTCGTTACAACGTAGGCAGCCCGTATAATTGGCGAGTGTCAATTATGATGGGTTCCCTGGATTTGTAACGTGGGCAAAACGTTACAAAAATGCGCCACTCTGCAGATAAAAGATCTACAGCAGCTAAATGACTGGCAAATTTTACAAGATCTCCTACCGAAATGTAAACCTCCCTAGTGTATAATACAATGCGTCCAGTGTGTGACCCCTCGTAGATTGTAGAAATGTTTGCCCCCTTCTGCATAGTTTGTTTATGTATTACAGTTGATCATTTAAAGAGAGAATAAAAAAAAATTATCTTTGTGAAATTCCGCTTCTCTCAGTAGCGTAAGAAATTAGGATTACAAATAATCTAAAGTGGAGTATGGGATCCGCTTTAGATTATATTAGAGGTAATTATGAATTATATATGTGTAACGTAACATAGTCACAACGGCGCCGACTGAAAAGGGTAATGATGGTGCAAAAAGGTGTGCCAAGGTAATCATTAGAGAGTGCTGAAAGCTAACTTGTGTAGTTAGAGTAAGCCGATGTCAGTCGGGCCACGACATTGTGAGTTACGGAAAATTAGGGAAATTAGTATTAAGAAGTAAAATATAAGTTAGCGTGTTAACAAAGGAGATAAAGGGAATTTCACGAATGAGAACAAGATCATTTAAGTGTGATAGAGAAAACAAACCATGTACTAAATTAAACTTCCACAAATTGACGCCAAGCATACTCCAAGTCCCCAAATTTTGAATTTTCCTTACTAAAATTCCTAATGTGGATTTTAAGCGGCGGAGTATGTGACGATTTAATTGATAATAAAATATGTAATAAAAAAAAATTAAAAAGCAATTAATTATTTTTAAATCGCACTATTAAACCTAATGCCCCTGTACTAACTCAGAATAAGTATGAGATGTAAACGGAAAAATCTAACTAAACAATTAATAAAAAAATCGAATTGTAAAAAGCAATTAATATCACAGTTAACCCTTTTGGTAAGTCTTCGTGCGTTGACCTGTTTAATTCCGGACTCTACGTGCTTCGCGAACCTTCTGTAACTTAGAAATGTATAAAAATCGTAATGTTTGTAATTAGTAATTTGAAGGCACGATTAGTAGTTAAAATAATTCCCGTAAATTAAATAAGTATAAATAATTTGTTTCTTCTTGTTATAATAATGTCAATTTAAATAAAAAATAGGAACTATATTGTCGCGGAGTACTCGCTCCGCTTGGTTGTAATGTGCCAGTCGAATCGAGTTAAGAGTTACTACGCAGCCGTCAGACAGTGCACACCTACGAGCTAGAGCTCTTCAGAAATGTGTTGATTAACGTTAAATGTAACTATTCGCTACCACTACAAAAGTGGGGAGCAAGTTTTTAATATATAAAATGTAGAAAGGTTTTGTTAAGAAATGTAATAAGTTAAGAAAAATTAACAACACGTAAGCAAGATGACGTCTCTACTCAAGATGTAAACTCCAGTACAACTCTACGTGTGAATATGTGACCTGCATAAACTGTACATATGGACGTCTACTACCCCTACGACGCTGACCAGGACCTACGTGGATCTACCCCAAGTTTAACCAGCATTACTTCAATCTCCTCAGTGAACCAGCTATAAAGTATTCGCCGAAGACACGACTCAGATGACGACGCCGACTACCAGAATTCCCAAGTGTAACACCCCAGGACGAGGACAGCACAACTTATTGTAAAGGTGACTCGATAGCTTGACTATCGAGAGTTAATTACATTTGAGACATAACTTATAGATGAAAGAGACTTTTCAAAGACTATAATTTTCTTTAAACAATAAATGAAATCAAATATATGTATACTGTAATATTGAAAATCATACGTTGTAACGTTAATATGTAAATGTTAATTATATTCCATTTAGTAAATAATACCATTCTTCTAATGGTAAATGTGATTTTGCAAGCTCCTAGATGAGCATAAATATACTCACCAGACGTCTTTACAATATTTAAAGTAAACTCGGATCCGAGGTAAAAGTACATGATCAATATGATCCCTAGTTTTCCAGAAAACACTTTTGAATATTTTAGTATAAATAATTATGTTATGGGACCCTTTAATATCATTTGTTAATAAAGAGAAGTCATCTTTTTACACATTGAAGTGAGTGCATAAATCAGTGAAATACCTTCCCTTGTTTCCTAATAATTAGCTTAATTAATTTTGTTAATTGTGTTGAGTTTAATTTCAGTTCGTTACAACGTAGGCAGCCCGTATAATTGGCGAGTGTCAATTATGATGGGTTCCCTGGATTTGTAACGTGGGCAAAACGTTACAAAAATGCGCCACTCTGCAGATAAAAGATCTACAGCAGCTAAATGACAGGCAAAATTTACAAGATCTCCTACCGAAATGTAAACCTCCCTAGTGTATACTACAATGCGTCCACTGTTTGACCCCTCGTAGATTGTAGAAATGTTTGCCCCCTTCTGCATAGTTTGTTTATGTGTTACAGTTGATCATTTAAAGAGAGAATAAAAAAAAATTATCTTTGTGAAATTCCGCTTCTCTCAGTAGCGTAAGAAATTAGGATTACAAATAATCTAAAATGGAGTATGGGATCCGCTTTAGATTATATTAGAGGTAATTAAGAATTATATATGTGTAACGTAACATAGTCACAACGGCGCCGACTGAAAAGGGTAATGATGGTGCAAAAAGGTGTGCCAAGGTAATCATTAGAGAGTGCTGAAAGCTAACTTGTGTAGTTAGAGTAAGCCGATGTCAGTCGGGCCACGACATTGTGAGTTACGGAAAATTAGGGAAATTAGTATTAAGAATTAAAATATAAGTTAGCGTGTTAACAAAGGAGATAAAGGGAATTTCACGAATGAGAACAAGATCATTTAAGTGAGATAGAGAAAACAAACCATGTACTAAATTATACTTCCACACATTGACGCCAAGCATACTCCAAGTCCCCAAATTTTGAATTTTCCTTACTAAAATTCCTAATGTGGATTTTAAGCGGCGGAGTATGTGACGATTTAATTGATAATAAAATATGTAATAAAAAAAAATTAAAAAGCAATTAATTATTTTTAAATCGCACTATTAAACCTAATGCCCCTGTACTAACTCAGAATAAGTATGAGATGTAAACGGAAAAATCTAACTAAACAATTAATAAAAAAATCGAATTGTAAAAAGCTATTAATATCACAGTTAACCCTTTTGGTAAGTCTTCATGCGTTGACCTGTTTAATTCCGGACTGAACGTGCTTCGCGAACCTTCTGTAAATTAGAAATGTATAAAAATCGTAATGTTTGTAATTAGTAATTTGAAGACACGATTAGTAGTTAAAATAATTCCCGTAAATTAAATAAGTATAAATAATTTGTTTCTTCTTGTTATAATATTGTCAATTTAAATAAAAAATAGGAACTATATTGTCGCGGAGTACTCGCTCCGCTTGGTTGTAATGTGCCAGTCGAATCGAGTTAAGAGTTACTATGCAGCCGTCAGACAGTGCACACCTACGAGCTAGAGCTGTTCAGAAATGTGTTGATTAACGTTAAATGTAACTATTCGCTACCACTACAAAAGTGGGGAGCAAGTTTTTAATATATAAAATGTAGAAAGGTTTTGTTAAGAAATGTAATAAATTAAGAAAAATTAACAACACGTAAGCAAGATGACGTCTCTACTCAAGATGTAAACTCCAGTACAACTCTACGTGTGAATATGTGACCTGCATAAACTGTACATATGGACGTCTACTACCCCTACGACGCTGACCAAGACCTACGTGGGTCTACCCCAAGTTTAACCAGCATTACTTCAATCTCCTCAGTGAACCAGCTATAAAGTATTCGCCGAAGACACGACCCAGATGACAACGCCGACTACCAGAATTCCCAAGTGTAACATCCCAGGACGAGGACAGCACAACTTATTGTAAAGGTGACTCGATAGCTTGACTATCGAGAGTTAATTACATTTGAGACATAACTTATAGATGAAAGAGACTTTTCAAAGACTATAATTTTCTTTAAACAATAAATGAAATCAAATATATGTTTACTGTAATATTGAAAATCATACGTTGTAACGTTAATATGTAAATGTTAATTATAATCCATTTAGTAAATAATACCATTCTTCAAATGGTAAATGTGATTTTGCAAGCTCCTAGATGAGCATAAATATACTCAGACGTCTTTACAATATTTAAAGTAAACTCGGATCCGAGGTAAAAGTACATGATCAATATGATCCCTAGTTTTCCAGAAAACACTTTTGAATATTTTAGTATAAATAATTATGTTATGGGACCCTCTAATATCATTTGTTAATAAAGAGAAGTCATCTTTTTACACATTGAAGTGAGTGCATAAATCAGTGAAATACCTTCCCTTGTTTCCTAATAATTAGCTTAATTAATTTTGTTAATTGTGTTGAGTTGAATTTCAGTTCGTTACAACGTAGGCAGCCCGTATAATTGGCGAGTGTCAATTATGATGGGTTCCCTGGATTTGTAACGTGGGCAGAACGTTACTAACTATGCCCATATAACTTCAACGTTGAGTGCAGTGTTACAAAAGAATAAGCAGTGGTGATGGGGGGGAAAAAGAACGAGATGCGTTTAATGAGATAAAGGACCATTTTATGGACATGATCATGATGAATCACCGTAACTTTGAACGCACATTTTATTTACAGACGGACGCCAGTAATATCGCTTTAGGTGCCGAGTTGTACCACGAGGACGACGAAAAGGAGCACCAAACCATCGCTTTTGCCAGCCGGACCTTGCTCGCTGCCGAAAGGAATTATACAACAACCGAAAAGGAATTACGAAGTATTGTCTTTCCCATGAAGAAATTCCGAACCTATCTGTTGGGAAATTCTACCATCATCCGAACTGACCACAAGGCATTATCTTTTTTAAACACCTGTAAATTGACACACAATAGAATAAATAGGTGGGTGCTAGCGTTACAAGAGTATAATTTTACTTGGGAGTATATAAAAGGGACGGAAAATAAGATACCTGACACTTTATCCAGGGTAGATACAGAGGGAATGAGAACAGGGAGAGACTTAAAAGAAATAGAAATCTTTAGACTTACTAGGGAAGATAGACTGTTTGGGGAGGAGTTGAAAGATATTAATAGCATGCAGAGGACAGATATTAGATTGAATAAAATAATAACTAGTCTAGAGTCCGATTCAGATGAGTTAGGGTATAGTCGATATTTTCAAATCTATCAAGGGAGTTTATTCAAAAAAGTAGAGGGGGGAGAGTGTGATTGGAGGTTAGTTATACCGGAAGGGTTGGTAGATAAGATAATATGGGACTGTCATTTTCGGTATGGGCATTTCGGTGCTAGGAAGTGTGTAATAAGGAGAGAGAGAGAGAGTATGATAGCGAGAGGGGGGTGAGAGAGAGAGTGAGAGAGAGAGCAAGAAAGTGAGACAGAGGTACACAGACAGAGAGGAGCTGTATACATTTTTTACCATACTTCATTTAGTTTAGAAGTCACACGACATAATTTGTACAGAACATCAATTAAACGTGCGTCCAGAACATCGCAACCTATATATAATGCGACACAATATGTAACGTTTGTACAGTTCACATATGTTTCTTTTTGATAACTACTACAGTATTTTACTTTTTATAATATTTACTTGAGTACTTTATAATTTATAACAAATGTGTTCGATCGCGTTATAATGGTTTATTTAAGTTCTAAGTAGGCCTGTAATGTGAGCGCCGATGTTGCTTGGTATAAGTCTATGTAGGCCTATTGTGCTTCGCATTAGTTTACTAATTAATGATGGCTACATGTAATTGTAATTTATTAAGTTTATTATTTTTAGTGTAGTTTTTTGTTTAACTTTATGTTGCTTTAGGATATTGTTTTGACGATGCGCTTTAGACCTACAATGAATTTCCATGATTATTAGAACATTTTTATATTAAAAATTTTTTATTTTACTTCATTTTATAGTCTACATTTGTTACTAATAAATGTATACAAACTATCTACCAGTAATATTATAATATGTAATTTCTTAATTTTGACTTAACAAATATTCTTAAGACGTTTGCTGGACGGGTTTTCTTACAAAAATCTACACATTTGTATTTATTAAGTACTGTACTTTGTTCACTGGATTGGCCGTCATTTTTGCTCTTTTGTCCCCTTTTAATTAGCTTAGCTTTCACAACGTCTTCGCCCGGACGGAAACTACTCTCGTCGGACATTTGTGAAGTTCGTCTCGAAGAACAACTTTGTCTGAACACATAAGTTCTTCCTGCACTTACTATGTTCGGTTTCTATCTCGGTATACTAATGATTTCAAATTACTTTTTAGTTAAAAGGGAGAGAGAGAGATTTGGCTATGCGTGCGCCTGATGTGCGTGTGTGTTTTTACCACACGCGGGCGCATACAAACAGCCACCCCCATCTCTCTCTCTCTCTCTCTCTCTCTCTCTCTCTCTCTCTCTCTCTCTCTCTCTCTCTCTCTCCCTGAATTACATACTATTAAACCGTAAAGTAATTTCCTGGGTACCCAGATCACATGCTAAGTCATGACGGTGACCGAACAAATTGACGGCACTTCTAACATATTCAGAAATCTAGGTATAACAGTTTTATGTAAGTAGTACTTATCATTAAATACAGCAGGAGTGAAAATGATACTATAGTCACAAATTGAATACAAAGTTTGTTAAGCGTTTTGTGAAACAAAAACTGTGCAGATCTGGCTTAATGATTTGGACTATTGTTATGCTTTTACGGTGTTCGCAACTGGTATTCAAAATACTGAATTTTGTAAGATAACCATGTTGTTAAGGGTGATCGCAAGTGGGACGAATTTACAGTGTTCGCAACTGGAAGGCTACTGGTTGCAAGTGGGAAGGCCACCCTCCAATGGCAGCCTCTATGTTTGTGGTTAAAATAAGCAACAGGTCAAACCTGTTCTCTGTCATGGGCAGACCCCGGGCTTTAAATGGGCTGACTGGGCAAATGCCCAGGGCGCCTGGTCCAGGCGCCAAGGAACGAAAAACGATACGCGTTAAGACTATAAGACAGTAGACAGTTGAGTGTTATTGTTAAAATTCTAGGAATGAAGGAAACTATGTTCGAATGCACGCCGGCACGCGCCAAGGAATATGTAATGAATAATATTATATTACGCATAGTTTTCTCTGTGCGTGCGCGTGCGCGCGCGCGCGCGTGTGTGTGTGTGTGTGTGATGTTTGCCTTGTAGCCTTTTGGTTATATGTTTGACGTGTAGCCTTTTGATAAACGATCAGCGGCGGATGTCGCCTGATATCGTTACTCAATATCAGTAACTTGCAACTCTTAAACTCTTACTGACAACAAACTTGTTTACACTGCGGTAAAAAAAATTGTCATTTCCTCTTTCATGTTTGATGTTTCCTTTCAGTATACGCGTTCACTTCGTTATGCAAAAAAAATGTGTTCTCTTAGTAGACGAAATATGTATAATTATGTATAATTTCAGTTATTTCATCACAGATAAAAACTGTCAAACGTTTATCTTCATTATAGATATACATATATACAGTGTACAATATATACAGTGTACACAAAATCTGAGGTGTACAAAACATATAAAAGACATGTCATAAGATTTATTTAACAAAAGAAATAATCAGGTGGGCGAATGGTAGGAATAAATATGTAATTAAAACAATCCCTTTTAATAATAAATGGTTTTATAATAATTATGTTCAATACATATAGGCCTAAGTGTGTAAAACGAATTCCCTACAAGAGTTTTAAAGAGTTAATGAAGATTTTTCTTAAATTTTTTCAGAGTTACATGTTCAGATAATAATTTGAAAATTGCTGAAAATAGCGATTCGTTTACAATGTCATTTCGTAAATGTACCTAAAAAAGATGGCACAGAAGATATTTACAAATAATAAATTTAAGAAAAAATATAGGCCTACATATATTTTATTCAGAAAATATTAGATATTTGTATTTAATCTTTTATTTTATTTTTATTTTACCGAGAATAGTTACTATTTATAGAAAACCATAGCAAAAAATGTTTGTAATAAACGTCTATCTGTATTCCTACTTTTACTTTTTAACTACATATTATACTAATGTACAATGAAGATATACTTATTATATCTTTATTTAGTATATAGTTATTTACGCGTCAAGAAAAGAAAGTGTGAAAAAAGTGATCAAAACATTTTATACCTTATATGTTTTCTGTCATTGAATGATTAACCCACTTTTTAATAACGATTTATTAGTTGGTTTAGGATGTTAACACAACACAAAACAAGGCTGTCCCAAAACGTATTTGTTCCCGATTTGTGCGTTGTGATAGTACTCATTACGTTGAAAAATAGTTGATTACGTCTTTCAAAGATTATTTTTACTACGGTACTGAAATTAAAAATAGCTAAGATCGTATACAGGAATTAAACGTAGGCCGTTGGAAGCAGTAAAACATCTGTCTGTACGCACGCATGGCAACAGTTCCGAGAAAACATGACATTCACTTGTTTGGCAACACGATACGTGACACAGTAAACAGCCGAGACATATGCACCGGCTGCCAATCTTGTAGCTGGCTATTATGTACTTTTACGTTCAGTAGTGGCAACGTTGTGACCTTGGTGACTCTATATATATTTTGTGGCAACACTGTGCATAATTTTTATCGCCAAGAGTTGATCGAATTCCGTGACAAGTTTGTAATGGATTTTGACAAACGTGTGTCACTTGTAACGACTAACTTACCGGGGTAATTATTATTCAATTTTTTTCAACAAACTATCTTGAAAAGGATATATATTTTTATGGTTTTTTATGCTGATTACGAATATGTAAGAATAAAATGTCTAAGCTTACTCATAACTTTTATATATGGGGTCTCAAAAAGATGTAGCGTGTAAAGTAGCGTGTTCAGGTTATGATGCATAACTGTGATTATATATATATATATATATATTGCAACGAATCACAGGATCATGATAGGCGGGGCAAGTTCATATTTTACACAGACAATGGACATTCATATTATATTGGTTGATGGTTAAGTTTGGTTGTTATCAATTGTATTTAGTAAGGTTAAGGGTTTAGTTTAGTAAAACTGTGCATTATTATTTATGGTTATTCATGTACTGTGTTTGTGGAAATGTGCGCGCGTGCGCGAGTGGTAAACGTTTCCCGGGCGGTGCGTGAAGTATTTATCGTTGTGTTGACATTAACTGAACTTAGACATATGTATCGCTACAATCCCTATACCTGTCGGACTATTGTTTACGTTCATGTATATTATTAGTATGTAGGCAGTTATGCATGAGATACGTGTAGTCTGATTACCGCTATGCATGCTGTTACAAAGTAAATGCATTCTACTGCATGAAAAGTGCATTGTCACTATATACTGACCATGTGACTTCCATCCACCAATAGAATGCTGACTGGTGGTTGGAAATTTTCTTAAGCCTGTCGTTACACAGGTAGTTCTTCTACGCCATCTACCGCGAACGGGTCGTGCACTCCTTGTACAAGAATTCTACCGCTTGCAAGGTGCTGTAAAGACTATTCGTTGTTAGTGAAACGGGAAGGCTCAGAACTGTGTGTGTAGTACACCTGCACACAGTATTGTTTTAACGCATTGTGCGTAAAATTACAGGCAGTTCTTCACTGCTGCTACCGCGAACGGTACATACAATCCTTGTACAAGATTCTACCGCTTGCAAGGATCTGTTAAGACTTTTCGGGGATAGTAACGCGTGTGACGCATAACAGTTGATATTATCTATTTACACACGGTAGTATTAATATTGTAGTACTACGTGTGCACTAAGTGAGTGTAACTGTACCACTGTGTGAGATTTTCCGCAGTGACAGTATCATTAATTGTTACGCAATAGTTCCATCAAGACGTTTCCGTGCTAGTGCAAGATTTCCTCATAGGGTGGTCTGCTGATCGCGGTAGACCCTGGTATTCGCGAGAACACTTGAAGAAGCCGGAGAGGTATAAGCTCAATATACCGTTATTAGATTAAACTCACTGTCACCTGAGATACTACTTGGTCATAAACTCTATATAAGTTTTGCGAGTAATAAAATCCGTAGTACCGTTGTGTGTGCGAAGTGTCGGATTCATCGTGGGAATTGCAGGACATCAGCCCAGCTGTTACAGGACATCAGCCCAGCTGTTATAGGACATCAGCCCAGCTGTTACAGGACATCAGCCCAGCTGTTATAGCACATCAGCCCAGCTGTTATAGCACATCAGCCCAGCTGTTATAGGACACCAGCCCAGCTGTTATAGGACACCAGCCCAGCTGTTATAGGACATCAGCCCAGCTGTTATAGGACCAGCCCAGCTGTTACAGGACATCAGCCAAGCTGTTACAGGACGCCAGCCCAGCTGTAAACGTTTCTGGGAAAACGTCTGTCATTTGTAAGCCACACCTGACGAACCAACTACACCGCAAAGACCGGCCCTTCTCCTCAAGAACATCATCGTGGGAGTCTTCTTATGTAACGTATCACGTCTTGCGTATGAACATTATTTAACATTTTAAAAGAAAGACTCTATATCAAACATTACATTCTGTACATTTCAAATATACCATATAAACTATAAATTGTGTTTTGTGCAATAAATAATCTTAAACCCTCCAATATAGACTTGTAATTTTAAATACACATACTATCATATCCTATGCGCCAATAGTTTAGTAATTTGTGTTGTCGCATAGAGATATTTTGGCGCTTAACAACGTAGGGCTCGTAAAATAGCGGTAAATTTACGCTATTATATATTTGTCTATGAATATAAAATTTGTTGGAAAAATCCGACGTATAAATATAATTAACGTAATAATTGTATGTGTATTGTTCATATGAAAATCTGAGGATATAATTTTTCAAGTGTGCATATTCTCTTGTATATCATATATGAACAGATTTTATCAGTATATTGGAGGTAGATTATTAGTTGTTGTATGTTAGATAAGGTATTTACATGTTGATATTTTGAACTGCTTTTTCTGTGTGCATATAAACTGGTTACCATATGTTCTAATCTTGTTGTGATAATAATAACTTGCTTTGCGTATAAATCAATAAATTTAAATTTACTAAATTTTAAATTAAATTTTAATCATTATGGCGGATACTGCATAAATCAAGAATCCTTTAGCGGCCTTATTAGCGATGATGAAAGCTGATAGAGAAGAAATGAAAGCCTGGCGTGAGGAGATGAAAGCCGAGGAAGAGGAGATGATAGCCATTAGGCAGAAATTTTGGGAAGAAATGGACGCCGATAGAGAGGAGAGGATGGCGAAACTACAGGAAATGTCAGCTGATATTGAAGTAGGTTTAACTGTTGAGAATATTGTACCTTATGATAATTTTGAAGTACCAAATGTCCTTGTGGAACATACTCTCAACGAAAGTAATATGGAGGTTAACCAAGATGTGACATATGAAGGATTAACGGAGAACAGTAGCGTAGCAGGTGAACTTGAAAGTGATTATACAGAAACCACCTTATTAGGGCCTAGTAGTTCATATCTCGGTAAAGTCGAGTATTTAGATTCTGCATCGGATTGTAGTGAAGATAACAGAAATGAAATTAGTAGTAACAACACTATTAATCTGGAACATACTTCAGGTAGGTGCTGTGATGAGGTGATATTTTATAGTGTAACAGATATAGCATGCGAGAACCGTGAACGGATGATAGAATCTGAAGCTATCATGGATGCGGACAGTGTATGCATAACACATAAAAATTCCGAACCAGTAGTAGAGCCTGGAACTAGTATGGATACTAACGGTGCAGGTATTTATGACACATGGCCTAATGATGAGGTACTAGATGAATCAATATCAGGTACTGAGGTGTTTACGGAGGACGGAGAGGTGAATGATACTGGTGACAATACGGTGACAACAATTATGGTAAATAATAATGAACCGCCGCGTAATCAGTTTCATGTTCAAACACCACAAAATCAGCCGCAATCACAACGACATAAAAATACAACTCAGCAATTTAATACCAACTTATTAGCAACAGTTATTGAAAATGATTTAGTTGAAAAGCAGTTCAATCAATCAAGTATGAAAAATGTTAGTTATAAGAATGAAACTGTTATGTCTGGCCTATATCCTGCAGAAAGTAGAGATAGTTTAATTTGCGGTAATAATAATAATGAAGGTAAGAAGAATATTAGTATTGGAAATTGCACCGACCTTATTGTCGAAACAAAAATCAGTGGTTATGTTGACGAGATGTTGTCCGACAGTGGCACAGGAATTACGTAAGAGCAGTTACGTAAGAGTTGTAAAAACCACTTTATACAAATGCCGATTCTGCCGGTAAGTCACACAAGGATAAAATCAGCAACATGTGAGTCGCAGATAGTTGAAAAACAGGCACGTATAACAAAATATGTGCAGGGTACGGAAATAGATGCGACCGTACTTGGAATTAGAAAACTCGGACATAATATTATTTGGGAAGTTGATAGATTCAATAAACTGCATGCTGCATTGGAGTGTCAGAAAGAATTATTGCCAGCTAAAGTTGATTGTCGACCTCACGTTATCAGACTGGGACGCTCGAAAGATAAGATAACGAATAACTCACCGACCCCCAAGGTTCAGTTAATGAGTTGCGAGATAAGGCAATTACGGCGTATATTAAACAAATTCAAATCTGTATTTCCAAGTAAACGTGTGCGTTTCAAAACTGTGAAAAATTTATACAAAAAACTCAGAAATAAATGTCAGGATATAGGGGTAAGAATGTGTAGTGATTTAAATATGTCAAGTTCAGGTTTAAATGTTGTATGTAAGATGACTCTGAGAATGAACAATAATCTAGTTTTGATAAGGAATGTTGTCTGTGTACTCTGTGACCCTGCATAAGATTTCGTTATCTGTGTGTCAAGAACATGTGTGTTTGTTTTGGTTTGAAGGTTACCACGTGTCTTTTGATTTGATGCTTCTGTCAAAGTGACAGTTAGGAAATGTTAGTATTAATTGAGGATGTTTATTTGATTTTAGTTCGAGGGTATTATTATTATTTCAGGATAAGGAAATTGTTTTGGTTATATCGAAAAAAAAATAAAAAATTTTTATTTTTTGTTAGTTAACTAAAAAAAAAAAAAAAAATTTTTTTTTTATGCGGGAAGGAGTTAATCCTGCAACGAATCACAGGATCATGATAGGCGGGGCAAGTTCATATTTTATACAGACAATGGACATTCATATTATATTGGTTGATGGTTAAGTTTGGTTGTTATCAATTGTATTTAGTAAGGTTAAGGGTTTAGTTTAGTAAAACTGTGCATTATTATTTATGGTTATTCATGTACTGTGTTTGTGGAAATGTGCGCGCGTGCGCGAGTGGTAAACGTTTCCCGGGCGGTGCGTGAAGTATTTATCGTTGTGTTGACATTAACTGAACTTAGACATATGTATCGCTACAATCCCTATACCTGTCGGACTATTGTTTACGTTCATGTATATTATTAATATGTAGGCAGTTATGCATGAGATACGTGTAGTCTGATTACCGCTATGCATGCTGTTACAAAGTAAATGCATTCTACTGCATGAAAAGTGCATTGTCACTATATACTGACCATGTGACTTCCATCCACCAATAGAATGCTGACTGGTGGTTGGAAATTTTCTTAAGCCTGTCGTTACACAGGTAGTTCTTCTACGCCATCTACCGCGAACGGGTCGTGCACTCCTTGTACAAGAATTCTACCGCTTGCAAGGTGCTGTAAAGACTATTCGTTGTTAGTGAAACGGGAAGGCTCAGAACTGTGTGTGTAGTACACCTGCACACAGTATTGTTTTAACGCATTGTGCGTAAAATTACAGGCAGTTCTTCACTGCTGCTACCGCGAACGGTACATACAATCCTTGTACAAGATTCTACCGCTTGCAAGGATCTGTTAAGACTTTTCGGGGATAGTAACGCGTGTGACGCATAACAGTTGATATTATCTATTTACACACGGTAGTATTAATATTGTAGTACTACGTGTGCACTAAGTGAGTGTAACTGTACCACTGTGTGAGATTTTCCGCAGTGACAGTATCATTAATTGTTACGCAATAGTTCCATCAAGACGTTTCCGTGCTAGTGCAAGATTTCCTCATAGGGTGGTCTGCTGATCGCGGTAGACCCTGGTATTCGCGAGAACACTTGAAGAAGCCGGAGAGGTATAAGCTCAATATACCGTTATTAGATTAAACTCACTGTCACCTGAGATACTACTTGGTCATAAACTCTATATAAGTTTTGCGAGTAATAAAATCCGTAGTACCGTTGTGTGTGCGAAGTGTCGGATTCATCGTGGGAATTGCAGGACATCAGCCCAGCTGTTACAGGACATCAGCCCAGCTGTTATAGGACATCAGACCAGCTGTTACAGGACATCAGCCCAGCTGTTATAGCACATCAGCCCAGCTGTTATAGGACACCAGCCCAGCTGTTATAGGACACCAGCCCAGCTGTTATAGGACACCAGCCCAGCTGTTATAGGACATCAGCCCAGCTGTTATAGGACCAGCCCAGCTGTTACAGGACATCAGCCAAGCTGTTACAGGACGCCAGCCCAGCTGTAAACGTTTCTGGGAAAACGTCTGTCATTTGTAAGCCACACCTGACGAACCAACTACACCGCAAAGACCGGCCCTTCTCCTCAACAACGTCATCGTGGGAGTCTTCTTATGTAACGTATCACGTCTTGCGTATGAACATTATTTAACATTTTAAAAGAAAGACTCTATATCAAACATTACATTCTGTACATTTCAAATATACCATATAAACTATAAATTGTGTTTTGTGCAATAAATAATCTTAAACCCTCCAATATAGACTTGTAATTTTAAATACACATACTATCATATCCTATGCGCCAATAGTTTAGTAATTTGTGTTGTCGCAATATATATATATATATATATATATATATATATTTAAACACTTTTTGCAACAGTCCGTTTCTTGATGTATATATTATATTTAATTTTTATAATGAATTTACCTCAAGATATTTCTTTCCTTATTAGGAACATGTTTCGAAAACCACTGTGTTCTCATTCTCAGCCTTCGTGATTTTGCGTCTGGTGAAGTATTTGTGTGTTGGTTGGTCTCTGGTGTTCTAAAGTGGTATTATTGTGTGGGATTGTGGTGTATGTATTTTGTGTATTTTCGATTTTGAGTGCTTTGAAACCATAATGAAGGAACCAAAGGAAACAAATGAACCATAATGAACATTTGGGAAAAATTTACAAATATACAAACATAAAACACAAAACAAACTAATACCTGAACAAATACAAATCAATACAAAACATGACACAATTTTCAAAGCACTCAACATCGAAAATACACAAAATACTAAAACATACACCACAATCACACACAATAATACCACTTTAAAATACCAGAGACCAACAAGAAACGACAATAACAACCAACCAACACACAAATACTTCACCAGACGCAAAATCACGAAGGCTGAGGATGAGAACACAATGGTTCTCGAAACATGTTCCTAATAAGAAAAGAAATATCTTGAGGTAAATTCATTATAAAAATTAAATATAAAATATATATATTGCAACGATACAGCCATATGCTGTATTAGGCATTGATTTGAATAAATATAAAATTTGTAGAATTATTATAAGTTAAGAGTAAATGGACACTTCTGAGATTGTAAAAATATTTCATTGTTAGATTAGGGGAGAAATTAACCTGTTCCGACAAGCAGAGAACACCTGCTCGATTGTATGTGTGTTACGCGTGTATCCTGTGTGTGGTAGTGATGCATGTACAGACAGGAATCTCAGCTACCCTCCCCAAGTAATTAATAAAATAATTACTTTAATTATTTGTGTGAAGACTAATTAGTGTATAAACAAACCAAAGGCACCAAAGTGTGTGTTAAATTTATATTTATCCCCAGTGAGAAAATGACGTTAATAGGACACATTACGTGGAGACAGTGCGAAATAAATGTGCCAAAAATACGCAAATTACACTAAGACGCTCAAATTAATACAGTGAGTGCGTAATCAAATTAGCTATGATTTGTGGTATCTCGATTCCGTGAAAAACATTGCTATTTGCTAATAATTGCAAATAGATAAAAAGGTTCGGGAGTGGGGGCTATCAGGCGATCTGCAGGTATCGACAGGACGATTTTGGAGACAACTGGCGCGAAATCTCGAGAGGGTATAAATTAAGGGTTCGACCGAAAACCCTTCTCTTTATTTCAAGACACAGTTGCAGTCGGACATGCTGTCCGTCAGCAGAACAGTTTTATTTTTATTACAAGTCTCATTAACGAAAGAATAAAACGTCAACATTAATTATGTTGACAATATTTCGGAAAACGTAAAGTACCGAGACCGTTTAAGTCTACCAAGAGTATCTACGGAGAAGCTACCAGAGCGACGAGGGATGCTGGACGTTAGACGATGTTTTTGGATGCCTAACCGACGTTTAAGATCTACCTTGCAGCAGATAACAATTCTCTGATGAGGACCACACACTGCTGGAGAACGACGCTGGACTCTAGATGTAGCCAGGACCACACACTGCTGGAGAATGACGCTGGACTCTAGACATATCCAGGACCACGCTGGACCCCGCCAATAAGTCGTAAGATCATCAGAACTCGAGGTGACATGCATAATGCATTTATAAATGATTTTTTTTTAAAGAGCTCATAAAGACTGTATCAAAAGACAAAAATTAAAACAAAGAAAAAATTATAATTACAGTAGAAATAATATTTTAGAAATGTAGATAAATGTTTAGTCGTAAGAATGAGTAATCGCATATAAAGAAATAATAAAAAAAGAAATTTAAAGTTGAGAGAGTAGATTTTGTTTATCAAAGTAAATAGTTAAATTGATTTGATATTTGCATTATAGAAAAGAATAATTTAAATTGAATATAAAACAAATGCCAGTCTAAAAGTAACTAATATAAATTTAAATTTAATTTTAAACATTGGTATAGACTGAGCGAGTTGAGGTCAGATCTGAATTAAAAGAATTCAAGTCAAATTATATTTTAATTTTATATTTTATTAATAAATCAAATTATTAACATGTCTAGATTAAGATTATTAACATGTCTAGATGTAAGAGGGTTTTTAAATATGTGTAACACCGTATAGTATAAGAGATGAACATTTAATAATGAGCAATATCATGACCGAAGATTATTAATGATGTTTATTATTTATAAGATGATTAAACAATAAATATGAATTTTTAAATACTCATAAATATAATACTCTTATTATAATATATAATATATAATTATATATTTACACCTGATATCGTTATACACTCTCCATAAATTACAGTATCTTAAACAGTCATCTGTAAAGTTGCATAAGTTTGGCACTCCAACAAATTATGGGGCTCCCCAAACGCAAACACATTATATTTGCAATTTGTGTAGTTGTAATATATATATATATATATATATATATATAGCGACAACACAAATTACTGAACTATTGGCGCATAGGATATGGTAGTATGTGTATCCTAAATTAAAAGTCTATATTGGAGGGTTTAAGATTATTTATTGCACAAGACATAAGTAATTGTTTATATGGTATATTTGATAAATATAATAATGGTAGTGTTTGATATAAAACAATTTCCTAATCCTGAACCAATAATACTAATACCCTCAAACCAAAATCAAATAACATCCTCATAGCAATACTAACATTTCATAACTGTCAACTTGACAGAAGCAACAAACCAAAGACACGTGGTAACCTAAAACCAAAACAAATACACATGTTCTTGACAAGCAGGTAACAAAATTACGCAGGGTCACAAAGTACAACAGACTGCATTCCTTATCTTAACTAGATTATCGCTCATTCACAGAGTCATCTTACATATAACATTTAAACCTGAACTGACATATTTAAATAGCTACACATTCTTACACCCTATATCCTGACATTTATTTCTGAGTTTTTTGTATAAATTTCTCTCAGTTTTGAAACGCACACGTTTACTTGGAAATATAAATTTGAATTTATCTAATATACGCCGTATTTGCTTTACCTCGCAACCCATTAACTGAACCTTGGGGGTCAGTGAGTTATTCGTTATCTTATCTTTCGAGCCTCCCAGTCTGATAATGTGAGGTCCACTATCACTTTTACCTTGCAATGTTTCGTTCGGAAATTCAATTGTAGCGTGCAGTTTATTCAATTTATCGACTTCCAAAATAATATCATGTCCGAGTTTTCTAACTCAAAGTACAGTCACCTCTATTTCCGTTCCCTGTACGTATCTTGTTATAAGTGCCTGTTTTTCAACTATCTGCGACTCACACGTTGCTGATTTTATCCTTGTGCGACTTACCTGCAGAACCGGAGTTTGTATAAAGTGGTTTTTATGCCTCTTAAGTAACCGCTCGTCCATCAGCGATATTTCTGCGCCGCTGTCGAATAATATCTCGTTAATATAACCGCTGATTTTCGCTTCGACAATAAAGTCGGTGCCATTTGCAATACTAATATTTCCCTCATATCTATTACTATTATCATTACTACACATTAAACTATCCCTAATTTCTGCAGGATATAGGCCAGACATAACAATTTTATTCTTACAATTAACATTACTCACATTCGATCGATTGAACTGCTTTTTAACTGAATTACTTTCAGTAACTGTTGCTAATAAGTTGGTATTAAATTGCTGAGTTGTATTTTTATGTTGTTGTGATTGTGTCTGATTTTGTGGTGGTTGAACTTGAAACTGATTACGTGGTGGTTCATTATTATTTACCATAATTGTTGTCACCTTATTGTCATCAGTATCATTCACCTCTCCGTCCTCCATAAACACCTCAGTATCCGATATAGCTTCATCTAGTACCTCATCATTACGACATGTGTCATAAACATCTGCACCGTTAGTATCCATACTAGTTCCAGGCTCTACTACTGGTTCGGAATTTTTATGTGTTATGCATACACTGTCCGCATCCATGATAGCTTCAGATTCTATCATCCGTTCACGGTTCTCGCATGCTATATCTGTTACACTATAAAATATCACCTCATCACAGCACCTACCTGAAGTATGTTCCAGATTAATAGTGTTGTTACTACTAATTTCATTTCTGTTATCTTCACTACAATCCGATGCAGAATCTAAATACTCGACTTTACCGAGATATGAACTACTAGGCCCTAATAAGGTGGTTTCTGTATAATCACTTTCAAGTTCACCTGCTACGCTACTGTTCTCCGTTAATCCTTCAGATGTAACATCTTGGTTAACTTCCATATTACCTTCGTTGAGAGTACGTTCAACAAGAACATTTGGTACTCCAAAATTATCACAATGTACAATATTCTCAACAGTTAAGTCAACTTCAGTATCAGCTGACATTTCCTGTAGATTCGCTATCATCTCCTCTCTATCGGCTTCCATTTCTTCCCAAAATTTCTGCCTAACGGCTATCATCTCTTCTTCCTCGGCTTTCATCTTCTCACGCCAGGCTTTATTTTCTTCTAAGATTTTCTGTATACTGGCTGTATTTTCTTCTGAAATTTTCTGTATACTCACTTTACTGGCTTTCATCTCTTCTCTATCGGCTTTAATTTCTTCGGACATGGTTTCCATCTTCGCTAATATGGCCGCTAAAGCATTCTCTATCCCTTTTGAATCCGCCATAATGATTAAATTTCAATATAAAATTTAAATTCACTGATTTATACGCAAAGAAAATTATTATTACTACAAGATTATAACGTAGTGTAACCAGTTTATACGCACACAGAAAGCAGTTCAAAATATCAAAATGTAAATAAACCTTATCTAACACACACAACAACTAATAATCTACCTCCAATATACTGATAAAATTTGTTCATATATGACACACAAGAGAATATGCACAATTGATAAATTATATCCTCAGATTTTCATATGAACCATACACATACAAATATTACATTTATTATAATTATACATCGGATGTTACCAACAAATTTTATACTCTTACACAAATATATAATAGCGTACAATTACCGCTATTTTACGTGCCCTACGTTGCTAAGCGCCAAATATCACTATGCGACAACACAAATTACTAAACTATTGGCGCATAGGATATGGTAGTATGTGTATCCTAAATTAAAAGTCTATATTGGAGGGTTTAAGATTATTTATTGCACAAGACATAAGTAATTGTTTATATGGTATATTTGATAAATATAATAATGGTAGTGCTTGATATAGAGTCTTTTAAAATGTTAAATACTGTTCATACACGTGATGTGATACGTTACATAATTGAAGAGTCCCACGATGATGTTGCTGAAGAGAAGGGCTTTGCTGCGTTGTTGAGTCGTCAGGCGTGGCTTATAGATGATAAGCGGTTCACCCTGGAAACGCTCTCAGCTGGGCTGGTGTCCTGTAATTCCCACGATGACTCTGACGCTTCGCACACCACAACGGTTCTATGGATCTTACTATTCGTTAAATTAATATAGAGTTTATAACAACAAGTAGCTCAGGTAACAGTGAGTTTTATATATAACGGTATATTGAACTTATACCACTCTGGACTCTTCAAGTGTTCACGCGAATCACAAGGTCTACCGCGATCAGCAGACCACCCTATGCGGAAATCTTCCACTAACGCGGAAACTCCTTGATGATACAACTTACTATTGCGTAATTATTAAATTTTACTGGCACTGCAGAAAATCTCACAGTGTCACAGTTCACACTCACTTATTACACACGTAATGCTTAAGTAATAATGCCGTGTGTACAAGGTAATATTCAACTGTTCTGAGTCTTCACACGCGTTACTATTGCCGAATAGTCTTTACAGATTCTTGCAAGCGACAGAATCTTGAACAAGAACTGCGCGACCCGATCGTGATAGCTGGCTGAGAAGAACTCTCGTAATTTGCACACAATGCTGTAATAATAATACTGTGTGTAGTTGTAAAACACGAATAACTCTGAGTCTTCACACGCGTTACTATCGACGAATAGTCTTTACAAATTCTTGCAAGCGGCAGAATCTTGAACAAGAATTTCACGTCCCGTTCGCGATAGCTGGCTGAGAAGAACTGCCTGTGTAACAACAGGCTTAAGAAAATTTCCGACTACCATACAGCATTTAATTGGTGGAAGGAAGTCACATGGTTACATACACCATGACATGCAACTTTTCATGCTGTAAAGTGCATTAACTTTGTAAGAGCATGCATAGCGGTAATCAGAATACCCTTATCTCATGCTTAACTGCATACTTTAATAAGATCATATATGAATGTCAAATGATAGCCAGAAATATACAGGGATTGTAGCGAATACATATGTCTATGTTCAGTTCAATGTCATAACACAACGATAATTTATTCACGCACAGCCAGGGAAACGTTTACCACTCGCGCATGCGCGCACATTTCCACAAACACAGTACATGAATAAACAATAAATAAATAATACACAGTTTTACTAAACTTAAATCCTTATCCTTACTAAAATACAACTGATATCATAACCAAATCTAACAAACTACCAATTTAAACATGAATGTTCATAGTCTGTGTATTATATGAGCTTGCCCCGCTTATCAGGATCCTGCGATTCATTGCAATATATATATATATATATATAGACTTAGCGCCGCATAATTTCTTCATCACACGCCAATTTTTACCCAGGGTATCTAAAACAAATTTGAGGAACTTGTATAAGTACATCTGTAGGTGAAGAAGTTATTTTGCCCAAGTTATGGTGTGTCAGCGTACGAAAAACTTATACAAATTTTTATACATCGTATTTTTGCTGTACGCTGAAGCCAGACAACCTGTTCGATATATACAAATGTATATAATGAAATATGGGTAGTTAGTCGGCCATATTGGCATTCGTAATAATTATTCTATAAAATTTGTAACATGTGTAAAAAAGACAGACACTACAGAGGAAAGTGTGTTTTTATTCTGTTTAGTTGGTATAACGAAATATTGGACCTGCCATAATTTATTCTGTTTAGTCGTCTAGTGCGGTAATTCGTTGAGTTTTCTAACGTGTGTGGGACAGAATTTTGTAATTCGTATGAAGTGTTTGTGATTGCAAGTCGAAGTAAAAATATGTTGGAGGCGCTAGGAATAATAATGAAAGGTAAGATGATCATTTATTTAGTGTATGTTCTCCGTTGTTTGTAGGAAATTAGCTGTTAGGTTATGTATGAATGTCTCGCTTACTTTGGGTTGTACACTAGGCCTACCGGTTGTTATAGACCCAACTATACATAATATCACTGTGTTCTGTCCAAAATTTAATAATGGAGCAAATTAGCATTCTAATTTAATTAATACAATATACCTAGGCTAACGCCATGCGTTCTTATGGGAGTAAAAATTTAATTTTTTGTCTCCGTAAATAGGTTCGACCGCCGTTTAAAATTATTTTTCTCGTGTTTATATAACATAGAAGAATATAATAAAAATATATCAGCATTGATGAGAATCTTCATAATTACCCAAGGGGTAATTAACTAATTTTAAAAAAAAGTCCCTGTAAGGCACTGAAGCAATTTAATTAAATAAAGTTTCGGTTAATATTTACCTGTGCTCCACCATACAATCTTGAAGTGAATTTTTTTTTTTTATTCTATGTTATATAAACACGCGAAAATTAATTTTAAACGGGGGTCGAAGCTATTTACGAAGAAAAAAAAGAAAATAAATACTCCCATAAGGATGCATGCAAAAGTGAATGATCGCCATATTGACTGTGTAGACGGTGAGCCGAATTTGACTGGAAATCATGTTGATGCGTTTCCAAAACAAAATTTACATGATTCTTACATGTTCAAAATTGCGTTGAGCCCAAACGGCGGTTTAAAGCTTTGCGTTGAGCCCACCGCGAGTTTATTATTAGTAACCTCGGAGGCGCCGAAGGCGCCGTAGACTAAAGCATGTGCGGTGAGCCGGCTACCCAAAATCACTCTCAGCGGTGGATACTGTAGGAAACTGATGAGTCGGCCACCCACGAGTCTGAAATGTAATGCTTTGCGTTGTAGGCAATTGAATTACGTTAAGGCAAAATGTAGTGGTGATCCCACAACTACTCAGTTAATATGGCGTATGGTGTAGCACAGGTAAATATTTACCAAAGTTTCTTTATTATAGATATATAAAGACCTGTAAGTCTGACAATTATTTTGTCTACTCTAGCCTACCTATATATGTGTAATGTATCCAATTTGTAAATCATTTTATTCGTAAAATGTGGTCCTACCTAACACAAGATGGTACGCCTTACTATAATATATTTAATTTGAACTCTGCTCGTATTTAACTAGTTACAAATTTTATTTAATTCTTCAGTCCAGCTATATTACTCTAAATATACTTTCAAATTCAGCATTTTTCATAAAATTCATAAAAGAAATACGTTAGGTTATGTTTCATGTCTAGATTACTTTGTCGAACACGTATCTGTTATAGAACCAACTATGCCTAATAGCACTGTGTTCTGCCCAAAATTTAATAATTGAGCAAGTTAGCATTCTAATTTAATTAATACAATTTTATTTTTTCATTATTAGCGGGCCAATTTATACAAAAACAAAAATTCTGGAGTTTTGTATTGTAGTGTTTTAGGGTAAATAGAATTGCCATAATAAATTTAATACAGTAGGCGTATTGTTTTGATTGTGAAACAAAAATCATTTGTTTGATGTTTTAATTCAGTTCACTTATCCCCAATAAGTAAAAACCTTTACAAAGGTGCATAAGGTATTATCATTTGCTTTAAAAAATTGAATTCCAAAATAATACAAAGACTATTTAAATTAGATTTGTTCCTTTACTGCATTAATAAAACCTGTCATATACGCGTCACCTTATGCTACATAAATATCAAACACACTTAGTTAGTTAGTGATTAATTATGTTAACAAAACTAGCAAACTAGCAGGGCATTAGCCGATTAACTTACAGCGGAATAGCCTGTAAGCCTAACCTAACTCTGAAATAAAATGAATTACTTTTAGGAAAAAAATCAAAATTTGTTTGTGTTATGTAGGCTTGGGTGTTAAGTATAATAGGCTAAGTTCTTTATCACAGTAAATTGTCTCTAGCTCCAGATACTTGCATGTCTACATCAATTGTCATATTTTACTTTTCAGATGACTGTGAAAGTAGGCCTAGGAGACGTACAGCAAAAAAAGGTACATATAGTTTTAATTGTTATTTATATTCAGTGTATAAAAGCACCCCTTAACTCTAATCAACTAAAAATATAAAATTAATTAACCCATTTTTGAAAAAGACCCTGTGAGGGAACTGACTCCAGTTAAATGAAATATGTATTCTGTATTAAATGCTTATTCTGTATAAATATCAAGTTACTGATACCTTTACACAGAATAATTTTATTTAGATTAAGTCTGGCCTATGATAATATAACTGATTTAGCTAAACTTACTGCGGATTAGCCTGTAAGCCTAACCTAACTCTGAAATAAAATTAATTACTTTTAGAAAAAGATCAAAAGTTTATAGGCCTGGGTGTTAAGTATAATAGACTAAGTTCTGTGTCACAGTTGAATTATCTTTAGCTCCAGAACTTACACCAATAGTGCATGTCTACATATATTTTCATACTTTACTTTCATATTTGACTGGGAACGTAGTAAGTTCAGTGTTAATTTATTCATGTTACCTTATATTCGGTGTATAAAATCACCCCTTAAACTCTAGTTAACTTTATAATCAGGATTATATTATTCAATGTTAATCATTTGAACAGTTTTTGTTTTTCGAGTTTGTGTGATTATATTAGAAATCTTTTTCAGGAATCTTCAGTGCAGGGATGTAACCAAGCAATAGTGACTTGAGTTCATTTAAATTAAAATAGATTACTATAAAATAACTACTAGATTATGCTGTAAATTTAATTTTTTTTAGAAATGTACACAAAATCCATTAACTTTTTGTAAATTCATAGTGCTAACCTACAAATATTGTGCTAGGTTAAGAAAATAAATTATTCTATTAATTATTAGCTTAATATTATTATAATTATTAACTTAGTGAAAAATTATGTATGAGTTTTGTAATGATCTTTCAGGTTCCTCCTGAACTTTCCAGAATTGACTGGGAAAAAATGACTATTATTGCACCATCAGTAGTATCGACATCAGATGATATTGATGTGGAAAACATATGAAGTGGAGAAGGTAATATAATCAAAGCAATTTAGCCTATAGATAATTTAAAATTTTTTTTTTCTGTTTGTGAATTTTGTAACATTAGCATATTTGATTTAATGTTTGTTTCATATGTAGTGTTAGGTTTACCTAAATTATCTTTACTTGACAAACTAGACTTGTATAGGTACTTTAAATCAATTAAGAAAATCAGCTTTGAATGTAGCACAATTAATTCATACCATATTTCATTTATTTTTTTTTTCAAAGCATTTTTTTGTTTGGGTGTTAGCCTATTTAATTTGTGTTATGGCAAAGTTAATTTTCTGCATCAGGAATGTCCTATTTCATTGAGCAAGCTTTATAGGAGATTTTGAAGTTTGTGATAAAATAGCCATTAATGATTCTTTTGTCTTGTTAATAACAACAATATAAAGTTATTAACAGTCCCATTTACATTTTAAATGAGAAAATTTAGTAACATAGTAGTTGGAATCATTTTTAATTAGTAGTATTATGTGTCAATGCTTTCAAATCAGGGGCTTCCTTTGGAAAGTATAATCATATGATAATTTTAAGATAAGTATTGTTAGAAGCTCTAAATAAGTTTGTTTATATTATTTTTTATATAAAGAGTTTTGGAAGCTGCTGGAAAACAAAAGTTCTTAATAAAGTACATAATTAGTTTAATAACATTATTTCCCATAAAATTGCAATTATTTCATTTAGTAATTTGCACTTTTGTTGATACTGGCAATGATAATTATTTTTCTCTGTTAGCTAAAATTCTTTCTTTGTTACAGAGTCCATTGTTGTAGAAGCTCTTATATCGCCAGATGATTGTGCAAAATTTATAAGTTTGGAGGTAAATTTCTCCTTATAGAACTGCTGTATTCTTATATAGTTATCTCTCTCTGACCTCTATTTTGCACTATGAGGTGTACACTTATTTCCATTCTTATTTGGTATTCTTTTATCTCTTTCTACTATTATTTAGTTACAATAGTTTAATCATAGTAGTCTCTTTATAATTGGTTTAGTGTTTTTTGTACACTGGTCTGTCCCTTAGTGTATATCATTGACTAACATTATTTACACCTAGTGTCACATGACAGGTGTTCTTAATTACGATTATAATACATTATGTCCTTTCTTATAATATTCTTATACTATTACAATAGTGGCATTACACCTTACTTGTGGTATAGACATTAACCTTTTACTTCTATTTGGTATTATAAAGTGGTTTTGTTCACGTTTTACTTAGTGAATCCCCTTTTGGTCGGTTTTGGTTCACTTTATTTACTTAAATTCTTATTTAAAATCCATTTTGGGTATCTTATATTGGTACCTGTAGAAACCTTATCAGTTCTTCTTGGTTTAAGGCACAAAACATTTTGGTTTAGGTAGGCTTTTCCTACTGATAGATGTGAATTTAGGTGAAATTTGTACCAACAATGTGTATGTTAGGTTGATACAAATTTACATTCTTTTAACCTTATTTTCTCAAGTTTGGTTTTATTAATGATAACTAATAACTCTTTAGTTATTGCCTTTTCTTATCTTACATGATTGTTTGACTATTTGAGTAATATTTGTTATTATTATGAGACAATTTTAATACTTCTTTATGTTACATGGGTGCTATGCATAACATGTTACTATGATTTTATTCACAGCTTCTATTCAGTTAACAGTCTAGTTACTTTCATTCTTTTATAACATATCTTGTCCTATACATTTATAATATTATCTGTTGTATATTGTACAGGAATGGGTTTCCTCTCCTTAAAACCCCACTGTTGTGTTTGTCAATTTGTACATACACCTATGCCAATGTGTTTTGAATTATTTTAATTATGTAAATCTCGGAGATATTTGGAGTTGTGGGATGTATTGATGTAAGTAATTAATTATTAACTTAGCTCTCTAAAAACTATCAGTGTTTGTGTACCTGTAACTTAAATAATTAATGAGTTATTTTATAATTCCGTTCAACCCTATTCAGTGGCGGCGCTAACGAAACGGGGGCCCCCCCGCGAAACTAATTAGGGGGCCCTATAAAAATGGTTAAATTTTGTATACGTAATAGGGAAAAACACTCAAATGAGTTTCTATTTACGTGTGTTTCACAACAATGGTTTGTGAATACTTTCTCGTCTATCACAAAGCGTTTGCAATTTGCAAAGGCTGTTTTACACGTATACAAACTCTTAAAATTCATTGTTGCTAAATAGACAAAGTTCTATACAAACTATAAAAAAACCAAAATAAAAAGAATTATTTATTTTTACGTCAAAGATCTAAATTCAGATTATGAAAAAGTACCGCACACAGAGTGTTAAAAATTTATTATTTAAAAACGAATATCAAAGTAACATTCTAGCTTTTTTCAAACATTTAAATTAGTTTGTAACTGAATTTGTGAAATTCTTGAATATACTCTATACACGTTCTCCTTAAGTCTAATCCAATTCAATAACACTCGAACTCAAGTAATGTACAGTATTTACAGATGAGGATCAACCAAAGTTCACTGTTTTCCTAAGCCTAGTCTTCTTTTTTTAATAGCTAAGAACTTTTCAACCACTTCGTTGATATTAGTTTTCTGTGTCTCTTCATGCTTAATGCTTAACAGTACCAAGTCAGTCAACCGAGTTTGGGCCATGGCACTTCTTAAGTATGACTTAATTAATTTAAGTTTTGAAAAGCTTCTTTCCGCTGTAGCTGTTGTGACAGGTATGGTTAAATAAAGCTGCAAAGCTGTAGTTAAGTCTGGGAGGCAGCTCATAAGGCAGCTGTTTTCTTCAACCAGTAAATTCATCATTTCTCGAATGCTTTTCTTGTGTACAATTTCTTTGGCCATCAGAGCTTTGAAGGATATTACTTGGTCAGGCAGTGATGTGGAAAGGTCACCAGGATACACATTTACCAGAGCCTTACTTTTCTCCACTATTGTCTCTTGTGAGAAGTTTACTAAATTCTGAGGCGTCAGGAATGAAAACCTATCATCAATGCAACGCAATCCTTCGAATCTCATTTGTAGCTGAGCTATTACAATATCTAGTGTTGCATTGAAAACTTTTACTTAAAATGATTTCACTGGGTCGTCAATTCTATGGTCAACTGATAATTCAACAAAGAAGCGTTTTACATCTCGCTTACGCTTATTTTTCATGTTACAAGTTATGTCCCATGTCTGGGCCAACTGTTTAGCACCAGCAAGAAAGCCGGCAAAGTCCTTTCTTAAAACTTTTAACTCATCACAAGCGCGGCTTAGAAACTGCCACGCTCTGCCTAGGTCAACAGTTGGCCTCTGTAGTGCTTTCGAAGTTATATTTACATTCTCTAAAATCTTAGTTTCAAGACAGAGCACAAGAATAAATTCAAAGTTTTCCAGGTGGTTTCTAATTGCTAATGCTTCTTCTGCCTCGGGTTTTTTTGAGCTGTATAGAATAATTTCTGTCAAACACTTAATCACAATTTTGAAATCATTTCTTAAAGCTAACAGACAGTCGTGTCTAGAAGACCACCTTGTTGGACATAGCTTTTTTAAAGTTAGATTTTTGGCAGAGCTGCCTTCTTTAACAGCAGTGTTAAGTTCTTGCCATCTATGTAAGCTTTCACTGAAAAACACATAAGTTTTCTGTACTATGTCATAAAATTGTCTTATTTCAGAAATATTTGATACTGAATCATTGATCACCAAGTTCAGGTTATGTGCAGCACAGTGTACGTAATCCGCGTTTGGGACTATATCCATAATTCTTTTCTGTAACCCAGAGTATTTCCCGCTCATTGTTGCTGCACCGTCATAACCTTGACCTCTACACTTACTAATGTCAATTTCATTTGTTTTCAAAAAGTCTAAAATCTTACTTTGAAACCCCTCACTGTTGGGATCCTTTATTTCTTGAAATCCATAAACGGACTCACTAATCACAGTTTTATAATTGCCAGGAGATTCTTCTATTATGTTAATGTATCTGATTACAACACTCATTTGGTCAATCTTAGAAATGTCTTGTGTGCTATCAACAATTATAGAAAAAAAAGGAGACTAGTGAATCTGTTTTAGTAAGGCAGTCAATAATGATTTTCCTAGCAAGTTAATGATTTCATTTTGAATGTCATAGTGGAGGTATTTTGATCTGTTTTTTTTTTTCATTTTCTAAGTGTGCACTAAGGAGAGAATCGTAGCGAGAAATTAAAGATAGTATGTTCAAAAAATTTCCACTTTCAGGATTTATTTCATGTAATGCTTCTCTATGGCCAAGAAACGGCAATGAACACAGTGCCATGGTTCGAATGACATCCACAATCTGTATGAAAATATCTTTCCATTTTTCCCGCTCATCGGAAATTTGATCAGCTACCGTTTTACTCTTTTTCCAAGTGGCATACGTGAGACAAGATTGTAAATGAGCATTGCTACTTTCATGAACTTTAACTTTTTTACTGAGACCTTTCCAATCTCTAATATCGCCTTCACGCCAGCTTTGGGCATCAGCACTTTGGCTGAAAAGGCAACATGGTAAACAATAGACTCCATCTAGATTACGAGAGTAACAAAGCCAAAACCTGGGAACAATTTGGCCTGCTGCAGTTTTGAAAGAATAATATGCTGTACTGAAAGACCGCTTAGAAACGGAATCCTTCGGGAAAGGACCCTTTGTTTGACAAAGTTCACTTAACGTTATTAACTTTTTCACCTCGTCTGTCATTGTAGCTTGATTTTTATAGAATGCAATATCTGTCTCAAAACTTTGGCAGTTTGGATCGGAAGGGCCTGCTAAACTAGTTTTATTTGCGTGATTACTTATAACTTCAGTTGGTTCAAACTGATTTTCTGGTCCAGGTATGTCTTCGGACTGGCGAACACATTCAATGCCTAGCAGTTGTTCTTCTTGTTCATGTTGCAGTTGCTTATTTGTTTCCGTAGTTGTATCACTTGTATCCGACGGACTAATGTTTAAATCAGGTTTATTGTCACTGTCACAATCAACTTCAAGTCCGATTTTTGTTTCTTTTTCATTACTTGCACTTGACCCGGGTTTGGGTTGTTCAACTTCACATTTTGATGATTTTTTTAAAAACTGGTCGAGTTTTTGAAAGTTTACTTTTAGATTCTTCTCGTTGTTTTTGCAGTTTCCTTTTCGTAGCACCACTTAAATATTCACTCTTACTTTCCATTTTATAAACTCTGTCTCTAACACTCTAACACTACACAAAATACAAAAACTAAAATCAAATGTTAAGTCATTAAACTTAAACGGCACTAAATTACGAAATGAATGCAATACAGTACTATCGCGCAGGAGATGCGACGAACTACTGAGTACTGAACTACATTGTGTTGTGTTTGTTTACGTCTCCTCAGTGACGAGTGACTCATCGCACGGACGTACGGGCACCACAAGAGATAAGATAAGCTTCGCTTACAAACTACAAACAGTAATGTCATTTCGGAAAACGTAGTTTTTTTGCATGTCTATACACTTAAATAAATCGTATATTTCGTATTTTAAATACAAATTTGCCGGTAGTCGGACCCCATTAAAACTTTTTTTCCTATTATAGCTCGTTTCATATTTTTTTCTAGGGGCCAGAGTGGCGGGGCCCCCCCGCGCCGCGGGGTCTGCGGGGGCCTTATCGCCGCCACTGACCCTATTATACCTTGAAGAGAATTCTGTCTAATTTTGTATTTTTACTCTCTCTCTCTTTGGTGTCAGATAATTCCGCTATAAGCGCTGTAGTATCGGCTCAACGAAACTTATAGGTTATTTCAATGTTTATGTTAACAAATTATTCTATACTTATTCAGTTACTTTTTTATTCCTAGCTCATTAAACCATACTCCAAATAACAAGATTTTGCCAATATATAAAGGTTCTTTATTTGTTTACTTCTTTAACATTGAATAATATATGTTCTAATTAACATACGCTTGAGCTATAGATTGTATGAATCGATTGTTGATTATTCTGATACTTTATTTAAATTTAGTTATATAGTGTGTTTTAATTTGTAATTAATTTAATTCAGGGTGTGAAGGTTCTTGTAACTGTGGGGAAGATTAAAAATACATAGATAAGAATGCAAGATTTACAAATTTAAAGTGTTGTGTAGTTAGTATGATTAATATAATAATAATTTACCAGACTAGAACGAAGCCAATCGTGTAGGCGGTTGATTGATAAATTTACTGTTCTGGACAATTATGCCGTACGATTTTCTTTCTTCGATTTAATAGAATGGAATTCTTCTCCTGTCCACTTCGGAATTACAGCTTGGATTGGTTTACAGCCCGATTGATGCTTCTTCTGCAACGCCAGGATCCAAATACGTTCTTCTCTTGGTTGAAGCAATTAGTGTTGTTCCGTGTTTTTGAAAGGTTATAACTTCTGGTGTAGTGAATATTATTAATTGTGATACTGTTAATTCTTTCTATTTGGTTTAATATATCATCAATTCCCTTCGGATATGGGACAGTTCAAGTTCTTCCTTGTATAATCCAGTTATTTATTCTCTATTGTGATTTCATACTGTAGTGTTATTTGGATTAAACTGTACTGGTGATAGTCATAAACATTGTCATTAGGATTTTGTGTTTTATAATCGTGTCTGATGATTTAAAATATTCCGATTAAATAGATAATTCTTTGGTTTTTTAATCTCATCACATTCAGATCATCAAAGCAATTATTGTCAAATTAACAACTTCCTCTTCTTCTGTCGTCCCTAGCAACACACGACTTCTTCCTTCCACATGTTTTGAATGTAGTGTTTATTTCATATATTTTTTGTCTATTCCTTATCAATTTGCTAACCTATCGGAATGTAACTTTACCGATAGTTGGTTTATTATTTTCTACACATATTCTGCTGGTTTTTTGATATAAGCCGGTTTTTTTCCTTTTTTTATATTTAATCCACTTTCGATATTAAATGTTATTAATCGATATCATGGCATTATGGTATTATCATAATTTGTATAAATTTTATTATATATCATTATTAATTTAATGTTTTTTCTAGCTCTTCAAATCGTATTCATTAATTATTATTAATTGATGTACCTAACCTTTATGTTATGAGTGGTTATATAGTGGTTTTGGCTGTTAGGCCTTTTATTGTAAACAGATCTACCTGTGTTTATAACTGGTACACATCTATAGCCCCTTTTACATAAATTCATACATATAATTAAATCTTAACTATTAACATTTACATAAACAATTATTTTTTCCATATCTAATAACAATTTTATCTTGACCTATGGATCACATATAAGAAAATTCAAATCTATTAACGTTAATTAGCTGCTTCACACTTCATTCTACAACAGTCATTGAATAATACATCTTGTTTCATTATCTTTCATTAACTCAACACATATTTGGTATAACATAACATAAACTTTATCATAACATTTGTTGTCACAAAATAATACCTCTTAACTCAAAATTCTTATTTGCTATTAGTAAATTATTGTTTCATTTTTTGTTTGTTTTTCATTAAACATATATCATCAACTATTGTCTAACTTACAGGTTCGGTTATTCTTGTTAATATTACCTTGCATCCTTATTTACCTGTATCTATGATTATAAATATAATTATTAGCTCTTTGTTCTATCATGGGGTTAAATATTGACTTGTTTATTATTCTGTGAACCTTGTTTTTATGTAACTTGAGTGCTAGCATTTCTGTTGCGTTACAATATTGGTCATCTCAGTTAGTCAGTTCTTGTCCATCTCTTCAATCTGTAAGTTGTTCAGTCATTGCATATACGGGTAAGATGTTCTATAGTTGACTGGCTCTTGGAATCTATATTTTATACCATGGTTGTTAGGTGTCTTTCTTGTAGTATGTTTCTTCCTTGTCTTCATTGGTTCCTTACTGACCGAAAACTATTGGGTTGTTGGTTCCTGTGGTACAACCATTGTTTGGTGCATCTTCTTTTTCTTATAATGTTATTTCACTTGTTAGTTACCATTAGTTTTATTAACTCTTATTGTTGTGAGTTTATCCTTGGTGATGAGTAGCTCATGTAGTTTCATGCTTGGCCTTTTAGAAGAAACACTTGGTTTGTCTCTTTCACTCAATTATTGACATGTGTTAATATTTTGGGTTACTGAAATATTTGGGCTCATATGTCTCGTTACAATATTAACTGGTTGTAGGCATATAAACTTATACACTGTTGTGAGAATTGTACAAAAGTACCTTTAAGCTAATTTCAAAACACAACATTTCAGAATTAATCACATTTTTTTCACTTTATAGGCTATGTCACACCAAAAGAAAATGTACAGGTCACTTTCAACAACAGTTGACAACAGCTGACTGAATATTATCCGATGACAAAATACTAAACAGATGGGAGATAGTCACACCAACCAACCATTTTGTATATAGTCTTTAAAATGAGATTTTTTTGCTTGTACACGGAAAACCTGGATCACTGTATTAAGATATATATTTTAGATATGTAGGTCAATTTATTAATTTTGAGCTATTAATTTAGCTAGTGCTAAGCTTTAAAACACAGTTATTTGTATGAAAGAAAAGTACAATTTTGTAGGCCAAGTAATAAATCCAACTATGATTCTGAAAAATTGTCACGGGTAGGAAAATAAAAATAATAATAATTCACCGATCTGAATGACGTTTTACAGAATCGTGATAAACATAAAATTACTTTTGATAGTGATCCCATGCTCATCCCAAGTTGAAACTTTCAGAATATGTAGAGGAAAACAATATCTTTCACATATATTTTTTTGAGAATTTTAAAAATACAGTTTTTCAAAATTCAGTAAATGCAATAATGATGTGTTTATAAAAAATATATATATTTTCAACTAATTATGTTTTATATCATATGAAAGCCCTTTAAAAGAGCTTTCAAATGAACTCGATGTCATTGTTCTAGCTTAATTAGAACACAAGTTGTGAACAAATCAATATTGTTGCGCAAGTCAAAAATTTTATTTATTTTTTTCATTTTTGAGCACCCATTACTCAGTAACCTTTCGTCAGAAAAATGTGAAAAAATTGATTTGTGTTACTATTTATGAATACTACATGCATACTTAATTTCAAATAAATCTAAGAGGGTCAGGTTGTAGCACTTGTTGATTTGACACGGAATATCTCTTAAATGTAACTTGAAGTTTTCATTTTGTTGTAAACATACCAGTCTAGTTTTTCTATTTATAGTTTATGCTTTTTTTTTTTTTAATAATTTCAACTAATTGAACCCCTAATCAATCCTACACTCCCTCGCAGAAAAACCTATATTTAGTTCATTTATATTGTCATCTGAGTTTAGTTATGTTTGATGTAATAAATAAAATGTTTATTTCATCAAAGGTGTTTTCACTTTTTGTAATTATGTTCTTGTAAATAAATATTCTATGTACTTTATGAATGTAATCTTATAGTTACTGATAAAGTAACAAAGCCCAAATGTCTGTGTGGTATTTTTGTTGTAATAATATTTGTCTGATATGTATTATTTTTGCAATGTTTTTATGTATCTTCTATGAAGAAATAATTTGTTCATTATCCTTAATAATTATTAATTATTGATACCTTAGAATTGAAACTGTTTTGTATAAATTTTGTAATAAAAATCAATGTACTTGTAAGTCTTTTTTTATCAATAACCTATTGAAAATAACACATTCCTTGTGCAATGCAAGTAGGCCTACCAAATACCTACCAAAAATGTATATCCCCAATTTTTGATAGAATATTTGATTTTTGTTGCCATCAGAATTTTACTTTGATTTTACTTTCATGTTCCATAAGGAAATGGAAGTATGGTGATGGCAAAAAAAATCGTGTTAGAGATTTTTGCAGATTCTGATTATACTACCCTCAAAACATGAAAAAAAGTAATTTATCGAAAAGTGTCTGTGTGTCTGTCTAGATTTTTTATGGCAAACGATAAGAGCCGCAAATTCAAACAGAATCAAATAATTTTTTGCATACAGCCCTGAATTGTAGAGTATTCAAGACCTATTGTTTTTTGTGAAGATCGGTTAAGATAAAGGGGTAGTTTACCTGCAATATTTTATGTTGTAACAAGAGAAATTTTTTCATGACGAACGATAACTGCCGTAAATTCAAACAGAATCAGATATTTTTTTACATATGTGCCCGAGTTATAGAGGACTCGAGGCCTATTGATTTTGGTGAAGATCGGTTACGGGGAAAGGGTAGTTTACCTGAAACATTTTTTTGTTGTAACGTAATAGTTTACCTGATAATTTTTTGTATATATGTACTACGTTATTGACAACAAAGAAGCAGTTTGTTTTTAAAATTCCTTCCCGGCCTGTTTGGCCGTAGACCAATGTTTTCTGCAAAACCAGACGTTTCGCCAGTGCCATCGACTTCCATCATCAGTGAAAATCAAGTGCGATAACGTGAGGTGGTATACGTTAGTGCCCACAGTAAGTGGCTGAAGCAGTAAGTAGAAAGAAGTAGTTTCAATGGAAATATTTCATTTCGAAAATGATTTTAAATATAAATCTTAGAACATGGAAGTCGTGTATGATTCTCCATACCAATATTTTGTTCTTAAGTGTGCTATTAAGTATTAGGAATCTTCTCCATGTCAAGGTATAGGATTACAGCCTGTTTTGCCTTCACTGAAGGCATCTCTTTTCCTTGCCCTACCTATATCTCGTCTTCCCTGAGGTCTGTATCTTATTACTTGTTTAGGTAGTCCCATGTTTTCCATTCTCTTGATATCCTGCCTCTATTTTATTTGTCCTTCCCTTATTCTGCCGGCTATAGAATATACATTTTACTTGGTACTTATATTTTCATTTCATATTTGATATCTAAGGGTTTGCATTATGAATACTCGACACAATATTTTTCTTGTTAGATTCGAAGTTTTAAGTAATTTTCTCTTAAAAAGTGTGTATGAACATTTTAGCACGACGAGATTGTCTGTTTTATTATTATTCTTAACGTTTTGGTTTTTATTATTAATTTTTGGTTTATTGATTTATTCTACCCAATTCAATCTATTATTGAATCCGATATGAATAAATCGGTTTACTTACTCTTTGACATCGTTTATTAATTTTGTTTAAATAGTTTAGAATGTTTTTTGTTCCATTTCATGAGTTCGATTCTGAAGAAGTTGCGTTGACTCTTCTATTATTAGCTGCGGTGAGTTGCTCTGTACTTTCCTGTATAGACACTAACATAAACACAACATTTACATGATACTTAATATTATTATAACATTAATAGTTAATAACATTTTATTATGGCCTATGCATACTGCATTGGTCATTGTCACTTCTGATAGTGTCCTTTTTCTTCATCTTGTGGTTTTATTACCTTAACTATAGTTTGTTAAGTGAGTTTACTATACTTTAGGAAGTTACCTTTTTATATGGGTTGTAATCCTATCAAATTATTCTCGTTATTGCTTGAATATCTCTTATCATTGTTTTGATAGCACTGTTATTATTGTGCAGTAGTTCATTCTGCTACTGAAAATTGCTTTGGTTTAAAGTAACCAAGATTACTTGCATCTAGCTGTCAACATGGTTTATTTATTATTATGGTTATTATTAGTATTTGGGTGGCTATAATCCTTGACTTTACTTATTCGAATAGTATTCTGCCTCATTCAATGTTGTTGGTTTAGTTCCTACTCTTTTATGATAAGTTTACAAGTAATTTTGTTCGTCATGCATCCATTCTATGGCAAGCATATAGTTATAATATACAACAATGGATTATTGTCGGTTTTGTGTTTCTGTATTACATTTGATTTATTTGACTTTATGTAGTACTGGTATATCTATTGGTTCTTATTAGATTACATTTTGTTTATCTTTTACAGTCTTTACTATTGGTAATTAGTGGTTATTTCTAATATCAATTCCTAATTTTAAAATTAAAGGTGTACCTTCAATTTCACCAGAAGGAAAGTGGTATGTTGGTACAATGTAAGTAAAACATTTTGTTCTGTTTTCTTTTTTTCATATTTGGTTCAAACGTACAAGTGAAAAACTTTCTGGGGCGATGTAGCTCACAAACCCTACAAAGACTCGGCGTTTTCCACAACTTGTATTTAGGAAAGAACAAAAGAAAAATCAGATTTCTGTGTTATGATCTGCACTATTCTGTTAGTTATTATGGTTAGTACCCTAAGAATATTCGTATGTTAGCCTCCGAATACTTGTTTGCAAATAATGTCGATTTTCTGGTGAACTGGGCTGGTAAAAGATTGTTTTACTGGCTTCATGCAGCAACATTCAAGGTTGTCTTTTAGAGAGGCTGAAGCAACAAGTTTTGCAATAGCATTTAGTTTTAATAAACATAACATAAAACTTTCTTCAATATTGGAATTCTGTGATAAGTCGCCTTCATTTTTACTGTCACAATATTTGGAATGTGAAGGAAACCAGGCAGCATAACGACAGTGCACTGTCCTAACAAAGTTGTCAGTTTGAAGGGAAATAAACAAGTCAGCAGGGTTACCCCTTTGGAAAAGGGTGAAACCAGTGGTATTTTCATAGATGGCAGCTGGAAACCACCACTTATCGTTATATCCACAGAGTGTTATGTAGATATCACTTTGATTATTTATGGACCAGCAGGTTGTATTGGAGTAGCACATCCATCAAGATAAATTACAGCCTCTCTTTTTTTACTATTTATGAAACAGTTTATACCTCATACCCGTTACAATCTGACTTCAGCCATTAGACAAGTGTTTATATGGCCTGTTTCGGTGCAGCCGCTGAGAGCTGGATGACAATAAGCCCAGGTAAAACCATGACATACCTGGGCTAGCAAAAGATGCTCTTTCAAAGGCAGCTACACCATCTAACTGACAGCAGGTTTTAGTTCAACTGGAATTTGGCCATTAAATGAAAATATATTCAGTATCGAAGAGTTTCTGTGTTCACCTGTAATTGACAGAGAGATAGGAGACAAAAGTAATTATGAAGGAAGATTAACACCAACAAAAGATTGTCAAGAGACCACAGTAGCCGGACCTCCCACGTCGGAAATAAACGAGACATCTGCTAATACCTTATCACAATTGACACCAGAATAAATTCGCCCTTATCCGAAAGCGACTGCAAAAATAAAATAGAAATGCGCCAAGAAGAAAAAGTCAAGTATTCTCACTGACTCCTATTAAAAAAGCAATTCGTATTGAAGAGGAGGCATGACAAAAGAAAGAGCGATCAAAACGGAAACTAATCATGAACGGTAAAACGAAGGCGATTTGTGGACTGTATAGAAACGGTCAATCAAACTCTCCAAGACTTAAGAAATTGTAACAAATTAGTGGGTAGCGTAACATTTGTTATTTCAGAGGATTCTCGCTAGAGATTACCGGTAACTGCAAGAGGAACCCGCGCTGATATTGTCTCAGTGTGTTTAAAGTCCTCGGCGATGTGGAATGCTATTCAGACTAAATTTGCAAAGCAATATGAGAGCCCATTTAGGAGGAGGAGGAGATGGTGATTTTTCTACAAACTTACTGCACCTCGGTGACGGTAGTGTTCCTAATGACGATAGCTTCACAGAAATTGACGAAAAAGTGGGACATAGTAAATAGTACAACACTGTATTAATTGCTAAATTCTGTGCAAAACGTCAAGTGTTTACTTGATAAAAATTACAAGTGGTTATTCCCAAAGAATCGAATCTGTGAAGGAAAATAATGATACAAGTTTGGAAAAATTTTCTGGGGATAATAAAAAGTCCGAAGAATCTATTAACACCGTATTTAATATTGAAAATATAGTGTACTATCTCCAAGAATTTTTGAATTCTTTAAATCAATCTTGCATTCCGCCACAACGGTTCATTCTAAAGGTTGGCACTCCAACAATGTTGTTGAAAAATTTACATCCTCCGAACGTTTGCATAATACAAAATGCAGGTGACACGGGAATTTCTGTGTCAAGTAGGTAATAGCGTTATTATCGACTCAAAAGCCCTCTTCACACACACATTCGAATCAGTAGGCTACTGGTTGTTAGCATTACCTGGTGTAATTACCAACTTATAAATTGTAACATTCTTTACTTTAGTACACACTTGAAGGAAATTAACAGTTTCGAAATTACATCCGTTCCATTTACATAATTTTCATTAAACCTACTTAATATGTAGTAGTGAACGATAAGCTTTTCCAGGTTTTACTAGTACTTGACCTACAACGGTCTGATCTCCTACACTCAGTGCCTCTGTCTTTAATGATCACTGCTTTTTTTACATAATAATTTTCCCATTCCTGCATAGAATTTACCCGCTCGTACAGAAGGCAACAGACTTTAGTGAATCCAAGCTGCAATCGAAGTATAACTACGTTACTTTCACATCTCCGTAGGTATGCCACGAATATCCGTCATACTGAATTCTGCTCAATAAAAGTTTCATACTATCACATGACTCCGACATGTAAGCAGTAAGTTATAAACTGAAGGGATTGGTGAGAAAGCTCCTAAATCAAACTGCAGAAAATTGGAAATTCAAGAATGGTTGAGAAATCATAAAATTGAATTTTCTATGCAAGATACGAGGGCTCAATTGCTAAACAAAAACGAAATAAAAAATGCGCTGAAAATATATGAAATTGATCAAATAGCCTACGAAATGGGTCATGAGGTTGTACGCCTTCCACCTTATCATGCACATTACAACCCAATTGAGTTGGTGTGGGCACAGGTGAAAGGATATGTGGCCGATCGAAATAATACTTTTAAAATGGTCGACCTTGAAAGACTGATGGACGAAGCGATAGCTAAAGTAACGGTTGAAGACTGGAGAAAATGCGTCCAACATTCCGAAGAGCTTCAAAAGGACGATTACCAGAAAGAATGCCCTAGAGATTTGGCTATAGAACGTATGGTGATTGCAGTGACAGAAGAAAGTTCAGAAGATAGCGAATCCAGTTCTGATTGAAAGAATTTTAAAATAATTATAATGCTTAAATTTTTGTGTATATTTTTTATTATAATGTGTATAATTTTTCTTTACTAAATTTTTAAAAATGAAGTTTTTCATTAAATAACATATAATGTAACGACTGTTTTAAAAACAACTAAAATGTAAAGAGAATTGTCATATTACTAAAGAATAAAGAAAATAATTACTTACAAAATTGAAAACAACACAAAAATTATATAAAGAAAGAAAAAAACAGTGGAAAGAAGAGGACTTGTGGTGTGTGTGTGTGTGTTATCTTTATTGTACGATAATGCGCTGACGTATTCTCTTTGATCGTAGTAGCTCACCGATGTAGAAGCGTGAGGTGTGTGTGTGTGTGTGTGTGTTTGTTATCTCTATTGTATGAGAATGCGCTGACGTTGTTTGTTTGGCTTCGTAGTGTAACGCGCCCGTGAGTGCGAGTGAACGACATGGCAATACCGCAGTTACTATTGCATCACCTCGAAGCTTACAATGCTGTGTCCCGTACTATATAAAACAACATTTTTGTATTATTTTAATACAGACAGGAGTGAATACAGCCTTCGAATGAATTGGTAGTACGAACGCGTCAGCCTGCCAACACACATTAGATCTGTATATTTGTGTCGTGACAATCGTAATAATTTTTGTAAACAAAGACTGTTGTGTCATTACGACATTAACAATGTTGTTGGCGTGAATTTAATGCGACAGATTTTTTTTACCTCCGCCCTCTTTCAGTCCTCTCACTCACTCACTCACTCTCTCTCTCGCGCGCGCGCGCACACGCACGCGCGCCAACTCGTACAGTTTCTTCTTTTTGTCAACAATTTCAGTGTTACACACAATCCTTCACTGTTTGTTTGTATCTGTTTGTACAGACTACACATTCAAACTTGAGTAATCTGTTTGTAGCAGTGTAACATTTCAACAAACACTTAAAGAGGCGCGCTTTGGGTGCAGTCGCAGAAGGACCTGCCGTGCTAACTTAATGAAAATAAAAGGAAATTAATAGTGAGGTAGTCATGTTTAATTAAAGGTAGTAGTGAGGTTTGCCCCTATTAGTGAGGTAGATGGGGAAAATTGACAGAGAAAGAGTGAGGGGGAGAAGAGAGACGGGGGAGAGAGAATTACGAATTTTTAATTATTCTCATTCATACCGAATATCATTTGTAAGAATATAGTTATGCAGTTATTGGTATACAGTAGTACCGAAGCAACATGTTTCAAGTTGACTCCCATCCGTTGGAAATTTATTCACCATTCTGATTAATAAAAATTTCTACAAGTACCAATAATATAAATAACAACCTGCAGAAGCAGAAGAGTTTATATCTTACAGAGTTGTAATGTTACATTAATTATATTTTTGCTTTTCGTATATCACAGTGAGCAGTAATCTAATTTTTTTGAAATAATACGTGAAGGCTTATATATTAAGAATTAATTTTTTTTTATAGTTTCCGTAACTTGCTTGTAAAATAATTAGGTATCCAAAAGGTAAGTTACATATTTTAATAGCAACTTATAAGTTCCTCATCCTCGGTTTTTTCCTTTCTTCAAAATGTACCACTTTTTAATTGCGAATAAATTATTTAACGTAATAATCGTTTCACCAAAGGCTGTTTGGATCCTGTTAATAAAACTCTTGAGTCTGCTGCACATAATCCTCGCTTTTGGTTCATGTTTCGTTAACTTTCTACATTACAATAAGTTTAATTATTTTCAAGTTCCTTATAAGTAGCCAACTGTAGTAAACATCATGTACTTTGACCTCTCTCTCACTCTCTCTCTCTTTCTTTCTGTTACTCTTGTTCTTCTCAATAACTGTATCTCAGGAAGTCTGAACGTAACAGGTTCTTAAGTAAACTTCATATGACTTAACGTGCAAAATCTTAAACATCATTTGGGCTTCAGTTATGTTATAATTTTGTAAGAAAGCTTTACAAAATACTTTTTACACTGCTTCTGTATACGAAACTAGGTGCAGGTATGTAATCAAATTTTTTAGTAGGCCTATTTATTCTAACACTGTTACAGTTTCTTGAAAACGCCGTATGTAAACAAACATTAAAACTTAGTAATAAGGCTTATCAAACTACTATTTTTCTTGGACGCATTAACGCAAATCAGTAATCTAGAGACCAATTTTATATTGAAAAATCGATGTCTAATAAACGGAATTTGATATGCAAAAATCCATCGGTTAAGAAAATAAAGTAAACTTGGTTAGTAACAAATAATTTTGGCAAAAATTTTTAATTTGATATAGGCTATAATTGATTCCAATTTTATTACAATCTGAGAAATGAAGCCAAATAGATTTTCATAAACGTTGGTCTAGTAACAAAAAAAGTTTCATTCTTAAGCGCACAATATTATAATTTCCCTTTCATCCCGGAAAAAAGACTGTATTAAGCTACTATCATACTTGTCTAGTCTACACTATTTAATGGGTATATTATAGGTTTCACAAAAATTGATTATCTTACACATGGTTTTAATATATCACTAAACTTTGTGAAAAGTCTGAGTGAAAAGAATTATATACACAACGGTTGATGTTAATACAGGTCTTAATTCGTTTCAAAATTTATAGATAAATAAAAAATTAAAATTATCACATATATTGTGTGGTGTATAAAATAAATTGTAATAATCCTTTCTAATATGATTACTTAAGCCATAATATCCGAAGTTGGACCGTTCCTTTATTCTTCTGTAGCCTCCTACATTCTTGCGTATCTGCTGTCATATTCGCGTCTCACAGTCATAGTAGACAGTAGGCTATAATATTATACCTTTTTTTGCGTTGTCTGAGACTTGTCTCAGAGGATAAGACTCAGGCTGATCTGGGGCAAGCACCCTTCCGCCGATTGGAGATTTAGAGGAGTCGCACGCCAGCGCAGCGCGGACCGGTGGCGAAGTAGGTGGAGGCATTCAGGATAGAGTGTAGTGTATGGATGTGTATTTGTGTGTTTACGTAGTGTGCAGAGCCAAATGGGTGATGGTAGAGCCATAATAAAAGTATAAGTCAAACGACAGCCAAGACGAAGTCGAGTAACGCAGGACGCCAAAGCTGGAGGGAGGTGTCAGAGAGGCGTCAAGGTAAGGCGGGGAGGCACAAAGGAGAGGGATAAAGACCGGATAGGTAGATAGGAAAATTTAAGATGTTAAGTTATCAATAAGGAAGCCAGGTGTAGTAAGTATGACGAAGAGACTTAATTATTTCTATTTCTCCGTTGGCGGGGGTTTCTGGGAGGAGGTCCATCGGGAATGGTGAGGAGACGGTTTATGACAAAGGAAGGTCTGCGGTAGTTACAGGTAGTATTAATATTATACAATACCTCCTTCACATTTAAGTTGAGGAATTCCAATCAGCCTTCCGTTGCGTTACTTCTCTCTTGAGCCCTTGATATAATTCGTTGCCTGCTCTTTATTGCAGCTGTAATATCTCCTTCGTTTTATAATTCGTAACGTTAAATATTCTTCCTCACCCTGGAATTTTCCATTCTCTTTTACTAATTTCTTTTCACTTCATAAGACTTTTCTATACAAAAGCAAGTATATAAAAAAGTTATAAGGTCGGGGATTAGCAACCAAACGGCATTGTTTAAAAACATTTATCTACAAGTTTCTTTTCTATAGTTCATCGTACACACCCTTGCGAGATAAAAATAACTACACGGTAGTTTCTTTCGCAATTTTTCGCATTATTTTGAGACAATCGACTGGTGATTTAGAGATAAATACTTAATATTAATGGGGTCTCATACATTTTATATTATATCTGTTTTCTATCCTACTGATAGAATTAGAAAAACGGTAGCTATCTCTCTTTTCCTTTTAAAAGCACAATACATATTAATTTACCAAGTAGCAGTTTCCTTCTTCATTTAAAATTTCTATCAAATCTACTGTATATTGGACAAAACAGAAGGGGAAACATACGTGCTTACAAGGTAGTGTAAACATCCTGTAATGCTGTCAAATCAAAATACAAAGGAAGGGGAAGTGAATACTGTAATGAGTAGCCCCTACATTCATATTTATGCAGGTGTAGGTGATGATTAAGGCCCGGATTTTTATGTAATTACATATTTGAATGCTGAGTGCACATTTACACGGAAAAGCCAGATATCGGCGAATCATACCAATAGGTGTCTTATCCGCGAGTTTAATTTTACATATTTTTACATATTTTGTTCATATTACATATTTCACTCCATCTTACATATTTCTACATATTTTACTATACTTTACTTCAATTTGAAAATTGAAATGGCAAAAAATAGTTAGGCCTATAACAACATTACTCAGATGCGCAAATGTGCAATTAATCAGAATCAGGTCCAATTAAATTTATTACAAGAAAAGGCAAAATATTGCATCTGTTGCAATTGCACACATAGATTCTACTTTCAAGAAGTAAAATTTTTTATGAGCTCAAGCGACAAGTAAGGCATTTTGCACGGGATGTTAGATGAGAATGGTATGCGCGGCCCCACTCATTTACGTTTTGTTCGCACGTTCAGCGGGGTCGGTGGGGAAAGAACGTGCTGTCCGCGGTAAATAAATACTCTTCGCAGATCTTGCAATTCTCGCAACGGATTCCATCTACCTAAACAAACAAATATCTATATAACTCTATGCTATTGTAGGGCACAATGTGATTTTTGACGCCAGTATTATCGACGCTCTCGGAGTGTAAGCCTACACGTAAATAACAATCTGGCGTGCAGTGTGGTGTGTTGAAGTTATTGTCAAGTCAGTGTTTTGTCTTTCGCCTATACTTCTGCGCTTGCTTGTTTCTTGCCTTGGCGGATTCTCGTTGTTGGACAAAAGACGTCTTAAATAATATATTGTGCGGTATTGTTCAACGCAAGTTCTTAAGAGTTTTAAATACAAATATCCTTGTTTTATCATGGCACCGACCGCATCATCTTTGTCATCTAAGTTAAAATCATGGGTACAGATTGACAGTGCTTTTACAACTGACGATAAAGCTGTATTTTGCCAAGTTTGTTATGCCCAAATGGTGTTAAAGAAGAGAAGGTACTGCTGTTGTATACAGATGCAGCAGCATACATGTTAAAAGCAGGTAATTCTCTAAATGTGTTTTACCCCAACCTACTACATGTTACATGCCTGGCTCATGGATTGCATCGAGTAGCTGAAACTGTCAGAGACCTTTTCCCCGAAGTAAATACATTAATATCAGCAACAAAAAAGGTGTTCTTGAAAGCTCCTTACCGTATCCAGTGCTACAAACAAAGGCTACCTGACACACCTCTGCCTCCAGAACCCGTAATTACAAGATGGGGAACCTGGATCGAAGCCGTAAATTTCTACAGTGACAACTTTGAAGCTGTGAAGTATGTGATGGAAACATTATCTCCCGATTCTGCAGTGTCAGCGAGCGAATCCTTGCCTGCATTCAACAACTCTAAGGTGATATGTTCAGTTTCGTACATCAAAACGCATTTCAGTTGTATCAAGAAACTGGAGACTGCAGGTCTGACTCTCCAAGAGGCCATAGGAATAGTTGAAGAAGCAGTTAACAAGTTAAATGCTGTGCAGGGTGAAGTCGGTGACAAAGTTTCTACTAAATTAAATGCTGTGCTGAATAGAAACCCTGGTTACTCAACTTTACATACCATTTATCGCATATGTAACGGCGAAACTGTAGAATCGATTGAGAATATTCTTCCAAGTACGATTCCTCTATATAAACATGCGCCGGTGACGACATGTGATGTCGAGAGATCCTTTTCTATATATAAAAACATACTCTCAGACCGAAGACAGTCCATGTCAACAGACAATATAGAAAAGTATTTCATAATTAATTGTGCAACTAAACAGTGGAAAAAAAACTTACATGGACACTTTATTCTTATGCAGAGTTATAGTAGAGTTTTATATATATATATATATATATATATACAATATAGATTTTCAAGTCAAAAATCTACCTTTAATTTTATAGTAATTTCAACTCTCCTAGTAAAATACTTTGTTAAATAGTTAATAATTCTCAATGTTTTACTTTATACTCATGTCCTATACTACAGAAATCCATAGGTAAAATACTTTGTTGTTGTTAATTTTATAATATCAAGGTTTCTTTTTTAATACTGTTTTCTAAAATATGTTTTCATAAATTTTCTAAAGTACAATAAACAATTGAAAAGTAATTCATTTCTTATGCATGCTGTCTTATTGTAAACTCTTCAACAAAGAGTTGAACTTTCAGATACTGTGCATTCTGAGGGTTAACTTATTTTCTGTAACAGAAGTGGTAACCTAACTGGTGATTAGTGTCAGCCCCGAACTTGATTAGTATTTTATGGATTACATTGACTTTGCTCAAAATATATTTGCATGTTTTGAAAGTGATTTTAAAAAGTTTAAAATGAAGCACCTATTATTTTCAAAACCTTTCAAAGAGGGCACTGTTATGTTCTCGTAAAATGTAAATTATATTGTTGATGTGAAAGTATTTTAATACTACATATTTCTTAAATATTACATATTTAGCTACATATTTTCCTTATTTTTCCTACATATTTATGTACATAAAGGGAGACTGTGCGCTGCGCCGTACGCTAGACAGAGAGGGTATAATAGCAACTATCTCGCTCTACTTTCGTCAGTGAAACACGCGGCTGATGAGTAAATTTTAGTCGATTCATTTTTGCAGTTCAACCTGCGATAACTTCAAAACCAATAAATATACAGCAATTCTGAAAACTGCATTGTGTTCAGTAATTAAATCTCTATAAGTAGCCAAAATCTCAATTAATATAATTAACAATTACAGAATTGCAAAAATTAGTTTGGAGATACGTCCGGATATCACAGGTCCGGATGTGACAGGTTGTACTGTATTTACCTTATAACAATTCCCCCTAAATAAAAGGGAAATCCCCAAATTCATATTTCGAAGCCACCTGTTGTAGATAAAACGGTATTTATCTTGGATACATACGTTTAATCTCATACAAACGTTTTTATGTGTGTTCCCATCAGCACCGACACACCTGTACAGGCTTCTCCATATTTTTCTACACCTGTCCAAATATGACTATACTGATTACAATAGTAATTTCTTCTACGGTTTGTTTATGACCATAAGATATGTCTTTATAGTTCCTTTTAAATACCATTATTTTCTGCTCATTCGTACAAAACTTTTAATTGTTGAATGTGCCAATTCTGATAATCTTTGCCAAACCCAAATTTTAATGTTATACGGCGTCACCTTATTATGTAGCAAACAAAATTAGAACAAATCACTGTTATTTTAGCAGTAGCTTTTTTAAGGAGCCCAGAGTAGGCCTATACCTACCCGACACGCACACATTTGAAGGATCAGTATTTTGTCTTGGAGTTCACTCTCCCAGCTGAGATACCCATGTTTTTAGGGACCAGGAACTCGCATTTGAACTTCTATCATCAGCTACATAATGTAAATCCTAGATAAATGTACAAGCCTATGCTCTAAAAGCCTAAGCTATGATACCCACAATCATCTACGTTTTACTAAAATAATGGTTGCAAGTTAAATTTTTTGATTCATGTTGATGCTTTTGTCTCGAAGAAACCAGGTAAATTAATCTGCTTTTCGTATCCGGCCGACGATGGTGTGCTCCCACTTACGAACAGTGGCACTTGCAACTCGTTTCACTTGCGAACACTCAAGTAGATAAGACACGTAATTAATTTTTGATACGTGAGAGTACCTCCCACTTGCGAACACACAAACAACGATGTATGTACATCCACCCTGTATTGTGTTTATGTTTTTATAATTCGTTAAATGTATTTTTTGTTACCAACTACGTTTACCAAGTTACAATTTTTATAAAACTCACACACACACACACACACACACTTGCATAGCCGCTCCCTCACTCTCTCTCTCTCTCTCTCTCTCTCTCTCTCTCTCTCTCTAAATTAAAAAGGAAGGTTATTTTTTATTTATTTTTATTAGTCAACTTGTAGAACGGACGACGTGATCTTGAGAAACATCCCAACTTCAGAATCTTTTTCATATCTTTTAGTTTATCCAATTCAGTATACTTTTTCGTCCTTTTCATAGCTTAAAAATTTCACTCCATCGTTACATCGTGTTCTGAATACATTTCTCTGCCTCAGATTATAAACATTTGATAATGTTTTTTATTCTTGGATGTGGTCTTCCAACGTGGCTGTTTAGTTTCTGATGCGTGCTTGTACGGTATTATTCATTGTATGACGTCGGAAGTAGCAGTTCCGTAACTCCTGTGGCACTAATCATTGTCTAGCTATTGTTCTACGAAACAATTAAAGAATTAATCGAGTTCCTCTTCCTCTGGAACTTGACCATGGATATACTACCAGCCACATTCTACATCTTTTCGAAGGAAAGCAAGTGTAGCACACATTAGGATTTTTGTGCTCCCTAAGTCATTTGAATGTGTATACTCGTGCAAAGTCACTACTGCAGCTTTTGAATTTTCCATTCATGAAAAATTACTTTTAATCTTTCAAACTCTCTTTTCTATTGATTTAACCAAAAATCGGGAGCTTAGCTTGCACAACGTCTTCGCCCGGACGGAAACTACTCTCGTCAATTTTCAAACCGGGACAATTGACAAACTGGCAGGGACCCCGGGATCAGGTCGTCAAACCGGGACAATCCCGGTCAAACCGGGACGTATGGTAAGCCTATTTATACATGTATTTATCGGTTTTCAATATTGATGTGAGCATTGTACTGTAGAATTAGGAAGCGATTGTATTGAACGAATCACGATTATCAAATGATATACGGTATTCCTTTTAGTTCAACAATTCCGTCATCTCGTCTCCGGTACTTTGTAAAACCATTGTTATTTTCAATAGTTTAACGTAAAATGTTGCTCGGTTATTATGTGTACATATTCCATCAATCATGCAAGGAACATTAGGATTACGAGCTCTACAAGATCCATGTATCATTCGAGATAACAATTTTATGAATCCTTGGAAAAGTGATACGGCACAAAACTTAGGATAAGCAAGAGGTAGTGTATTAACTTTTTAAATTGTATATTATTATTATTTTTATTATGTTTTTACTATAAAATATTCATATTATTTTAATATGATTTTCTTGAACACGTTTGGTGGAAACGTAAAACCGGCCAGCTGATAAATAAGAGGTTGCGAGTTCAGACGTAGATGTGTATATATGTGTCAGCCAAAACAGTGTTTTGTAAACGTACACGTCTGTCATTACAACATTAAGAATGTTATTTGACCTTGAGTAGGTACTCATGTTGACGGGAATGAGAAATCTTGTGGTGTTAGCGCTGAATAGCCACAACACAGGGGGGGCCATTCCGGCTTCCCGCGCTAACCTAGTGATCAGCTGTTATTGCCGCGTGACGTCCGACTGGTGGAAGAAATACGCGCGAGTCTTGATTTACCATGCAATCTTACCTGAGACAATGTCCTACTTAGCATCTCTCTGCTGTTTACACGAAATATTAACAATAATTGTAATGAGCTATTCATATAGAAAAAGGATTAAACAACAAGATTAAATGGTTTGCGGCAAAAAATAATGGTAAAATCTATTTCTACATTTAATAGAAAAGTAAGCAAGTCTGTCCACATATAACATTGAGAAAATGGCACAAGATGTAAAATTAAGTCGGAATTTTTTATTATTCGTTAATTTTATATTAATAGAATTATTTCGATTGTTATTAATTTACTTAGAAACCTCAGATGATACTGATATTTTTCAGTGAAACGTGCGTCAGGTGTTAAAAAGAATATACGAAATTATACTTCTTGCAGAAGAAACAAATTAAAAACATCACAAATTTTATATATATATATATATATAATATGCCTGCGTGGGTGGGTGCGCGTACGTGCACACGCGTGCGCGCATGAGTGCGTGTATAAACATTTCTATGTAGTATAATATATTTGAAACAAGCTTCCAATTATTATAATTATAATCAATATCATAATCATTTTCTTTATCTACATTTTCTACATTCTACATTATCTACATTGAAATTTATTGAAATTTAAAAGATACATTAAATATACTATATTGAAAAGGACACTGTGCGCTGCGCCGTACGCTAGACAGAAAGGGTATAATAGCAACTATCTCGCTCTACTTTCGTCAGTGATACACGCGGCAGATGAGTAAATTTTAGTCGATCCATTTTTGCAGTTCAACCTGCGATAACTTCAAAACCAATAAATATACAGCAATTCTGAAAACTGCATTGTGTTCAGTAATTAAATCTCTATAAGTAGCCAAAATCTCAATTAATATAATTAACAATTACAGAAGATACACAGAAGAAGAACGTGTTTTTTTAGACGTTTCTATTGGTTTACTACTAATGTACAATGAAGATATACTTATTATATCTTTATTTAGTATATAGTTATTTACGTGTCAAGAAAAGAACGTGTGAATAAAGTGATCACAACATTTTATACCTTATATGTTTTCTGTCATTGAATGATTAACCCACTTTTTAATAACAGCGTTGAAAAATAGTTGATTACGTCTTTCAAAGATTATTTTTACTACGGTACTGAAATTAAAAATAACTAAGATCGTATACAGGAATTAAACGTAGGCGACTGGAATACACAGCCGAGACACAGCAGCTGCAGGAATTGCTTACGTTCAGTAGACTTGGCAACGTTGTGACCTTCGTGACTTTATATACATTTTGTGGCAACACTGTGCATATTTTTCATCAGTAAAAGCTAAACCGATATCCGTGATAAAATAGTAATGCATTTTTTTAAACGTGTGAGTGGTTTGTAACGATAAAGTTAACAGGGTAATTATTATTCAACTTTTTTCAACAAACTATCTTGAAACGGATATATATTTTTACGGTTTTTTATGCTGATTACGAATATGTAAGAATAAAATGTCTAAGCTTACTCGTAACTTTTATATATGGGGTCTCAAAAAGATGAACTTCTCTGGTCAGAACTTGCATGTTTAGCTAATGATGGATAAACGTGATTATATATATATATATATATATATATATATATATATATATTTATTCAATCACTTTCTGCTACAGTCCGTTGCTTGATATATATAATATATTTAATATTTATAAATAAATTTACTTCAAGATATACCTTTTTTTTTCCTTATTAGGAACATGTTTCGGGTACCATCTTGTACCCATCCTCAGCCTTCCGGTTTTTGTGTCTGGTGAAGTACATATGTGTTGTTGGTTGACTATTATTATTGTGGCTTCCTGTTGGCTTCTGGTACTTCAAATTGGTTTTATTGTATGTGATTGTAGTATATGTGTTAGTTTTTTGTGTATTTTCAAAGCACTCAACATTGAAAATACACAGAAAACTAACACATACACTACAATCACACACAATAAAACCAATTTGAAGTACCAGAAGCCAACAGGAAGCCACAATAATAATAGTCAACCAACAACACATATGTACTTCACCAGACACAAAAACCGGAAGGCTGAGGATGGGTACAAGATGGTAATCAATGGTAATCAAGAGTGTAATTAATAAAAACCAAAAGTTAATTTAAACAAAATTAGAGTTTAATGACAAACACTGTACTATAAAATTAATTAAAAATTATAAAAGAAAATTTACAGTACCATGGATTTACACTTTTTTTGAAGAATTGTTCTATCACCGTCTGCTTCAAACCGATACCCCGTTTTCTTGCTGCTAAAGACTGAAGTCGTTTAAGATTCATAAGCTGAATACAATCTATCTCGTCTTCTGTTTTGGCCCACTTTAGAACAGTCTCAAGTCTGAAAAAAGCTTTTGCTGTTGTCGGTGATTTTGTATAAGTAGCATTTTCAGTGCTGTACCTTTTCTTTTATAATAAGCAAAAATTGTTTATTAAATTTATCAGCACTTTCAAAATTAGCAGAAAGTTTTTCGCCTGACATATCTAGCTGTTGTATACCATGTCTTGATTTGAATTTTTGCAACCAGCCTGTCATGGCTTTAAAGGGTGGATCGCCACCGAGTTTTTCATTTATTATAAGTGCCTTCTCACAGATGATAGGCCCCGATATAGGCTCACCCTTGCTTCTTTGTTGCACAAACCATGTGTACACTGCACAATCTAAGTTGTCATTTTCAGCTGGTTTCATAGGTTTTCTGGAAGTAACACCTTTCAAAGATTCTAGTTTACCACTGTAAGACATTAGCGTAAGTACATTTTTTTTTTAATGTCAGTAATCGATGATTTACCAATGTTAAATTCGGAAGCCAATGCGCTAGCTGTTTCTCCTTTCTTCAGACAATCAATAATTTTAAGTTTATCGTTTATTGAAGTTTATCGTTTATTGAGCACTACTCTCTTTATTTTTGAAGACATCGAAAGCAGTTAAAGTAAAAGGAACAGCAACGAATGAATACACTAACATAACTCAGCTTACTAACGCTTGGAAGCTAAACAAGAGCCGGTGTGGAAGACTGATATTGAATGATGTCTTCTGTGACTCACGCATTCGATCACAGAGACTTCCGTTGACACAGATTGTTTACCAGCTGCAAATGTGTTTATCAAAGTTTGTTGATGTGTGTTTATCAATTCTTTGTATATTGATTGTAAGGCTGTGTAGCTACAGCGTTTATTTATTTATTTTATTAATTACCGTACAGTATTGTAATAGTTTATAGTATACAATTTGCTATGTTCAATGAATATCCAATATGCCTTAGGTGTCCAATACATTACTGTACAGTACAATACGTAATTGTACTGTTTATTGAGTTCAGATAATAGATCATTCAGTTAATGGATGTTAGGATAATCGATGCTCTACGGCATACACACACACGTATACATACACATATGGTAAGATGCAAATCATTAGAACCTATGAATGCATGTGTACTGTATTGACATATAGATAGAACTGTACTCACAGCCCTATTCAACTTTGTTGATCTGATTTTATTTAAGAACAAGTATCTCATTCAAAATTGTGAGCAAGTTCTGCAGCTTGGGTAGCTCACTAGTCTGTACCTTCATGTGTAGGTCTGTGAAAATAATTTTCTGTAGCTACAGTTACTGTGAACACATACAGGTGGTAAGCAAATTTAGTTTCCTAAATTTGAAAACACTAAATACTGTATTGAAGAATCATACTGGGTAAGTGTCTGACAGAAGGTGATTAGAGTCTGTTGGAGAACAGCAGCAGAGAATCGTCCAAAATTCTAAGTAATTCTTTAGGAGTTCAGGCTCATTGATCAGATGTACCTCTGTTGGATGATGATGCCGACATGGTACACTATAGACTTTCACCATTGTTAAACATTAATTACATACACAATGCTTCAGCCACTCAGAATCAGTGCGTATGTACAGTAACACCACAAAACTGATCTATAATAAACAAAAAATTATATATAATTACACAACAAATAAAGTAAAATAAAAAAATACATCCATAAATAAAACTTACGAAAAATGTCCACAGACTGTAAGAGTTTCCACTCATTTCCACAAAGATTCCAGGTGTGAGAGTTCCAGTCTGTAGAAGGTATAATGACTCTAAAAACCTACAGAATCATGGGCATATTACCAAGTTGTGTTTATGCAATTAAATTTCCTTTTTTTAAATTTTTACAAGACATTTTGTTAAATGTTCTGGTACTTCAAAAGGCAACCACTGATTATGAACAGTCAAAATTTTGTGTTAGTATGTAATTAATATTTTACGTCGAATTAATAGTTTGACTCCAGGATATTTTTGCATTGCAGTGTTGCAGTGGACAAGACACAAGTCCTGGCAGCAGCAGATAAAAAGAGAAACCACTTATTTATTTTTAAACTAGAATGTTAACATTTGTAAAAATTAATTGGTACTGTAAAGTTAAACAGATATTAATCAGGGCGTAGGTTATAGTGGGGAGAAGGTGGGTTAGCCACATGAGAGGAAAGTGTCTACTAACACAGCTGAAAATATTGGCCTACTGTTTGAATTATGAATAAGAATAAGACACGCTGTATGAGATGAGTAATCCATTTTGAGATGGATTAACTTTTTATACCTAATGTGCCGAAATTACACTTCATTAATTAAAGATAAAAGAAAATATTAAAATTTACGTTTTCCCTGTAAAAGTACTAAAATTTATAAACTAATATCGCTTATAATGACAGCTGAAATAAAGCAGTTATACTGCCTTGTCAATTCACAATTATTTTCTTTTTACTGTTTTTATAACTTTATTTACTTAATTTTCTGTTGTCTATGCATTCTTCTAATCTTTTCGATTGTTTATTTGTTTATTTTTAAAATTTTTTAAGTTTTCATATACTTATTAGTTTCTATATTTCATTAGCTACATTTTTAACTATATTACTAAATACTTTACCAAACTAAATTTTACAGCCCTACCAACACCACACACACACACACACACACACACACACACACACACACACACACACACATATGTAACTTACTTTTTACTAACACTTACCGTTACCTAACTTTTACTAACCAATTATTCTTATAATTTTAAAATTGTTTTGTTATTCTTTTTAATTGTTTTTAAAGTTTTTACAGTTTAGTATGTCTTATATTTAATTCACTACTTTTTTACCAAGTTACTAAGTACTAAAATTTTGGTTGTAGGTAAGTTTTGATTTTGATTACGACATGACCAGACACTAAACGTAGATATTTTGTAAGACGAAACAAACATAAGACACAACAGAAAGAGACAATGTAATAAAGATTTCACAGAGTTATAAAATTTTGACTACCACCATTATTTTGTAAACAGTGACTTAGCGTGTTGTGTCTGTTGCAATGTTTCTCCAAAGTCGAGCCCAGACATCAACAATCGTATATTTTGGATGTGTACACTTTATGTACATGTTATGATTCACAAAAAAAACCTAATAATATATGATTCACATTGCTCTGGCATCTTAATTTGTTTGAATAAGTAACATCAGTAACAGCCTCGCATGTGAAATAATTGTGTGTGTGTGTGTGTGTGTGTGTGTGTGTGTGTGTGTGTGTTTAAAGCAGATGCAAACTATCCATAAAGAACAGGAGAGGCAATATTAATACTACAATTAGAAAGTAATATAGAGCACATTTACTTAGGCCTACATGCAGTTACCATTATTTAGGTCAGTTCTTCACCCTACTAATATTTCCGTCATTGTTATCACCGTTTGATTACTATCACTATCACTCAAATCATCTTCACTGCTGTTATCCCATTTTGTATCAATTTCTAAACGATCTGTTACAGTATCCATTATGGTCTGATCTCATGTAGTCATTTTAAATTTTCATGACATCACATCTTGATCTCCAGTCTGCAGGAGAAATAGGCCTACGATAAAATTCCTTTTTCGCTAAGTTTATGACACTGTCTACAGAAAAATGCATGTTTTTTCTTTTAACGCTCCTTCATGGTTGCCCAAATCAGTTCCATAGGATTAAAATCCGGCTGATAGGGTGGAAGTCGTAAAACGTAATGTCCATGGATTGCCAAAGTAGCATCTATTTTAAAAGTTTTGTATGTTGGTTTATTTTGTTTAATTAGTGCATAGAGCTCAGGTTTTAACATATATGGACTACAAGGAATGTCATGGTTCTGTAACCAGTTAATCCTGTCTGCCTTTTTTGTTAATGATGTTAGAGGTGGATTTATTTGTACATTATGGTAGGGGGCCATTGTCTATTACTATTACGCTATACTTATTCAAATGAAATGAAACTAGACCTGCCAAGTCTCACGCATTGAGCGTGAGACACACGCATTCGAGGCCGATCTCACGCTCACAAACACGCTCACTTAAATCTCACGCATTTTATCAATGAAAGACATTAAAATTTTATTTTGAAATTAACTTTATTTTAACTCCTGTTTATTGTGTTTCACAGTCTCTGAATACGGGTCATTTAAATATTGATGTGAAAGATAAGTCCATAGTCGCATAAAAGATTGCGATTGTCACTAACAGATGGCGGGAGCGCCTCTACCGGCTTCGAAGGAAACGCATACGGCCGATTCGACGCGTCACTCATAAGTTGTTTCATGGAAGAACGAAGCGTGTGCAGTCTGTGTTGTCTTCAGATTCAGAAAAGGAGGATGGTCCTTCTCCGGGAGGAACTTCTCAAAAAAAAAAAATACAAATCCCTGATCTTTTGCGGGAGCTGCTAAATATAAAACCCGCTTCAACGTTGCCTGGCAAGTAAGGTATCCTGTATCTGCACTTTCTGATGATCCATCTGGATCTGCCTTTCGGTGTGATGTGTGTGCACAAACTTTGTCCTGTGGACATCAAGGTGAGGCGGATATCAAAATACACTTTGACTCCGATGCTCATAAGAAGCTTATGAAATCTAGCAGAAATCAGCCTAAAATATCTGACGTATTCAGCAGACCTAAAGACGATTGAACAATGGAAAAAGTAAGTAGCCTAATGTTTATGTATTTTAGTTATAAATTATTATTTACTGGCATTAGTTAAAAACGTATTTCTTTACCTATCAAAGGCACCAAAAACTTATTTCTTTACCGATCGACCACATTTCGCACTCTAACATATGAAGTGGACGACGCTACTGTCGGGGAAAAAAGTATGTAGACTCGAGTTTAAAGTCCTAAATCTCGAGAACGTCCTATCTGATTCTGTTCAAATAAATGTTAAACTAAACCTTGTTTATTTATATTTTTTGTGGTATCATTAAAAAAATTTTATGTATCGTCGAAAAATGTCTATGAAGTAAAATGTAGAAAAAGTACTGGTTTTTTCACAGTTTCCAACTAAAAGTGAAGTTCAAACAGTTGTAAAAAAACGGCTCATTCAATTGTTTTCAAATTTTTACACAGTATAGATAGGACATTTGTAAATATAATCCTAAATTTTCAGAATTTTATTTTGTTTATTTTATTAGTTGCTGTTAAGTTTCAAAACCCTTACAAAAATCGTAATTTGAGGTGGAAAAAATCCGTTCAAAGCGATACTAACATCTTAAAGACATGAAGAGAACGACTGGAATAAAGCCAAATATTTGTATACATTTAGTACACGTAAACAAAATTTTATTTGTACAAAAGTATTTGTCCCTTTCGTTGGCAGTAGACGGTGCTGCAGAGCCAACGCCTGTTCTTGTGGGGAGACTGCGATGTTGCCACATCTATTTAGCGCCGTCTTCGAACAGCTGACAGACTTTACAGAAAACAGCCAGATCCAATTTTACCATTTCCCATCAGCTTTTTCTCACGAGGGCTTTAGACCTCCAAAGGCAGCTTTAAAAATGTTTTTTTTTATATTTTTTTTTTTATATTTTATAATTTTTTTATCTTTAATCTTCCATATCAGACAGGTCTCCATCAAAATCGAATTCAATACTTTCAGAATCTGAATCATTTTGTAGGTCTATAATTATTGGTTGCACAACGTGGCACAACCACATTTTATAATAGTTATACCTTATTTTCAGGTTGGTAGAGCAGAAGTGAAAATAGCAACACTTCTTGCATGCCACAACATCCCAATTGCCACTGCTAGTCATTTGAGTCCACTCTTCGAGGACATTTTCCCGGATTCTTCAATAGCTCAGAATTATGCTTCAGGAAGGTATGTAAGAGAATGTGGTTATAAAAATAAATTTATGGAAACATGTGAGCAATAGAAGAGCATGAACCTTGTCACTGATTTACCCTAATTCGTTTATCATTCCTTCTTGCAGATGGAAAACTACATGCATTATGAATGGGACTATTGCACCATACTTTCATTCTCAGTTGGTGCAACACATGCAGATTCATCTATATTCAGTTCTTGTAGATGGTTCAAATGACACTGGTCTTGAGAAATTAAACCCACTGACTGTATGCATCTTTGATATAAGGTCACGGAAAGTTATGAGTCATTTTTTGGACATGTGCACCACCACAGGTACTGGAGCAGCAACAGCAGCCACAATTTATGACAAGATTTCAGGGGTACTAGTGAAAAACAGCATTCCCTGGATTAATTGTGTTGCTTTTGGTGTTGACAATACGAATGTAAATATAGGTGTTAGGAACTCCATCATGTCACGAGTCCTTCTTCAGAATAAGGATACTTACTTCATGGGGTGCCCCTGTCACCTAATACATAATATTGCAAGGAGAGCTGCGGACAAATTTCTTGAGAGAAGTGGGTTTGATGTAGAAGATATGTGTGTTGATCTCTACTATTATTTTGATAAGAGCACTAAGCGCAAATCAAATCTTAAAACATTTTGCTTATTTTGTGATGTTGAATATCACAAAGTAGTCAAACATGTAAACACTAGATGGTTGAGTCTTGAGAGAGCAGTGGAGAGAATCCTTTCCTTATTTGATGGACTGAAGAGTTACTTTTTGTCAAATTCTGAGAGTAAGCCACGTTTTAAAAGACTTAAAACGTTGTTCAATAATCCAATTCTGGAAGTGTATTTGCTCTTTTACAATGCAGTTCTGCCAATGTTCACTATTATTAACAAGTATCTTCAGAGGGAGGATCCATGTATCTTTGCTGCTTATCAATGTTTGCATGAATTTGTGAAAAAAGTTCTAGGTAAAATTCTCCCCCCTGAGAAAGTTAAAGAGGTTGAAGGTTTTGGATTCAAAGATCTCAAAGTTGATATAAGAGAAGATCAACTGGATGATGAGGAAATATTTATTGGGATTGCAACTCGACAAAAACTGACTACTCTGTTTCATGAAGGTAGCATTAGCCCTAAAGACTATGCTGAATTTTTAACTGCAGTTAGGCAGTTTTACCAGGAAGTAATTTCTGAGGCAACCAACAAGTTACCATTGAACGACAACTTGCTGAAACATGCCAGATTTGTTGACTTTTTTGAGAAAAGTTCAGTTCAGTTTAGTGACGTAGAATTTTTTTCTCTTGAGGTACCGTAACATTCTTTCACATATCCACCCAGTGACTGAGATAGAACAACTATACGATGAATTTGTGGATTACAAAATTTTAAAACAAGACAGCATCCCTGAAGATGTATGGGAAAGTGCTAAAGTCCAAGATGAGGAGCAAATAAGTCGGTACATTTACCGAATGGATGTAATTTGGGCATATTTATCTCAGATGAAACTAGCAAATGGAGAATTAAGGTATAAGAGGCTATCTGAGGTTGCAAAATTGGTTTTGATAATTCCACATTCTAATGCTGGCGAAGAACGTGTTTTTTCTATGATATGGAAAAATTAAAAACAGCTTTTAGACCTTCAATGAACGTGGATGGCACATTATCATCTGGCTTGACCATGAAAATGGCTATCCCTGAGCCATGCCATACATTCGAACCACCAAAAGAAGTGGTGGCTAATGCTAAGAAAGCAACATATCAGTATAATAAAACACATAGCAATAAAGAGTGAGATTTGTATTGTTTGCAATTAAGTGCAACATTTGGTATATATTAACTTGTGTTCTGTTGTTTTCCACAAAACTGATGAATATTACATAAAAATAATTTGCATTATAATAAAAAGTGGTTTGATAATGATTAATTATGAAATAAATGGATATACAAAATAAATTTGTTGTCTCACTCATTTTCCTTGAATCTCACTCTTCCTGACCAGTGATCTCACTCAGTTACTCTGGGGACCCTTCGCAGCTCTGTAAATGCTTCACTTTTGATGAATACTGATGTTTTTTGAAAAGTACACACACAATAATCTCCACATCGGCTTGGAGAAAACTAAGCTATTATTCTCTGTTGACGCATGCGCATTACATAACCTGCACCTTTAGCATGAAAAAGGTTGATTCATGTCTACTGAATCTTACTGTACTTGTGCAGTTACGTGCCCAACCACTGATATCAGTATCACTTTTTATCGATATCAATATGTTTCATGTTGTCATCAAAATAAGGAAAACAGACAGGGTGTTCAGTAGATGCGATGGTATAGACTAAAATAAAATAAACAATTTAGACCATGAAACAAGTACACCCAATAGCAATTAGATTAGATAAAATGTGTTGTATTATTTAATGTATTTAAACAGCGGGTAATGAAAGTGGTTTAAGTTCAATTCGTCTGTACCTATGTGTCAAAATCCTGAGCCTATTGTACAAGATGTAGGCTGTGTTGGCATAGGTCAGTGGGGTTTTGTAAGTAGGTATTGGTTTTATTTGTTTATTATTTTTCTTGAGGTGGAAGGTTTTCAACTAAAGCAAAACCACCTTTCCTAATCTTATTCTTGAATATTTAAAATGGATTGCTCCCATTTGTCCAAATTCAGTGCATGTAATATATGGTAACATCTGCTGGTGTTTTTTATGTGTGGAGGTTATGCATATCGACTGGTTGTGGTCTTATTTATTACTTTTATGAGTGGCAGTGTTTTATTAATACACCAAAAACCAACTTTCCTAAACTTTTAGGAATTAGTCTGGCAAATCAGGATCTAGATGGAATGTACTAAATTGTTATGGGGGGGGGGGGTAATGCACAAGTACAAAAAATTAAAGTTTAATTTAAATTTATCATGTTTCTAGTAAAATTTGATACCTGAATTAAGATTTACTTAGAATATTTTAACAAAACTATTGTTGGAACCATAGTACAGGCACCAACCAATGAAAAGATTAGTCTCTAATGTGGGGTATCAAGCTCATATCACTGTCATTAAAGTGTTTGCATTGATTTTAGTAACAAGTAACAGACTATACAGTGGCCACACTTTTCCTGCGGCTCTTGATTTGAGTTCAGAATTTTGTTTGCAATAACTACAGAAAAGGACTTTCTTACTAAATGTGACTCTTCTGTTGAAGTTAAGAAAATTCTCTTTTATCTCATCTATAATGTTATTTATATCAAAATAGGGTTTGGCAAATACATGTATAGGCCTACCTGTTTATTAGCCTTCAACTTGTCTGCAAGAGCTTAGTTAATTTTATCAATTACTTGACAATCCTGGTCAGTCTGTAACCGTCTATTACACATAATAGTAGATTAAACATGATTTATTTGTTAATTATTATTTCGTAAATTAAGTTTTATGAATATTCAAATACAGATTTAAGAAAAACACACAGACATAGATCCGGAAGACAACTAAGTAAATTAGTCTACCTGAAAGGGAAGAATAATAAAAACGTAAGTCGTTTGATTTCCATTACTGACCTGTATATTATTAGTCTACTTCTACCATTTGTTTCTACAGGAATGGATCTGTCTTGACAACTGAACAAGGAAGTGTATGCATTTTAAATTGTAATGGAAATATGGCCAGACATAAGCAGACATACCGTGAGTTGTAGAAAAGTCTTTGATACAGTTTAACAAATATCTGGTTATATTGGATAAACCCGATCATGAAAAAAGAAGAAAAATATGACTGGTACATAGAAGATGAAGAACAGTTTTATTTTCATCCTATTAAGATTAAAACTAGCCAATATCCAAGAGAATTACAAGTCTTAAATAAAAGATCACAGTGGAGGTGATAGATGTTTATGGATCACAAGTGTGGAATGTACATAAAAGAAATAGGGAAAGGTTAAGTTCGGTTAAAATTTGGTGCTGGAGAAGACGTTGTAACTCAACAAGTGGCTAGTCATGGTTGGAAATGATGAAATAAGAAGGTGAACTGGAATGGATATAAATATTACAGGAACAGTCGAAGTTAAGAAATAAAATTGTATTGCCTCCTATATCAAGTCCCTGAAATGAGAAGTTCTAAGAAACTGTTGAATAAACACAACAAGAAGAAGTAACTGTAGACCATAAATTTTCTGGATCAATGGCATATAAACTGTTATGAACAGCAGGGGCCTCCAAATCACAGGCTGTGAAGACAGAAAATGATGGCGGATATTGAGATGTGGCGGACACTGAAGCCTGTATCATACTATGCTACTTAACTACTCACTACTAAATACCTGTTACTGCATTTTATGAGTGTTTCTACATCACAATGTTTTTAGGTAGTGGTTAAAACAGCAAAGTACATAGTTGTGTAGATTGGTTTGATGTTAAAAAGTATTGTGCAGAACGTCATCTGTGAGCATGCGACATGTGGTTTTGAGACACCTTTCGTTGATTGGTGTTAGAGCTTTGTAAGGAGTTGCTGAGTAACATCAGGAACAAAAATAAATGCATGTGGGTTTGGGAATCAATAGGTAGAATGGATAAACTGGGTACTTCAACAACACTAATCAGAGAGCTGGCAATTGAGGACCCTCAATCGTACCACATTTCATCATGTGGTTAGCGTTACCAAAGTTTCAGGAGTTGTTAGATTTAGGGTCAAACTAAATTTGGTTTGTATACGTCTTCTGTTGTGGCACTACGCTTTCAGAGTGTTTAATTTTATTCAGTTCATTATGATAAGCACCAAAGAGTGTTTTAAATTTGTTTTTTAAAGCATCTCCCTTTGCTGGTAATCAGGGAAGTTCCAGCTCATCTAGCAACCAAGTGAAAGCAGTTTTATTGCATCGTGTTTCAAATACTCTATGGATGTAATATCCCACAGATAATCATATTTTCTAGCCTATATATGTTAAGGAATGTAATTATTTCATCACCCGACCATTATAATGACTCACTCATTGTACATGTAGAAATAGAACACTCAAAAGGTACATTACAACAACAAAACCAAAACAAATGCAGAGGCAAACACATGATGACAATGGAGACGCTACTTCACTGCTACTGCACCGTCACGCTGGGTGACTGGTGTGCTACTTGGTAGCGGCTAGTGAGTCATATGACCTCAGGTCTCCTAATGGCCTAATGAACACCTCCAACTTCTCTAGCTACAGGTTCTTCACTCGCTTGTGAGTGCTAGTAGGTACTTCTATGTCACAATAGGCTACTTAGTAGCCGCTACACGAGTAGCAGCTAGTGAAGTGGCATAGTGTGACATAAGCTTGACAGACATAAAATAAACTGCACATATTTGTTTTTATAAACCATCTAGTTGAAAAGCTCATTTAATGGTATAAGAGAGGTTAAAATTTGATTTGGAACATAAATCAGTAATAATACTCATTTATAAATAGCTAAGCGCTAAAGAATAACAGAAATTATATGGAGGGAGTTTGACTATCATGGTAGGAATTGCCAGTTCATATGTTTTACATATTATACTAAGCTAATACTTTAACAGTAGTCTGGAGTAAATATATTCTAAATTAATGGCAGGAAATATACAAGATGTGAGTAAAAAAAAAAAAACAGAAATGTCAGTTTTCTCAAGTTAAGTCTTAAATTATGATCGATTTCCCATTTAAAAAAATGATTGATAGTAGTGATTCAGGTGTTGTATGTACTGTGTGCAGCTCCAGGTTTAGTATCGCATTTGGTGCCCAGCAATATATGGAAGATTTGGACACTCAAAAATATTTGACAACCATACAGAGTGCAAATACAAGTTGAACTGTAGACTATTTTAAAAATAAAGTGGCAAAGACTGATGACCTTGTTATTGCAGAAAAATAATCCACATTTTCATAGCACAATGTAAGAAATGAACAGAATTTCAGATGTATTGGCTGCCAGTGTAAGCTTATCACCAAGTTGTATGACCAAAGTATAGCAGTCCTAGGACTATCTCTGAGGCCAGAGCAGTTAATGTCCTTGCTTTTAATTGTTTGATGATGTCAGATCTGAACTCGACAAAGCCAGTTTTGAAACTTTACAATAGATTTGTTTAACAGTAAGTAGGTCAAGTTGGTGCCAGTTATGTGTAGAATTTTCAATATGACATAAGGTATTAAGGTCAGGATTTTAGAGGTTGACAATGTCAGTACAGAAACTGCAAAAATGTTGTCAGATTATAAGTTAAAATGTTAAAGAACTATGGTCTAGAAAATAATTTGTTTGTTTCTGTTTGGACAACCACAAATGCAAATTTTAGAGGGGAACAAAAAAATTTTCACAAAAGAGTTTAAAAGAAGTTTGGTAAGAGAATATTAGGCATAGGATCAGTGGTGTCATCCAGCCGGTTCGCACCGGTTCGGCCGAACCGGTTGTTACTTGTTACGAACTGTAATTAGAGTTTTAGTAGTGAATCGCTGAATCACGGAAAATGGCCGACGATTTCGACAACATATGATTTCGGCGCTGAGCAGTTTCGATGTTGTGGTGTTCCGTCATTCTGCGACAATATTGATCTTCGCAACTTTCGAGACACTTGCCGTTACGCGCCAGTGCCAGTGACCTTCACGCCATGTTTGGAAGTTTTTAGGTTGTGTTGAATTATTTTTTTTTGTGGTGTACACCGTGTACTGTACTGATTAGTGTAGTTTTGAATTCTGTGTTTGTTTATAAGTCGAGTCTTTTAAAACATTCAGTCAACATTTTATTATGAAACGACAGTCAAACCTGATTAGTTTTTTCAGTAGGCCTGTTTGTTCCAGCCAAAAACAGCCTAAACTTGTTTGTGTTTGTGATGACAGCACTGAAGATTCAGAGACTTCGCTATCGCTACCATCTTATGACAGGGCTGTTTCTAATTTGCTGATATGGTCAGAAAAGCAGCATAATATTTTATGAGTAAGTACTCATGGCTTAATATTACTGGAAAAAACAGTGTAGGATGCAAAGTATGTTCCCAAATAAATTCTTTAAATGTTGAAAGTGCTAAACACATTCACATTTCAACTGAATGGAAAAATTCAAAAATCGTCCCAAATGGATCAACAAAGGAAATACAACAGGCATCTATCCGCAAAAAACTTAATGAGCATGCATGTTCTGAATCGCACAATAAAGCAATTCAAATAATTGAAGAGTCTAAACAAAACAAAATTGTTGCATCTGTTGATAAATTCCATGAAAAGCAATTACTTTCCACCAGTCATGTATTTACTACAGTGTACAGTCTAGTAAAACGTAACAGACCCATGCAAGATATTGAGGCAGAAATAGAATTACAAGAAAAAAATGGACCTTGGAGTTTCTTTACACTCAAGGCAAACTGCAATGGCCATTGCCCAACATATATCTATTGAGTTAAGGAATCAAATATTTTCTAAAATTATTGAACAAAATTCCAAAATTTGTATTGTAATTGATGAAGCCAGCACAGTATCAAAAAAAGTGCATTGGTCATTATATTGAGATGCGATATTTTAGGCTCAGATGAGCCAATAAACATATTTGTTGATTTAAAAGAACTGGACTCTACAAATGCAGAGACGATTTCTCATATTTTACTTCTTACATTAGAAAGTTATGGCTTTAATGATCCCTATCTAAAGAAAAATTTGATTGGATTTTGCTCTGATGGTGCCAGTACTATGTTAGGTTGTAAGTCAGGAGTTTCAGTTAGATTATTAAGTAAATACCCTGGTATAATAATTTGGCATTGTTTAAGCCACCGAGTACAACTGGCTCTTGATGACACTATCAAATCTATTTCACAAGTCAATCATTTCAAAGCATTTCTTGAGAAGATCTATTGCTTCTACCACACATCAAACAAAAATCAAATGGAGTTATACTATATAGCCAATGATTTGGAATTGGAAATCATAAAAATTGGTCATGTTTTAGGCCCTAGGTGGGTGGTAGCATGCAGTGTAAGAGCAACAAAAGCTGTATGGAAGGCCTATCCAGCCCTATATAACCATTTTTCTCAATCAAATCAGACAGGTTTGAAACTGCAAATGGAAAATTTGAATTTCATAGAGGACCTTGCTCTAATGACTGATCTACTAGAAGAACTGTCCCTCTTATCTCTTGCATGCAAAGCCAGGATGTAACTGTAGTGAAAGCAGATCGACTGATCAAGAGATGCATAAGAGCATTAAGTATATTAAAAGACAGCAAAGGAAAATATGAAAGTCTTGTACCTACAACGATAAAATCAGATACCCATAAACATATTCCATTCAGTAGAAAACACAAAATTGTAAAATTACCAAGAAATCAACAGATACAAAGTGTCATAGATAGAGAGTGATGAAAATGAGACATATAAAAATATGTTGTCTCTATTTACCCTATTGGACTCTACCACCTGGCCAAGTGAAGTCACACTTTCTCCCTGGTATGACGGAGAAAAAAAGCTTTATAAATTAAGCAATCTTATAAAGTTTGACATTCCGGTAAATGATTTTAGAGACCTAATTGATGACAGAGACATGCCTAATAAAACACAACCTGGAAGCATATTACAAGCTAAGAAAATCATGAAGGTGATTGCTGTAAGCTCAGCAGAAGCAGAGCGCGCTTTCAGTTTGATGAATATAATAGCTACTGATCAGAGGAATGCTCTTCTTGTCAGCAACATCTCCCACTTGATGACCATAAAGCTTATAGGGAAACCTATATCAGACCTGGGATCCAACCCCATTTGTGAAATTGTGGCTACGACAGGGGCACCACACGGCAACCGATACGAGAGTGAGAAGGAAAGTGAAGCAAGATTTTTTTAAAAACCAAAGTACCATTTGGAGTCTTCTGTAACATCAACCTACAGACATTTTGGCTATAAACTGAAGATTAGAAATTGTTTTTTGTTTCAGAATATAAAACAAATTTAATGTAGCTTAAGTAAGAATATATCATATTTTCTTTCTGTGTATTTCATATTACATCTTTCTTTCCCTTCCCCATAATACAGTTCACATCCAACTCGGTCTACAGAAAAAAAAAAAATTTAATTTTCTGCCTTCCAGGTAGGCCTACTTCTGCTACTACTCAAATAGTCTTTTCTGTACTGAAACATGTGGGGTTCTGAGAAAGTACAGGTGATAGTAGACTAGGTGAAAGCTTGACTGTTTCTTAAAATTAGTTCTGAACTTGAATATAGTGACTTACATACAAAAAATACAATAAAGGAAGATAAGACTCTTTGATGAAATGATGAAAGCGCCCTTTTGGAAAAATACGACTGGTGCAAGAAAAGTACTGAGGTTGATTGTTATGTAAACTTTATTTAAATTTAAAATATGTCGCTATAAATCTTTTAGTTATTTGCTTTTATTGCAATGAACAATGATGTATGTTAATAATACTATTATATCAAGAGTAATAAAAATTATAATACAATTTTACACTGTATAGTTTGTAATTTAAAGTACCTAAGGATGAAAATTTGTCCGCAAAAAATATCACTCCCCTGCTAGGAATATAACCCAGTATACTGGTGTCCTTACTTTGTTCTCAGAAATGTGGCCAACCCAGTAAAATGGTTATTAATAGTTTTACAGGTTTTTGATTATTCATTCACAACTGGTGTTTTTTTTTTTAATAATGGCTTTTAGAAGAGCGTATATATTTAGAATAAACAGAACGAATGTGTAAACTTATTGACCATGAATGTAAGTGTTACCCATAGATTACCATAAAACTTAGGCATTAGGTTTTGCTGGCGAATATTGTGATTTGTAAGAAATTAAAAATTCCACTACCGTACTGAATAAAATTAATTAGAACTCTGTGATTTTCAAAATCCGCCAAAAATCAATGGAAACTCGATTATGACTAAACTTATTTAATTACATATTTGGTTGTATTCTGTAACTAAATAAATCTTGTTTGCATTATAATCCATTTTGCTCGACTTTGATTTCATGCGTTTGCTAAACATTTTGCGTCTGGGATAAATAGGACTATACCTTCTATATGTGTACACCTTGTTGTTATATGCAGTGAGATGTAATAATTTTATACTGCAACGCAGAAGTAGTTCGACGACTGTTTAGCTAGATCTGACTGTAGACATTGTTCGGTTATTTATTCATATAATTACGCGTCAGATTATGCCGAAAGACTTTTAGTTTCTATGATGGGTTGGAAGCTATGTTGTTTGTATGAAAGTTTTGCATTTTTAATTTGTATGGCACTGAATTTGAATAATTTATTAATATGGTGAATAGCGTAGTTTGTATTTACATATTCATCAATTAATTATTGTTACTGTGCTTTCGAAAAGTTTATTACCTGCAGCGGTGTATAGAATAGTTTATGTTAGTGAAACTAAATTATAGCAGCCGTAGTATACTTACGAAGGTATAAGGTAATTTACTTATTTAAAGACAACTGGACGTTAGGTTAAGGTGGAAACAGCGAGTTGAAGAGACAGAAGAATCTCTCTATTCGCTATGGTGGAAGTAACGATAATAGTCATTGATGGGTATGAAGTATAATTACGGATAATTCCATTTGTAATATAATGCAGACTCATTATCAAAAATGAATGTCAATTCGGATGTGGTTCTTCGTTGTGTGTCGACATTTATCCACAAGCTAGAAGAATTACTCGATTGTACGTTAAAATGTCTTCCGTTACAGTAAAAAGTTACCAAGGTTTCCTGTTTACATTTTATTCCCGTTTTAATGTCTGAATTAATAATTCCATCTTTCACATCAGCATATATAAATGACAGACTTTTTCAGGCCTGCATATGCTGTAAACACAACACAATGTCTAGACTAAAAGCTTGGAGGTTGGTAGCTCTAAAGGTAGCACTAATTTAATTTATGTGGTTTTAACCAGTATAAGAGTGCGTTATAAATTTAATGAAAGTATTGGCATAGTCAAATATTGTTTTACAACGTACAGGACAAGTTCAAGACTAAATGTAATATTACTATAGCTTGCATAACCCACACCTGGGCAAACATAACCTCACCTTGCCTGCATAACTGACTACTACCATAAGGTAACTAATAACTATAAATATGAAATAATGAAACATACAGATATTCAACAAAATACGGAAAATTGCTGTTAGTGGCATTTATGGAAAGTATCAGTAGATGAATATATTTTTAGGCATGTGAATATAAGTAAGTATGTGATGATTTCTCAAAACTATACTTTGTGATAGCCTAATGTTTTCACAACGATTCAATGCACATTAAAAATTGAATTGTAGTTACTCAGGTTAACGACAATTTGAAATGCCAAATGAATTTATTACAGTTCTTACAAATGAAAACAAGAAAATTATGATGCTCACTATATTATTACTGAAATGATTTATTATAAAAATTTGTATTGAACTGAACTAAAGCAAATAAAACTTTTTTCTAGACTTCCAAAACAAAATGAAACTTTCAGATTCTGAACACTTTTTGTTTAGACATTATTGTCAGTATAATATGTTTTATGTATGTAATACCCATTTTTACTTAAGTCAATGTGTTTATTGTAAAGGCAGTGCAGTTCAGCTTGAACAGTAACAGTAATGGAGCTATGTTATATTGTGCATGAAATAGCTTTGTGGCGGAAGGGGCATAAAGTAGTTTTATAGTTTCTTGTAAGAAATTTATTTTCAAAACGGATTGTATATAATATTTCTGTTTTGGTCAGTACTGTATTGTATAAAGCCAATACATGACATTAGATATTATTAAAATACACAAAGTAAACTAAAAATCTATTACATAGGCCTAAATATGTATGTTAACCAGCTACTGAATATTATTATTTGGCCATGCACAGCCATTTATTATAAATAAACAGTTCAACATAAACATAATATGATTGCAAGGTGGATATCCCTATTTTCACTATGTTAAATTCTGAAAATTGAGATGCATTTTTCAAAGAAATAACAAAATATAAAATATAATTTTGTTTTTAATCCTACAATATCTTTCATATAACATCAGTATTGACATTTGGGAATGCACAAGAAATTCAGATTCGGATTTCTTGGCACAAGAAATTCATAGCTGATGTTAAGATGTCCTTCCCATACCAACAAATAAATGTTGCCAATTCTTATCAGCTTACACAGATGTCTCTTTTCAGTGATATAGCACATCACGTTTTGGATCTGTTAGCTGTTTTTGTATATGTTTTGTTTTAGTAATGTGTTATTAGGCTGTCAGAAATTAAGAAATTATATCAGTGACATGAATATCATTAATGTTACTCTTCGTGTTACTGGAAAACTCAAATTCAAAGTGGTCTCAGCGGATCATGAATTCAATCAGTCCCAGTTCTCCTTTTTATATGCAGTTTATAAACTATGAAATATTGTTCCATTCTTCGTATTGTTTAAATTAGCAGCCATCCTTACTTTTCTTTTATAAAATTGCTAAACTGCTATAATTGTTTTTATTATTTAGACAAAGCTTTTCGTCATTACTGACATCTTCAGGTCTTAAAAAACGACTTCAGGTTTTTTAAGACCTGAAGATGTCAGTAATGACGAAAAGCTTTGTCTAAATAATAAAAACAGTTATAGCAGTTTAGCAATTTTATAAAAGAAAAGTATTGTTCCATTGTTCATTATGGTATTTCAAGTCATTAAAAATTATAATTTCTACATGATTTCTAATATTATTTGTCAAAGATTTTCTGTTTAAGACCAGGTTCAATTTACTGGACACTGAAATCTATAAATAAGATGAAATGCGTCTTCAGACTAGATAAAGCAGAACAAATATTTCAACTCTTTAAATCTGTCAAATGCTTCAAACTTCCATTTTAAATAACAGTTTGTTAGCAGTATTGCAGTGTATTCCCACAGCTGTCAATTTGGAAGTTATGCGAAACAGACTATACTGTATAACTTCTGCAAACATTTTGACTCTGAGGTTTCATAAAAATTTTAGCATTCAATTGATAAGCAATTGTTGTTTTCTTCTCAAAATAATTCTAAAATTATATCAAAAGGTAAATAGGAATTTAAAAACAGTCTGTGTCAAAATAAGTAACATGGTATGACGAACTGATGAAAAAAATTGTGGACATATGTTTGTATGGCTTCAAAGAAAAGTGTACTTTTATGGGGAAAACATTTTCTAGGAATCATATCAGTACCTATAGTTAGCACTAGGTTGAATGCTCTTCTGTACGTTAGCTCATTCCAATTACATGTGCAGAAGTAATGTGACTTTTCCCCTACATAAGGTCTTGGTATCTCCTTTCAACCAAGAACACTTTATTGTATGAAGTGAAGTACCTTGCCCAACTAAGATATGGCATCCTCATTGGTTAAACTGAGGTCTGACAATGGGAATACAAAGATATGTGCATTTAATCTAAAAGTGTCCTTAATGAGATGTTATTCTTGTGCTAACTTGTGAGTGATGTAGATTTAGTGTTCATTGACTGCCAACTTGTTTTCATTTGTTTCAGGTGTTAACAAGATCAATTTATCCATCATCTGACAAATGGAAGAGATCAAATTTGAGGGCAAGGTATAAAGTTTAAAAATTAAAATATATTTTTTGCTGTTTAATGTATGTATTAAATTGATACACGTGTTACATATACATGTATCTTATACACACATTCATTTCTTATATTAATAATAGTTTATTTATCATCATATTGATTTGTAATTAATTGCTGTACAGAATATGAGTTATACATGTATTCTTTTATGTAGGGTTCGCATTGACAATATGCATTTTCCATAACCTCCTAACCAGGGGTGCCCACCCCCCCAAGGCCTAATGCACAAATCCCCCCCCCCCAAGTCTCAGCACTCCACCAATTGGAAAGTCCCCCCCACTGCCCGCTGGTCTACAAGCTTAGCACATGAACACATTTTTACATTCACGATTTATTATTCACGTACCCTCTGACTCATTGACAGGATGTTGCTGCAGGCTGCCAGGGTCAGTTTTCCAAATTCCAAAACAATATTTACTACTAGTTGTAGGCCTACTGGTAGAGACATTTATGCCGCCAGTTCGTTAAAACAATCGTAAAGATATGCAATTGCTTTAGTTTTTTACTAATAGCTTAGTTTGTTGCACAAAGACGGTAAAAATTTCCATCAATGTTGGATTTAAATGTTATTCTTGAAAAAATCCCCCCCCCCAAAATCCTTAAAATACACCGAAAAATCGCCCCCCAAAATTCTCAATGCACTATGATCCCCCCCTGTGGGCACCCCTGTTCCTAACTTTCAAGCAATTCTCTTCCTCCCTCATCCAATTTAGACTTGTAATCTGTTTGTTAGTTGTGAAGTAGCTTTGAAACTTTTATTTATTTCTTATCTGCCAGTCCTCTGTCTTTGTGTTGGCCAATTATGTCAACATACTCGTACTATTCTATCATCACTCATTCTCTTGTGTTGTCCACTCTGGTAGTCCTGTCCTCTGCAAGTCTTCCTGGTATTCTCGTAAACTCCATACTTGTGACATCTCATTTCGCTGTTTTGACTTGCATTGTCTCACTCCCAGTTTCTGCAGAATACGTCAGTATTAGATGTATTATATGTCTTATGTTATGTACTATATGTCTTATGTATTATTAGTATTATATGTCTAAAAGTCAATATTAGACATGTAATTGATGTACATATTCAAACCTTTGTGTTTTGTCTCAAATGTTTGTTAGCCAGATAGTAAGAGCCACAACTGACTATTTTATGTGTGATCTGACTTGGATTTGAATTTTTTATCTGACCTCCCGCTCGTGTGCCAAGTGGGGGGGAGTCCAAAATTCACCATTTATTGCCCACTTTTAATATTGTAACCGTTAGCTATACAATTGCTTCGTTCAGATTTTATGTACACGACCTACCCATTTGTGGGGAGTGAGGTTAACCCTTCTTTCTAACCCACTGCTCTTAAGATTAGTTATAAACAAGTCAGTCAAGGACACAGTAGGCATGCTGCTTTTAACTGTATAATTAACAAACTATTAATGTAGAAAGTATGTTAACAAGTTTACACTACAGTAGACAGTAGATAATTGATTACATTTGACTTAATTAAATTGTTATCTTACCGTAACATCATTAAAGTTCATATCACCTCATCATAACTAATAATTTTTAATGTAACAATATATGATTGAAATCCATTTGAAACATGGCTTTTCGTAGATAAGATCATTTATCCTTTCATATACCTTACAGGTATATACTATGGCAATTTGAAAAGTTCACGACCTAATAATAAAAGACTTACCAGTATTTTTTTGTTTTGGAATCACTTTTCATATTTCAGCATAGTCTCCATGTAGTTGAACACATTTGGTTTAGTGATGCTCCAGTGCTTTTATCCCATTCAGAAGTTTGATTTGTTCTAGGTTCTCTGATAACCGTTTACTGCTGCTTTCAGTCGTCTCCAGAAAAATCCCTCCCTCCCCAGGGAATTTTGAGTTTTGGGGATAATTAAAATTAAATAGAGCTAAATCAGGAGAGTAAGTGTGATGTTGCAACAGATTGTATTTCAGCTCAGCGATTTTTTGCCTTAAAAACTGCTTGTCTGAGGTCTTCCATTATCCTACTACAAAATTATCTGTTTATATACTAAACCTTGCCCTTTTTTACAAGTATTTTCATTTATTTGGTTTAAAGGTTAGAATTCACTCTTTATTTTTTGGCACAACCATGATAATCTCTTAACAACATTCTCTTAGGCAATCAGAAAATCAAGTTATATCTTTCCAACAGACAAAATTGACTTTCCTTTTTTTGTTTACATGACTGTAATTAACAGTGCAACAGACGAACATGTTGCTTTACTGCTGTTCATGAGACAAATGTGGTGTATCCTGATGTCTCTGACATGTTTCTCAGACTCTTTGTATCTTCTTCTTCTTTGACTCTTCCTGAACCACCTTCTTTATCTGTGAGAACTTACAGCGTCCCACAACCGAACAGTCAACCTGGGTACTCTTAGTCTCTGCCTTTCTTTGCAGTACTTCCCACTCACTGGATGCAAAGTCATTACTGGGTCTCAACCAGTAGTGACCCACCACACTGTCTCATCTTCACAAACCACTCCATTCACCCATTGTTTCCAGAACCTGTTCATTTTTGTTTTCTAATTACTTTGTCCATCCAGTATATTTTTAATATTCTCCTACAGCAGCAGATTTCAAATGCTGTGGTTGTGTCTTTCACCTTTCCCTATTGTCTAGGTTTCACATGCAGCTTCTATAATAGCATGCTGCAAACATATAATTTGAGGAATTTCTTCTTAATTTTGAATCCAGTATTTGACAGTAGCAAATTTGTTTCTCCATCTGGCCTGTGCTCTGACACTGATTCCTCTCAGTTATCTTTACCAGGTTTAATATTTACCTATTTTTGTTCCCGATTCTCCTCTTCTCCTAATAATTTTTTATAATATTCAATAGTGTTCTCAATTTACCTTGTTTTCTGTGAGTAGAAACCATACCATCAGTAACTCTTTAACTCTTGTACTTTTTCCATGAAATGTTATTACGGTCTTGAACATGTTTATGGTTTCCTTTATAGCCTCTTATAAAGCATTCTCGTATAATGGTAATGAATTTGTATAAAAGTAAATTTTAATTCCTTGTTATTTGTAGGATGTTTTATTAACGGTCAGTGTAAAGAAAGAAGCAGATGCAGAAGAGGCTGAGACTGAACAGGTAATGTGCATAAACATTATTTAGCCCATAGCTAATGTGTTAGGTTTTTACCACTTGAGATTTGGATCACATTCGTTTGTAGATGTGTAATTAAAACTCAACAGAATACAATAACTGTATCATAGTGTTGTATATATATATAAACTACATGAGATTAAGTAAGTAAAATCGCACACTTGTGCAAGCGCGGGCGTGCACACATACCATGTAGGTACAGAGTATGGATATTTATTGCAAAAGTTGATAGGTGATTCTATATATTTCATATTTAGTATTGATCACCTCTTTATATAGTACTCTATAAATCACTGAGAAGACAGTAAATTTTATAGTTGTTCAATTTGCAGGATGTATTCCCAGTTATAAATTCTGTCCTAAAAGGAGAACTGCATGTAAAGGAAGAAATCATCAAAGAAGAAAATGAACAGTTTGTTGATCAGGTATTATACATAGTTATACATTTGTTTATAGTAACAAGCATTTATTGTTATAATGAACAGCATTGTTGTTATTTGTAAACTTATCGGTTAAAACTGTTGGAGACCATTTGGTGTTCCATGGAAGTCACTTTTACATGCACTTTCAGTCCATACGATTTAGCCAGAACATGTACCAGTACCACATGGCAGGAAATTTGAATTTGATGATGTCAGGGGGTGAGTACCATGTGACCACTAGGTGGGGTAGAATGTGACTGGAGTAGGTATAATGTGGCCATGGTGGGAGTACCATGTGACAGGCACCATGTGGGGGTACCACAGCACTGGTGGGAAGTGTAGTGATTGGTTGGCCATGTTTAATATATGTCACGTCATCATGTAGTAGGATCAGTCGTGATTGGTGTGTTGAATGACAGTAGTCGGTGTGGCCAACATGTGATAATGGAGAAGAAAATTCCTTCTAGAAGGGAAATAGGGTAAAGAAGGACGTGAGGGAAAAATTAGCGTTGCCACTACCACCAGTGTGTCTGCGTCATGGCGGGAACGTGTAACGGGACAAAATTTGGGGTAACAAAATTATGTAACAAGTTATTGTTTTAATGTAACATAGCATAGCATAGCTGGTTCGTAATGTGGAAGTGCAGAGGGGGAAAAAGCTGTCCTAAGGTAAGGAAATGCAGCTAATTGGATTCATGTCACCAATGAATCATACAAACACCACGTGTTTCCAACGACACAGCGAGTTTCCTGTTGAAAATGTGTGAAGAACGAGAACGGAAATTTCCAGCCACCAGGGCAGGATGTTGGTGGTAAACCGCTTGAAACCAGTTTCCAAGGCGCAATTAAAACGGAAATCTGACGTGGTCACGCCAGCGAAGGCCCCAGTCTCCACCCGACTACGAAACGAGACACGTGTTGTTTTCTATTAGTGGCCTCGGGCATGTACGGTAGGTCGAATCAGTTAAAGTAGGCCTACCCAAGTGTATTAGAAATTAATGAAGCAGTAAAAACTTATAAAATAACACCCCAGTCGCCAGTTGTACACCTTACAGGACTCATGTATTCTTTCAGTGCCCGCGGGCAGTTCCGGTAGGCCTACAAAAGTGTATAAAAGAATGTAATGGAACAGTGAACAACTTTTTGAAATACTAATTTAGCTGAAGTGGTTATGGTGTAAAAGTTGTGGAACATTTATTTTGGTGTTTTTCATAAAAAAGTAACTTTCAACGTAATGTGCAACCACTGGACTACCACGTGGCATATAAGTAACTTATCAGTAACAAGCTTAAATGGCCAGAATTCATTAAAACTTAATGTCATTTAATATATTTTAATTGTTAATCAAATTTATTAAATTCAAAATCAACAAAATATAATGAGATTTCAATAAAAAGGGGGGTATATAGAGAGAAAGAGTGAGTGAGCGTGTGAGAGAAAAAGGAAGGAGAAAGAGAAAGAGAGCAAAGTACTGATTTGCATACAAAACTTTTTTATATTATATTTTTTTTTTGTCTCAGAAATTTTGTTTTAATAACATTCACAATAGTAAAAAGAAATTAATATTATGTTTGATAAAATATTAAAATATAAGATTACCATGAACATGTGTTAGTTAATTAATACGCCATTTTACCTTAACCTAATTTCTGTACCTTGAGTTCGTCTACACGACCCTGGAGTTTTAATTAATGGAATTTTGTAGTAATTATTTCTTTAGGATAAGAGTAATTGGTTTCCATATTTGCTCCTCAAAATATGGTGGCGGCCCTGTGGACTTTGTGGGAATTTTCTGTGTTAAGGTAAGTCGTAAATAGATCATAATAAGGGGGGGGGTAAAGTTCTTCTTCTGTTGTTTATTTTTTTGTACAGTTACAATCGGCGACCCTGCCAGGATGCTTATAAAAAATTTGTTTTTTATAGGTTAGGCCTACTTGAGATGCAGAAATAGGTTTTGGTAAATGTCATTTTTGAATTATTTGTACAGATTACGAAGTGTGTATAGTTATAGGTTATGGGGTATAATTTATAATATAACACATTGTGTTGAAAATTTTTTATGAAATTTTATTTATATAATTCAAAGATGGCAGATGATAAAAATGAAATTAGTCCAACCGAATCTGCTACAATGAGCGATTCCGGAATACATTCTACTCCGGTGTCTACAGGTAGTAGTAGACCGAATGATGAAATAATAAATTTTTGGAGTAACATGATGAATAATATTAATGAAAATTCACTAAAATATTTTAATGAATTATGGGGTGATATTAATAATATTGACGAAAAGTTTGATAAGCGGTTGAGCGATTCACAAAAACATTTTAATGAAATGGAAGAAGTGAAACAGAATACCAGTTTAGTAAAACAGTTTGATAAGCATTTAAATGAGATAAGTGATTCACAAAAACAAATAATCAAACGTTGCGATAATATTATTGAGAACATGAAAGAACGGGCTGAGAAGTGGAAACGAGATACAGGTAAATTTAATGAGAATAAAAATAAGCAGGTGATAGATGATAAGGTAAGTGATTCTGATAGTGAAAATAATAGTGATAACTAGAATAACGATATGCCGAGTAATAATGGTGACATAATTAAAAATGTGGTATTAGAGAGTAAAATGTTAAATAATGGTAGTGATGATGAGATTATCGTGGAAATAGAAATTAGTGATGAGGTAGTAGTTGTTGATGAGAAAGAGAGAGTGTGTGAAGAGAGGTTAAGTGAGTATACGGCGCAGAGGGCACATTTTCCCTGGGTTATAAGTGGAGTAAAGACTCCACATGTGGTTTATGAGGACAAAGAGTTCCTCCAGAGGAGACATAGTGTCTCAAAAGTGGTCCCCTAATTTGTTGTGATGTACCTGGTAAAGCCAGGAAGTGTTTTAATGATTTTGTGGTGCCCTTTGCAAGGAGTGAGATAGTTCAGGGGGTTATGATAGGTGTTGTGATGAGAGGTGGATACAGAGAGAGACAGAAATATTTAACGTTAATAGAGATTATGAAATGTTAGTGGAGAGTTTAGATATTGAGAGAGAGGAGAAAATTTACTTACCTTGTGATGCAACTGTAGTAGCAGATGATGATAATGATGACTTACCTTATAATGTAACTGGGGTAGCAGTAGATGATGATGTTGATGATATTGTAACTTACCTCGTAGTGACAAATAATCCTAAGGGCGACTTGACTATACACAGTGTTGACGAGGTATATGATGTAGTATTATGGAGTAGTTCTATTGGTTGTACGGTATAGTGGACGAAATAGATTTAAATGGTCATTATATTGAAACAGATAATATAATGGGTGAAAATAAAAATTAAATGTGCATATACAAAGTATGACTAATTTATGATGATGGGGGTTAAACACATGTTATTGATGGACATTTAATTATTTGAGTTTAATGGTGTTAATACTTGGCTGGATAATATAATGATTTTGGGAAACAGTGATATTTAATATGACGTATATTGTATATAAATTTGTATTGGGGTTATATGTACTAGGTTAAGTTATGTTGTTGTTATGATAGGGTATCTGAAGATACATTGGGTGTGTATATTGTATGTTGTGTAGTAAGGTTTATAATTTTGATTGAGTTTATTATAATAATGATAATTCATTGTTTATAATAACTGATACTATGTAATTATAAATTTTATTATGGAATCAAATTGATTTGAGATGGTTGAAAATGTGAATTTTGTAATAAATTCAGAAAAATTTAAGTTTGAATTTGATCAGAATTTTTTGTTACCAGAATTTGAATTGAAATGGTAAATGATTAAAATTTGATAATAGAGAGGTTTCATAGAAAATCAGAGCTGAAGTTATAACGTGATATTATTTGAATTAAATTATGTTAAAGTGAATTCAGAGTTGTAATGGTTATTTCAATGTGATATATTTGTGAGTAGCCATAGAACCTGTATTATATATTTTAAATGGTTTCAGAAGGGGCTTCTCCCCCATTTTCGGGCAGTCACGGCCTCACCAACCGTGACCGTGGATTTTGGCCTTTTAGGGGTGGACCATGGTTGGAGTATACCTCAGAAATGGGTATACCTCAGACCATCGGACAACGATGGTCCTCTACAAAATTGGCTTAAGTAGAAATTTTAATTTCGATGAACGGGGGAGGGGGACCCATAATGATCTTGAGTAGGAAGTGCATCGCTGTGCACAACTCAGGAATCAACTTGAAGAATTTGAAAAAATTAAGACGTAAATTTTGGTAATAAATTCAAAAAAAAATTCATTTTTGAATTTTATAATAAATAATAAATGAGTAAAATTTAATAATTGAAGTATTTAATAGAAACCAGAATTGAAGGTATAATGTGACAATTAGAATATTCAATAGAAAATTAAAACTAAAGTTATGTAATGTTTGCAACTTTTATTCAAATTTAAAATTGAAATGGTTATTTTAATGTGATGTATTTATGAGATATATAACATAGTTATATCAAACATTTATAATATGAGATGATTTGTAATGAGATAATTGAAACGTAACGGAATCAATAGAAAATTGTATTTGTAATGAGATTTGAGAATATTTTTGTTTGCAATTGTGTTTTGATATATGGTCATGTATTAGTATATGTTAATATGTTATTTGGTTTAAATAACATGTGTCATGTTAGCATAAGGCTACCTCTTGTTGAAGAGTAATATGTTAGTTGTGTATTCAGATACTTAAGCTATCAAATCAGTACTTTGGTAAATGCAAATCAATACTGCTAGGAGGGACACAAATCAGTGGAAGGATATGGATTATTGGAAGGCCATTTGCTAATGTTTGTACTTTGTTGCAGAATCTGGGTGGAACTGTGGAGGCGAACCTGTGCTGGCCAGCGCGTCAGGGCAGGGTCGCCAAGTGTCTCTCTGGCTTTATGGTGTTGGGATCCTGATGAAGGAAGTCCAGTAAAGTCATGCAGGTGCGGCCACAGCCACTGGATTAAGGGCGGTAAGTACCCAAATTTTAGTCAGGAAGTAAGTGGGGTTGTGGCATGCCATATCCTCACTGGTCCTCCTAGGTTTAGGGAATGATAGTTTTTATGTTTTGACAGAAAACCTCTCATTGGGGGGGGGGTCTTGTAACGGGACAAAATTTGGGGTAACAAAATTATGTAACAAGTTATGGTTTTAATGTAACATAGCATAGCTGGTTCGTAATGTGGAAGTGCAGAAGGGGAAAAAGTTGTCCTTATAAGGTAAGGAATGCAGCCAATTGAATTCATGTCACCAGTAAATCATACAAACACCACGTGTTTCCAACGACAGCGAGTTTCCTGTTGAAAAGGTGTGAAGAACGAGAACGGAAATTTCGAGCCACCAGTTCGGGACGGTGGTAAACCGCTTGAAACCAGTTTCCAAGGTGCAATTAAAACAAATTTGGCTTGGTCACGCCAGCGAAGGCCCCAGTCTCCACCCAACTACGAAACGAGACACACGTGTTGTTTTCTATTAGTGGCCTCAGGCATGTACGGTAGGCCGAATCAGTTAAACTAAGCCTACCCAAGTGCATTAGAAATTAATGAAACAGTAAAAACTTTTAAAATAACACCCCAGTCTTTCAGTGCCCGCGGGTAGTTCCGGTAGGCCTACAAAAGTGTATAAAAGAATGTAATGGAACAGTGAACAACTTTTTGAAATACTAATTTAGCTGAAGTGGTTATGGTGTAAAAGTTGTGGAACATTTATTTTGGTGTTTTTTATAAATAAGTAACTTTCAACATAATGGGCAACCACTGACTACCACGTGTCAGATAAGTAACTATCAGTAACAAACTTAAATGGCCAGAATTCATTAAAACTTAATGTAATTTAATATATTTTAATTGTTAAACAAAATCTATTAAATTCAAAATCAACAAAATGAGATCTCAGTAAAAAGGAGGGTATATAGAGAGAAAGTGAGAGAGCGTATGAGAGAAAAAGGGGGAAGGAGAAAGAGAAAGAGAGCAAAGTGCTGATTTGCATACAAAACGTTTTTATACAGGCAGTCCCCATTATACGCAGTCCCGCTTTACGCGATTTCGCTTTTACGCGGTTTAAAAAAAAAATTCCTTGAAGGGTTTTGTACGAGTTGAGTTGAGTTGCGCCAAAGTGGTGATTGTTTGAAGTGTACAGTTAGTAATGGAGGGGCGGTGACGCGCTGTTCTCTCTCCTCAAGGTCAGTGGTCTCATACAGCTTGCCTCTCCCCACCCCTGCTTGCTCTGTGATTGTCTGTGTTTGTCTATTTTTACAACGTAGTCAGTCACCTCTCGCTATCGATTGCTGTCAGTAGCACTGCGCTGTGTACCTCGTCTAGCAATTATTTCCTGTTCACGTTTCATTGAGTGGTGAGTGTGACATTTCGTTCAGTGTTGTTGAGTTATTGAAAATGTCACAAAAACACAAGGAACATTCAAGTGCGAGTACTAAAAAATGTGCAAGAAATTCTCTTTCATTGGAGATTAAACTGGAAGTTTTAAAACGTATCGATAAAGGCGAACGTGTTGTCGATATTCAGCGGGTAATGGGTCTTCCAGAGTCGTCTATAAGGACGATCCGATCGAACGCAGACGCAATTCGTAAAAGTGTTGAATCTTGTACGAATTTAAGTGTCACAAGAGTAGCTACATCGAGATCAGATGCAATGGAAGAAATGGAAAAGCTTTTGTCTACTGGATTGAACACCACAACCAGCGGAATGCGCCTATTTCTATGGCAATCATTCAAGAAAAAGCTAAAAGTCTTTATGCAGAATTAACACAAGACAATGAAAATCCACCAACATTTAACGCTAGTAGAGGTTGGTTCAACCGTTTTAAGGCTCGCAACGCTTTTCACAGATTAAAAGTTACGGGCGAGGTTGCTTCTGCTGATAATGAAGGAGCTGATGAATTTAGAGAAACTACATTTAAAAATATTATTGCAGAAGGTGGTTATATGGCAAAGCAAGTTTTCAATTTAGACGAGACTGGCCTATATTGGAAAAGAATGCCAAGCAGAACTTTTATTTCTATTGAAGAAAAAGCTGCACCTGGTTTCAAAGCTGCTAAAGACCGTTGCACATTGCTTTTTGGGGGCAACGCCTTTGGCGATTGCAAATTAAAACCATTGATGATTTATCAATCAGAAACCCCCAGAGCACTTAAAGGTTACAATAAAAGTAAACTGCCTGTGGTTTGGAAATCTAGTAAGAAAGGTTGGATGACAGGAAAAATATTTTATGATTATGTTTCACAAGAGCTTCAAGAGAAACTAAAACGCTACTGTGAAAAGGAAAACATTGAGTTTAAGGTTTTGATTCTTTTGGATAATGTGTCAAGCCATCCCTCAGAAATATGTGAGGTGAATGAAAGCATCAAGGTTGTGTTTCTTCCCCCTATCACTACTTCAATATTACAGCGTATGGACCAAGGCGTAATTTCAGCGTTCAAAGCCAACTACCTTAAGGAGACACTCTCACAACTCATAAACTCATGTGATGCTAATGACCAGCTTTCAATTAAAGAATTCTGGAAACAGTTCAATATTAAGATGGCTATTGAAATCATAGATAAATGTTGGAAAGGACTGACACTTCACTGTATGAACAGGGTGTGGAAAAAACTATGGCCTCAGGTTACGGTGGAATCAGTCAACAACAGTGAAGAAATTGATGGTGTCTCTCAAACGACCAAAGAAGTAGTGAACTTGACTCACCAAGCTGGATTCACTGATGTTGACGAGGAAGATGTTTCTGCGCTTCTACAAGAAGAAGATGATCTGAGCAACGAGAACCTGCTGTCCATGGAAGACGAAAATTGTGTGGAAGTGTCCGAGGAAGATGAAGAACCTGAATGTGTTAAAGTGTTAACCGGTAAAGGGATGTCAGAGGCTTTCCAAATGATCAATAATGCTTTAAGCTACTTTGAGAACAATGATCCCGATGAAACAAGAAGTGGAAAAGTTAAAAGAGAAGTTGAACATGTTATGAAGTGCTACCGTGAACTGTATAACTAGAAGTTAAAATCCTCAACTCAACTGTCCATAAAAAACTTTTTTTCACAAAGCAGTGTTGTGTCAAATGAACAGGAAACAAGCTCTTCTGAGTCTACAGAAAATGTTGGTCACGAGTAATAATCGTAAATGTAAGTAAAAAACTGAATTTCTTTCAAAATATTTTACAGTAATTTTAATTTGGTAAAAACTATATTACTTTATAACTTTTTTATTTTTATAACCTCTTACTGTACCTTTATTTAACATCATTTACTCAATTTATATGTGTGATACTATACAAATTTTTCATTTGCTGTATTGTTTATACTGATTTTGTTGTGTATTTTGTCAATAAATAAAATTAATTTCAATAACAAAACCGTTTGTTTTAATTACTAAAATCCTTTTTAACGTAAGCCTACTTGATCAATATCAATACTAAGCTGTATGACATTTATTTGCCGCTATCGAGCCAGCCTATAAATAGTCCCCGTTATACGCGGTTTCGCTTTACACGACACTTTGCCGGAACGCATCTACCGCGTATAACGGGGGCTACCTGTATTATATATATATATTTTTTTTATCTCAGAAATTTTGTTTTAATAACATTCACAACAGTAAAAAGAAATTTATATTATGTTTGATAAAATATTAAAATATATGTTTACCATAAACATGTGTTAGTTAATTAATATGCCATTTTACCATAACCTAATTTCTGTATCTTGAGTTCGTCTACACGACCCTGGAGTTTTTAAATAAGGGAATTTTGTAGTTTTTAGTATTTGACAGTAGCAAATTTGTTTCTCCATCTGGCCTGTGCTCTGACACTGATTCCTCTCAGTTATCTTTACCAGGTTTAATATTTACCTATTTTTGTTCCTGATTCTCTTCTTCCCCTAATAATTTTTTATAATATTCAATAGTGTTCTCAATTTACCTTGTTTTCTGTGAGTAGAAACCATACCATCAGTAACTCTTTAACTCTTATACTTTTTCCATGAAATGTTATTACGGTCTTGAACATGTAATGTTATAAAAGAGATCGAAATATATAAATTAATAAAATACTGCCAGGACTTACCTGCGCTAGTTTTCACTTACCTGCTGCATAAATTTCATCAGAAGCCCAGAGTCGCCAACATGTTTTTTAGTTATACATGTAAACTTTGAACACTCTACCTTAATAAAAATGGGACAATTTAGCAATCTGACCACTCCCAATTATATTCAGAAGATATCTGGGAACGTTTAGACGAATATTGCCGCACAGAAATGAGAAAGTGGTAATGACGAAATAACTTAGACTAACACATTTTTGTCAGTAAATGAATGTTTTTACTTACAGACAGACGGAAATCATTAACATAAAACAAAAGAACAAAACACATTCTGAAATGGTTAAATAGGCCTTACACCTAAATACTTTTTTACACTATAGAAAGCAGCCCAGCTTTGCTCACACACACATCCACACCTTTTAAAAAACCCCTGTTATTAAAATAAAAATAATAGTTTGTCTTTACGCATTCATGTTTTATTTTCTGTAACTTTATGACCTGTTCACTGCCGCGATGCCGCCCGAACACGTGCTTTCGTTCCGCGCTTCCACTGCCCGTTATTAACTGTTTTCAATTTACAACTCCACTGCACCAATTGATCACTGTACTACTTTCATTAATTTCTTGGGTCCCGGTCGGTATTAAGGCGTTATTACATTGAATTATTCATATTTAAAAAGTTTTACCCGACCGGGCCCGCATGGCACTAACTACGCCTGTAAGCTGTTGTGGTTTTTCGTGGACTGCGTATAGCATGCGGGCGGATATTAATGCCTGCCGGCGAACGAATTTCGTCGTCGCTCACAGCCTGAGTTGTCACAATTTAGTGGCTATGTACCTGACACATAGCAGTTTTTCCGTGTTGTACGCCGATGATATTTAGGCGCTTATGGCTCGACGTCACAAAAGAGGCAGGACTTAAAGTTTTACATCCGTCGCCTTAGTAGAGGAGGCGAACAGAAAATGTGCTCTTCACCATCTTTTCTGGTTCACCCAGGCGTCAGTCCGCGCGCATGCTCGTGGAATGCCTATGGGCGCGCTGTCACACACAAACAAAGTTCTCGGAAATGGAGGCTGGGCGAATTCTTGGTTGCCGATTGCACAATGTGATATTACGTCGCCTTTGTTAGAAACTGTTCTTACAACACGTGGTCTGTCTCCGTTGAAATTAGACTTCACACATATTTTAATAAATCCCCAAAAAATGCAATAAAATAAAATAACCCATAAATTTGGCCCGTTACAATACCCCCCCAATGAGAGGTCTTCTGTCGAAACAAAAGAAGTCTCATTGTTAAAAACCCCTAAGAGGACCGGTGAGGAACTGGTGCCAACAACCCCCTTTTGTTCTTACACTTCATGGGTAACCTACGCCCCTGGCTCGGCGACTATGGACGCATCTGAACGAGATCACTGGACTTCTCTGTGCGAGATCCCAACACCGAAAAATCGAACAGATACGCACCACAGCGCACCTCCCCTTCTAACATGCTATCCCAAAAAAAATCCAAATCCCTGGCTTAGATCATGCCAGATCCTCAACCGATATGTTTCCCCTTTTTCTGCAAACTGGGCTGCCTTTAGCAGAAACACACACACACACTTATACTACATACTGTAAGATTAACATATTCTTCGAAAATTTATTTAAATTAAAATTCATTAGCTGTTTTCCTTGAAAATCAAAACACAAATTTTGCATCTATACTGAATAATTCTCTTCATTAGTTTTTTGTTATTAAAATAAACCAATTGAACATTTCTTAAAATAGGAACATCCTTAACCTAACATGTGATTACACCTATAACTTTCTTTACTTTTTGGTATTTTTTATTAGTCATATTGAAACTTCCACTTACCTTTAATCTTCGATCTGTCCGGATCGCATAGTGGGGACAAACCCAATTCGTTCGACGAACTTGACAGCACATAAAACGAAATAAGGTTTTTGAAAGAATTTAACTCTCAATTTTTTTCTTGGAAGAGAAATTATTTTTTGTTTATTAATCAAAAGTGTTGAATTTATAAGTTTTCTCCAAAATAGGTTTTTACATGTTTTAAAGGTTGTGCAACTATTACAGCTTACTTCCTATACTTACTTCCTATTACTTACATACTTTAAGATAGCCCAGCCTGCGCACTCACTACTCACATTCTTAAAACCCCTTTTCAATATAAAAACGCCCCATTTTATGTAAAATTAATGACATAATGCTTTAGGTGTGAAACGTTATGTGTGTGGCGTCCTCTTCCCCGACCACGTGGTGCGTTTTCCACAGTCTTTCATTCTCCGGATGTTCACAAAGTTTATAGTATTTAATACCGTTCAATATTCACTCTTCGTCACTGGAGGCACTGTTATACATATTTTTGTAATATCACATAGGTATTTTGTCGGCCGACTTAAGAAAAATATGAAGATTTGCCCGGGCACAAAACTGATAGCTGCCACGCGTGGCTTGGGTTGCTAGTCGACTGGGAAGAAAATTATCAATCTGCCTCCCTCCAAACACTCGTACAGAGCGGAAGTTTCACTGCCTCATGATCGGATCTTCCGTCACTGTTCATTCAACACAGGTGTTTTTTGTGTGGTAACCATGGACGATATTTGTTAAGCACGGTTGACGTCACTAAAAGCGGGCGGTCCTTAGCGGCATTTCCTGCAGATCGCTAAGGAGACGATGAATAAATTTGTTCTCCGGACATCTTGGTTTTCGGATGACGGCGTCCCCCGAGCGCGGACTTGTACTGCTCGTGGGTGCGTGGTCACACCTATGCAAAGTTCTGAGAAATTTTAGGCTAGTACGAATTCCTTGCCGAGTTACACAGCAGAAATTGCGCCTTGCCTTTGTTTCAACACTGTTTCTTGCCACGTGGTCTGTTATAATGGAAATAGCGTTGCCGGAAAATAAAACTTTCACAATATTTTTATAAAATCCCGCAAAAATGAAATAAATAAGATGACAAATGCCCCATACCCGTAATAAATAAAATTACCCAATTTTGACACGTTACACACCTAGCGTCTAACAATACAATTCAATAAAATAATTCAATAATAATAAACACGATCAGTATACAAACAATAAAATAATCAGAGTTCCAAACTATCAATTACATGGCAGGCGCAAAATCAAATTTTTTTTTTTATAGACAACATTCTAATGTGACATTTTCATCAATCATTAATCATTTAATTCATTCATCACCTTAAAATTTTCAAATTTAGTATTTATTTTATATTACCTTTCAGTTATTATTAAAATTTTTTTTAATCATTTTTATTTAACACAATTAGTTCAAATCATCTCATTATAGAATTAAAATCCTTTCATCTGAGTTACACCTGTAAAAATTTTTATTATGGCTGACTGGTATTAAAAAATTTTTATACTTACAGTCCATTTAAACTGACATACACAAAATATATACACCATACACCAATACTTTCACGTTACCTCTGAAACATTTAACAAAATGTTATTTCAAATCACACAATTTAACAATTAATTACCGAATTCACATCTCCTGAAATCATTAGAAAAATTCATTATACAATATTTAAATCTGTCAAAATATTTAAAACATCTCAAATTGTTTTAATTAAATTAATTATCGAAAATATAATTTCCATTGTTATCAAAACAATTACTGAAACCCCACTTTAACTTAAGCAGTTAAAAAAAAGATTTTTTTTTTTTTTTTGAGAAAGTTTTGAGAATTTTTGTTGTTGTTGTTGTTGTAAAGAGGGGCCACAAGTTAATTATAACTAGGCTAAGGCCTAGAGAAGCCAAAAATGCGCTGGATCCAGTGAGACGGGACTTGCAATGAAAACTCAAGAATTAAACAATTAACAAATCCTTTTTATTGTTCTATCTCATTAAACAATTAATAATAAAATAAATAAACCCAACAGTAATCTATTTCCCCTTAAATAGTTAATTAAATAAAGTATACTTTCTCAACAAGGCCACCTGAAAATAATTATTGAAACCAAGAAAATAATTTGCTATGTCACTCTACCAATGAATTGAAATTTAAAACCATGACTAACCTTGAAATAAAGCTTCCACTAAAATATTAATAAAATATAAAATTTATTTTATGTTCCTTTTAGAATGCTTCATATAACTTAATGAAGATAAATGGTATTGATTCCTTGCTAATATTAATTACAAAATAATTACTCAAACAAATTAAATAAATTTTAAAGAGTGATAATTCATATACTTGTTATAAGGTTAAATAAAATAAATTATTTCCTTAAAGAAATGATCCGCAATGATTAATTGAGATAGAATACCTGTTATAAAAAAAATGAAAAGGATAACTACATGACTCCATGTATTAACTTTCTTTTATAAAAAGACATTGCACAAATAAAAACCCTATATCCAAAGTCCCCACCAAAATACACTAAATGCATAACACTTATAACCCCCAAAATGTACATACAAATATACATACATAACATGTTCCACGACACAAATACATTATACAATAGTATACAATAAAATATACATAAAAGGTCTCTTGCCACGCCCTTCTTATATTACCCTTCTGGTGTATATAAATTCTTACTTTTTCTTTATAATTATCCCAGTTAGGATTAGAAATTTACTTTTATTATATTACCCTCATGGTGTGGGTTGATTACACATCAGGTGTATAAGATAATGTTTAAGCATACAGTAGTCCCCAGGACATAATAAAATTCAAAACTAAGTGCTGAAGTGGCTAAGTGCCTAATTCCAGTGAGAAATTAAAAATATTTAAAATAATGAACGCCCCCCAGTTATCATAATTAATTTACAGAATTTATATATACCGAAACATTGCCAAATAATAAAATTAGAAATATTGTTAAATTACATATTTATGTATATTAATTATACAATTATTAGTACTGAATGTATGATAATTAATATTTGTGTAATTTGAATAATAAATCTCATCACCGGAATAAAACGTGTTTTGCTCATTTACATGCATTAGGCTTTGGGTCCAGAATTGCGTTAAGCAGACAGCGGCAGAAGTCGTTGGGTATAGAAATAACGTGACACATTAAATAACGATAACGAATTTTGGTTTTATTTTCAGTAAATACTTGGTAAATTAATATAAGCATAACAATGGTTCATGATTCAAAATTCCAAAATGGCGGCTAGACTATTCCGCCCTTGACTTTACTCAAGGTTAATTGTATTCATTTTCTGATGCTATATAACTGACTTCTTTTATGTATATAATTCTCATCATTGAACAGAATTATAGTTTTGATTTCTTTAATACTTTACTCTTAATACTGACTAAACATGATCACAAACCAACGCCTCATTTTAATATTGGGTTGATCAACACCGGTTACACTCTCGCTTGCACTCTATCACTCTCTCACCTGAATTTAGACAAATTTTATAGAAATTGAGCTCATCTTTATCTACTTTTTGAAATTTAGTAATGCAATGCAGGGCTTTCCTGGATAGAAGTGGCGTAGTTCCTTCCTTAGCGGCTCCATGCGGTGGGCAGGTGTTTGTCCAGTTTGCTGTTGTCCATTTTCACTGACTCTACTTTGAATACATTTTTAGAAAGTTCACTGATGCTATATAACTGTTAGTGTTTACGGTGAGATTATGTAGACCATTTTTAGCAATAAAATGTTACATTTTTCTGGCAGAAAACTGCCCACTACTGTTAGAGCGTGTATGCTCCCTGATTTACTTTTGACGACTGAGAGCGGGTTAGACGTAATTGTTATGTAAGTGGTCGTGCATCTGACGTCATTGTCTATTGTTCTCTACCCACTGTTTTGGTTAATACGTAATGGTTTTATATCGTCATTGTGTTTTTGATGACGATTTGTTACAATGGACCAATCGAAAGTCAGTATTGTCAGTTTTTAGCGCCTAACACTGCCATTTTTGTCGTTTCAATTTGCTCGTACGCCGCTGACCTTGGATCGGCTCTCCACCGGTGAATTCACATATGTTGTGGGACTTGGGTCAAAACTAACCTTGTCTGATTTAACTTGATGATCACAATAAAATTTACAATAAAATATATCCCTACATACCATTATTTTGGTACGGTTAATTCTGTACTGTTACAAAACCCCCTCAATGAAAGGTTTGGTGTCGAGACACAAAAACTTTCATTGACTCATTCATACTTTTCTAAAAGGATCAGTTCAGATATGTTCCACAACCCCCTGTAGTGTTAATAAAATAAAAAAATCTCAATCACTTACCCTTGGTTCCATAGTGTCGATCGTACCCATCTGACCTTACTGGACTTCTCCTGAGAGATCCCTACACCATAAGGCCATGAGGCACTGCACGCTCCTGTTCTGACACGCCGGCCAGCGCAGGACCGTGGTCACAACACCATAAAACTCTAAAACATTCAATACAAAATTTTAAAATAGTGGTCTCATTCATTTACATATCCGCAACTGATATGTTTCCTCTTAGATGCATTGGTTTGTGATTTGAGGCGTTGGTTTTATTTATTTATAAAGTACCAAATAACACAATAAAATATAACAAGATTTAGGATAGATAAGCCTTCTACTTGACAACACTCCTACACATTCGTATCAATTGCTTTGACTCCCGTCAGTATTAACTTGCCTCTTTCATCATAAAATTGTACTCTTATACTAAACACAACATAAAAATTTTTTATTCTCCAACAACAACTACTATTTTTTATTCATTTATTTCAATTACTATCAGTATATTTATCTAGCATGGCAGCATTTTTAAATATCTAAATTTCTTTACTCATTTCTTTATTTTAATTTCAAATCTTTTTCAACAGAATCATTTTTCTTTCAGAGACTGGTCACTACAACACAAAATTTAATCTATTTGTTATGTTCACTACTTTTCTAGTAGTCTCGTAGCCACACACACTATTGCTTCGAGATGAATGAACTGTGACGTTCATTTGCTTCCACAAGGACTGTACTTGTTTCGAGGAATCTATTGCCTCAGTGCCCTTGCTTCGGCATTACATTGGAAAAGTTAGGTATCAACATACCCTTGTAATATATTCACACGCCCTTACTACGGTTCTGCCACCGGTCTTTGCTGTTCCTCCTCGAACAGAGTGGTAGCCGCTGTTCCATAGTTTCCGGGGGATTTCCCCTAATTTCACCCCCCATTAATTTCTATTTTAGACCAATTTCAAGCCAGCTATGGTCAAGGGACTTGATATGACCATAGCTAACCGCTAGCCAAAACCACGATTAGTGCTGGTAAGGCAGTAATCGCCCGAAAAGTCGGGGAAATCTAATTATTTTCAAACATGTTCTAACTCATTTAGTATTCATACACTGCACGGTCAATAATTACATATAACACAAAATTATATTCAACTTTTTTGTGCAGTGTACTTACGCCTTATGTAGGCCTCCGATGATGGCAACGGTTCTTGCGTTACTCATCAACCCACTTTGCTAGCTACAACAGCATATAACACTACTGCAATATCCAGTTTACTACTAACTTACCTCCATCTACATATACTGTTCATACAGTCCATTTTGACTTACTTTTCTAACAACAAACACTATAAAACACCCTTTTACCTTGCTCAAAAACAAGTTCGTTAATTATTTAAAATTTTATTCACATAGACACTTTACAAGTTCTAGCTTTCACTTTCACTGACAACTTCTTTTACTGTAAATTAGGAACTACGACAATGGATCACTTTATAAACTTACATAAAACAACACATATTTTCTTTCTCTCTCTCTCACACTTTCTCCTTTCTCTCTCTCTCTCTCTTTTTTTTTTCTAAGCTCTAATGTGACCAATATAATTTTAAGTTTGTGGCATTGTGCGTTCCTACTACATTCCCTGTATCCATGTCCTGCAACACATATGAATTTTTCATCTTTATCCCTACTATCTCGTAAGGTCCTTCATAAAGCAGGAAGAATTTCTTTATCTCCTTCTCTTGAGCACTCGACAAATCGTGCCTCCTCACTAATACCAACTGTCCGATTTCATACTTTACCCACTTACCTTTTGTGTCGTGTCTAAGTTTCCTACGTTCGCCTTTGCTTAATAAGTTCTTGTTGGCCAGCCGGATCTTAATGCTCACATCCGTCTGCTCGCTCTCCTCTGGATAATCAAACAGCTGCTCCAAAATTCGTGGGGGGCGTGTTCCCTTTATTAACTCGTGAGGTGTATAGCCGGTGGACTCGTGGGTGGTACTGTTCAGCCAATTTTCTACCTTCCTTACGTATAACGGCCATTCGCTGTGTTTAGCGTGACAATAGGCTCTAAAGATCCTGCCTATCTCTCTCATGACACGCTCAGCCTGGTTTGACTGGGGATGATACACAGCCGTATGCTTCGTGAGGATTCCTTCCCATCCTAAGGTCTGGCGCCATTTCCCACTGATGAACTGTGGCCCGTGGTCCGACAAAATTACCCTCGGCTTACCCACGTTAATCATGTAATCCTTAGTCACCTTCTCACTCAATACCTTACTGGTAGCTCTCTTTACGCTATACAATTTCACATACTTCGAAAAAGTGTCAAGTAATACAAAAATATACACAACTCCGCCTCTACCCTTTGGCAATGGTCCAAACAAATCTACCGCAACTAAATCAAATGGTCTCTCTACCCTTATAAAATTCAACTCACCTTCGACTCTATAATTTACCACTTTTGATTTCTGACACAAATCGCAACTCCTCAATAACTTCCTCACTCGTCTCCATATTCCTGAAAACACATGACTCCTTCAATACATTGACACACTTCTTCGCCCCAAAATGACCGTATCTAATATGACCTTCTCTTCCAATCCTTCCGGTATCACTAACTTCCAATCACGCTCACCCCCTACTACCCTTTTAAACAATAATCCTTTGTAAATTTGGAAAATTTGGCTATACTCTGATTCCTCCAAGTCCGTTTCTAAACTGTTGATTATCTTACCCGACTTACCATCTGCTCTTTGCATGGTGCTGATGTCTTTCAACTCTTCTCCAAATACTTTATCCTCCCTTGTTATCTTGAAAATCTCGATCTCCTTTAGATCTCTACCTGTCCTGTTATTTTCGCTATCTACTCTGGAGAGAGTGTCAGGTACCTTGTTCTCTGTCCCTCGGATGTATTCCCACTCGAAGTTGTATTCCTGTAGTACGAGCACCCATCGTGTGAGACGGCTGTGAGCAAGCTTGCAAGTGTTCAAAAAGGATAACGCCTTGTGGTCCGTTCGTATGATTGTTCGGTTTCCCAGGATATATGTTCTAAATTTTCCTACGGCGAATACAGTGCTCAACAACTCCTTTTCTGTTGTATAATTTTTCTCCGCTGGCAGTAAGGATCTACTTGCAAAAGCTATTGTGAGGTGTTCCTTTTCTTTATCCTCCTGGTACAACTCTGCCCCGACGGCTACATTACTGGCATCTGTTTGTAGATAGAACACTTTCTCAAAATCCGGGTGGTTCATCATGATCATTTCGCTAAATTTCCTTTTAATTTCCTCGAAAACCCCGCGCTCTACTTCGCTCCATTTCCACTGATGACTTTTTTGTAATACGGCGCTTAACCTTGCTGTCACGTGAGCGTAGTTCCTCTGGAATTTTCGGTAGAAGTTGCACAGCCCTAGAAAACTCTGAAGTTGCTTTATATTCCTCGGTTCAGGGAAGCGTATGATTGATTCAACTTTGTCCGGATTTGCAGATATCCCTTGCGGTGTAATAATAAAACCTAAAAATTTAATCTCTGTTCGTAAAAATTATGATTTCTCCCAATTCACTGTAAGTCCTCCTGCTTCTAATTTCGTTAATACGTATTTTATATGTTCTAAATGCTCCTCGAAAGTCCTGGATGCTATTAAGATGTCGTCCACATAAACGGTCAAGAAATCCAGATCCTTAGGTCGCAAAATTTTGTCTAGACATTTTATGAAGCTCGCCACACTGGTATTTAATCCAAAAGGTAGTCTCCTGAATTAGTAGTTCTTTCCATTGAATAAAAATGCGGTGTATTTTCTGCTTTCTTCAGCTAACGGTACCTGCCAATATCCTGCAGTAAGGTCCAGCGATGTCATAAATTTCACGCCGCTAAATTTTTGGAATATCTCGTTTATCGGTTCTGGTGACTCTCGGTCGGGTATAATTATTTGGTTTATCCTTCTTGCGTCCAAACACAGTCTGACTCTGCCATCCTTCTTGATTACTACCACCAAAGGATTCGAGTAGGGCGATACTGATCTCTCTATTATATTACCTTCCAGCATTTTATCTAACTCCTCTTGCACTGCTCGTCTTTTGGAATAAGGTACGGGATAACTCCGTTGCATGAAGGGAGTATGTTCTGTAATCTGTAAAGTACACTCATAATCCTTTGCCCTTCCCGGTATGTCGGCAAACACTCCCTTAAACTGCTCCACCACCTTCCACAACGCTGCACGCTGGCCATTCCCAACACCGGACCCTTCACTCCGAAACTTATCAGCCCTTATCTCCCATACTGCATCATTTATATTGCTCTTGTCACTATCATCATCAAAAATATACTCAGCCTCTACACACCAATTAATTCTCGTATCGCTATTTTCCTCCTCAACTCGTTTTTTCAATAACTTTACTCCCGTGGTTTGAATTTTATCTAACACCCGTTCAAAATTAACTCTTACCGACCGGTCACCCCCGTCTAATTCTATCACCTTTTCTTTAAAATTTATCACCGCTCTATTCCTTTGTAAAAAATCGTTACCTAAAATAATGTCCAAACTCAAACCCTTAACTACCAAAAATGTACTAACAAAATCTATTCCATTTATCAAAAAGTTCAAATGTATCTGTTTCGTCACCCGTTTACTCCTTACCCCTGTAACTCCTATCACTGTGACCCCTGCTACTGGCAACACTGGAATGTTTTTTTTATTAAATTCTCTCAATTCGGTTAAAATGTTTTCGGCTACCACTGAAATCTCGCTACCTGTGTCCACCAGTGTTCTGTAATTCTTACCTTCTATATTTACCTGAATCTCTGTTAATCCTGCTCTCCCTTCCGTTAAAGTGTGGTTGTCCTCTTCTAATAAATCCTTTACTATGTCTGTTTGAATTACATTGCTGAAGATGTCTTCTGTTGGTGGGACCTCATACGCTTCTCTGAACAGTGGTTGGGTCCTGGCTACCACCGTCGCTTCTAGTTTTCCGGCTGTCTTCTACTATTTCTCATTTCCTGTTGTCGTTGCTGATCGTTAGGTCGTCCTTGCCTGTGGTTGGACGTTCCACTGGTACTTGGTCCTCCTTTATCTGTTGATGTGTACTGTTTCATATGTTCTCTCCTCCTATGTTCTTCTTTAGGCAACAGGCATTTGAAACATTGTCGTCGGTGGGTGTAGTTCCTTCTTCCGCACCTGGAACAGTTCCACTCACCTGTCTGTTGAAAATTATCTCTGGGTCCATACCTATTCTCGTTGTTGCTATTTCCTTGATAGTTACTCTTGTGTCGATTAAATTCTATGTTCTTGTCCTGGTGATTTGTCGATATAGGCCGCCTAATTATTTCACGGTCCCTAATACTTTGTAAAATATCCAAAATCCGCTCCAACTCACTAAAACTCTCTATCTCCTTCGTCATTAAAGTCACCTGTGCTTCCCTGGGTAGATGTTTGCTTACGTATCTGACGAACGATTGAAATGGTATTTGCGGTTCGAGATACTTTGCCTCATTATACAATTGCGTCACGTACATGGTTATGTTACTTTGTCCTACAAAACTACCGACTCCCATAATATGACTTCTCAAACTCTCCTGCTCCTCTTCCGGCCAAAATTTACTTTTAAACGCCCTCTCAAATGTTTCGAAACTGTCCCACTCTCCTCTATGCGCCTCTACCCATATAACAGAATTACCCTTAAAACATCTGACGATTTTCATTAGCTTTATCTCCCAATTGTGGTTACTAAAACGGCTGTACTCACGCGTCTGGTTTAAAAATCTCATGGGGTGTATTATTTTATTTTCGTAGTCAAAATTTTCTAATTCGATTTCCCCATACGCATCCCTGGTTACAATTATTCTTTCCGTAACACCGGTACAATTTTTATGGATCTCCCCTCGTAACTCATTCCGCACTTTAATTAAATCATTTTCAATCACATTACATTTAACATGCACATTGTTATCATTTTGTATAACTAGGTTATCTATCTCTTTAATTTTACTCTGTAACATGCTCATTCTCTCGCTTGTGTTATTCTCATTTTTTGATACTATTTTGTCTACTGTCTCAAAATGTTTGGTTATGTTTACTACATCTAATTCGCATTTCTCTATCTTGTTCTGTAAAATATTAGCTTTCATCTCTATTTGTTTATTTGTTTCAAAATTATCAGTACTCTCTATCTGTTTACTAATTGTAGTTAAACATTGGTTTTCTATTTTTTCACATTGTATTTCTATTTGATTCTGTACTGTCTCATTAATCTGTTTAATTTTATCGTCTAATTGGTTTATTTTATTGGTAAATTGCTCATTATTGTTTTCTGTTTGTCTTTGTATACTATCGTACTGTATTTCTATCTCATTTATTCTCTCGTCAAAATTACAACTCTGTTTTTTAATTTCTTTTTTAATCTCGCCAAATTGTACATCAAATTGGTTTAATTTTTCGTTAAAAGTATCAAATTTGATGCTCTGCTCATTGAAAAGCAGTTTCATCATTCTTATTGTGTCATTTTCCTCAACTCTTTTTGTTGTTGGGGCTGGTGTTGAACAAATACTATCACCCATCATTTCTGATTCTGTTCTACTCGTCTCATTACTGTTTGCCATTTCTTTTCTTTTTTATTATTAATATATTAACAATAATAAATTTATTTTAGTTATGTTGTACTCTATTTGTACCATGCATAACCTATACAGGTAATCTCTATATATATTTTTTTTCCGTATATTTCCCTACCCGTCTAACCTCTGCTTGTCTGCTTATTTATATATTTTTATTCATATATAAAGTCCAGGTTCGGGCTGCCATCTGTTAAATTACATATTTATGTATATTAATTATACAATTATTAGTACTGAATGTATGATAATTAATATTTGTGTAATTTGAATAATAAATCTCATCACCGGAATAAAACGTGTTTTGCTCATTTACATGCATTAGGCTTTGGGTCCAGAATTGCGTTAAGCAGACAGCGGCAGAAGTCGTTGGGTATAGAAATAACGTGACACATTAAATAACGATAACGAATTTTGGTTTTATTTTCAGTAAATACTTGGTAAATTAATATAAGCATAACAATGGTTCATGATTCAAAATTCCAAAATGGCGGCTAGACTATTCCGCCCTTGACTTTACTCAAGGTTAATTGTATACATTTTCTGATGCTATATAACTGACTTCTTTTATGTATATAATTCTCATCATTGAACAGAATTATAGTTTTGATTTCTTTAATACTTTACTCTTAATACTGACTAAACATGATCACAAACCAACGCCTCATTTTAATATTGGGTTGATCAACACCGGTTACACTCTCGCTTGCACTCTATCACTCTCTCACCTGAATTTAGACAAATTTTATAGAAATTGAGCTCATCTTTATCTACTTTTTGAAATTTAGTAATGCAATGCAGGGCTTTCCTGGATAGAAGTGGCGTAGTTCCTTCCTTAGCGGCTCCATGCGGTGGGCAGGTGTTTGTCCAGTTTGCTGTTGTCCATTTTCACTGACTCTACTTTGAATACATTTTTAGAAAGTTCACTGATGCTATATAACTGTTAGTGTTTACGGTGAGATTATGTAGACCATTTTTAGCAATAAAATGTTACATTTTTCTGGCAGAAAACTGCCCACTACTGTTAGAGCGTGTATGCTCCCTGATTTACTTTTACGACTGAGAGCGGGTTAGACGTAATTGTTATGTAAGTGGTCGTGCATCTGACGTCATGTCTATTGTTCTCTACCCACTGTTTTGGTTAATACGTAATGGTTTTATATCGTCATTGTGTTTTTGATGACGATTTGTTACAATGGACCAATCGAAAGTCAGTATTGTCAGTTTTTAGCGCCTAACACTGCCATTTTCGTCGTTTCAATTTGCTCGTACGCCGCTGACCTTGGATCGGCTCTCCACCGGTGAATTCACATATGTTGTGGGACTTGGGTCAAAACTAACCTTGTCTGATTTAACTTGATGATCACAATAAAATTTACAATAAAATATATCCCTACATACCATTATTCTGGTACGGTTAATTCTGTACTGTTACAATATTGCATAATATTATAACCCTATGAAAAAAATACACTTGGCCCAGAGACGGACATGTTATCTTGATGATTCAGCCTTCAACTTGTCTCAACAAACAAGTTGAAAGGTGTTTCGACTTGCATTCCTTCTGGTTGAAACATGTTGAAAAAGCACCTACCTCCCCAGTATTTTTTATACAAAAGAATTAAACTGATTTTTAATTTAAGTAAATATATATATATATATATATACTACTGAATTGAACATGGTAAATTACTAATAGCATAAATGACTTAAAAATCTGTAAAGAAACCCCAATAATGAAATAAGTGGAAAATCTATGTTGAATGTTGCATAATCATTATGCCAGTCTCTGAGGTGACAATTTTACCAGAAATATACAGAAATTTGCAATTAATTTAACACCCAGTCCACACACTAAACTGTCCCATCAATTGGGAATCTAAATGAATGTTTAAAACTTGTAATGTAGTAGTTGACAGATGTATACAACTGGTCACTGGGTATGATTGAGTGTTGACCCTATGTGTAATTATAATTGGTTATTTATCACCTGATTTCATTCATGAAGGGTTTTATGGAGGTGACATCTCGTGGCCGACATTTTAGATGTTCGTGTGGTCGTCCAAATTCATCCGGTAGCGAAGTGGAGAGCTTAGGATGTTAAATGTTCAGCCATGTAGTAGGTCTTGTTCTCGTCTGTGCAGTAGACCCTGATTACACATTATATTTTTAGTCAGAGACCACAACACAAATGCCCCACTAAAGTTTGCACACCCTCCAAAATACATATATAAAGTCAACATAGTTATTGAGCTATTTAATTATACTTGGTAATTTTTTTATATGGCCAACATGCCTTACTTGAAAATCTTTACAACAGTTATTCTTTATAACAGTAATTCTTCCTAATATTAACTTCACACAATGTGAGTTACCTGGTTTGTGATTTGACAATTAATTATGGTTTTGTACCATCTCATAAACTTTATATACATAGTGTGAATATGTAGCTACCACGTGGTTAAGGTTAATTCAAATACATAGTTTTTTATTACGGAAATAATATGAATTGGACATTATTTACTTTCAAAACGTGCCTGAGTAAGTTACCAGATATTAATAAGGTTTTACTGTTAATTGTAGCAAAATTTGTATACCATTTAAACTAACTACGCATTTTGCAATAAACTAGTGGTGTACCACGAATCTCATTACATCGATGTTATATAAATTTTAAACTTAAATATTTTGTATGCAATATACTTTACCTTTTAGTGCCGAAATTCTGACACTTGAATGGAATGTTTTATAAAGTTATAAAAACTTTACCAACACTTAGCGTATTGCACAATGCACGATACAACAAGTGAACTGATTGAACTTGCTCAGGCTTACTAAAAAAACAGTTTTCTCCAGTAAAATATTGTAGTTAATTGATATGAAAATAATTGAGACTTACCGCAGTCGTTTACAGAATTGTCTCGACATAGTCGGAAGAACAGCTAGTGTTGAGGTCTTCATTTCTCTACCAGAAAAAATAATGGTGACCGTCACCCACGAGGTATTTTGTCAGACAAAATTACTCAGAAAATTCGGCTCCGTCTCCATTTGCGTCCCGTACTTCTCGCCAGACAGCAGCACTTGGATTTTTCATACTGCCGCGGACAGTCGGCAGGTGCCGACACCGATCAAGCAGTGTAGAATAGAAATCGGTAGTGCTTATATTTTCACGGGTAGGGTGCAGCACTAATTACAGCATTGTAATTCCGTACTGCCTATAGCTACAGTTCGTATATCATGTCGTTTCGTGCCGTCTTTCCGCTAGATATCAGCCCACTCTCCAATTGTAAGATAACTGAAATCTGCTGAATCTTTTTGACTCAGCACACCCTCACCCCAAAAGGGCAACATAGTTGCCCCAACGTTAAAGGCCAGGAGAGTACCCTGCAGTGTACCTCTCCCCAAAACGAACCGGTGGACGTTGTGATTAGGTTGGCTCAGCAGAGCTTGCTCTCAGGAGAACAGATTCTCAGAAGGAAAACGAAAGAGACGAAAGAAGATGTGTATTATGTAAGTGTGCGGGTGCTGCCTGCTGACCTGATCAGGGTCCGCATACAGCACAAGAGAGAGACAGCAAAAGACTAAAGAAGATTTTGACGTCGGAGACTTCCGACCTCCTGAGGCTTGCCCACCAATGCCGGAACACGACTTCCACCTTAAACAAGGACATCCGCCGTATCTTTACGGGGACTAACCCCCATCGAATGTTTTCGATAGCCCTCGACAACGTTTCAGTTTGGAAATGTGGCTTATCACCATTTTTTGTTTGTCTCCCGGTACACCCAGCCGGGCCGTCACCGGTGACGTGAATCCTAGGATACGGTATGGCCCCGAACAACGGTAGCATAGCTTCGCAGCATGTTTGCCAGCAGCTGAGCTGAGTGGGTGGCTTTGGCAATAGACCCAGTCACCAATCCGGAAGGGGTTTGGAATACGCCCCTGATTATAACGCCGACGGACCCGCTCGTGCGCTCGCAGCAAATTCTTCCGAGCCACTTTCCATCTCTCCGCAGTTTTATTATTGGGCTCCCGTGGCAGAAGATCTTCGATATCCCACAGGTTGGTCAACGGGAGTGCGGGCGAGAATCCAAACAGAATTTCAAAGGGCACGGCCTGATGACTATCGTGTCTGGCCGTGTTGAACGCTAATTGTAACCACTTCAAATTCTGATCCCAGGTGGTCTGTTGCTCAGCATGATAAGCAATTAACGCGGACCGGAGATTCCGATTGAATCTCTCCGCATGGGACGGTTGTGGGTAATAAGGGGAAGTGGTTACGTGTTTGATGCCACTGGTGAAACACATACGCCTGAATTTGTTTGAAATAAATTGCGGGCCATTGTCCGAAACAATGATGGTCGGAAGACCGAAATGCTGAAATACATGGTTCTGTAGAGCATTGATGGTCAAACGAGCGGTTGCCTGTCGTAAGGGCAGTAGCCAGGCAAACTTTGAAAAAGCATCTACACAAACAAGCAGGTAAGCATTACCTGACTTGCTACGGGGGAACGGTCCCACGTAGTCAATAAACAACTTTTCCATTGGTCTGCTCGCCACCTCAGATGATAACAACCCTAGATTGGTGTTCTGGGCAGGCTTGCTCAAGCCACAAAGATGACAGCTCTTAACCCTTGACGCGATGTCTCTATCCATGCCCTTCCAGATAAAATGTTTCCTAATACTGGAAATGGTCTTCGAAATTCCCTTGTGGCCTCCGACTGGGGAATCATGGGAATAGCTGAAGACCATGGGCACTAATTTGCTAGGCAGCACGATTTTAGGTGCTCGTCCTTTTCTCTCTCGACAACAAAGGACCCCCTTGGACAAGAAATATGGGGCCTGTACGTTACCCTGCTTGATATTTTGGATGACTGGACCCAGCGCTTCATCGTTTAACTGATGGGGTAACACATCAGTGAAGGCTAATGGAAAATCTAGAAGAACGGAACAGGGTTGCTCAGCTTGGGCATCACTGGGTTGGGAAAACATTCGGGACAAGGCGTCTGCAACCACATTCTGAGATCCCCTGATGTGTTGCACGGTGAACTTAAATGATGAGATTTTCACCACCCATCTACCAATTTTACCCAGTTGCCGGGGATGAGCCAGAAGCCATGAGAGAGCCTGATTGTCGGTCTCGAGCAGGAACTCAGCATGTTCCAGGAAACGCCTGAACTTGTCTAGAGCGTACACAACAGCTAAACACTCTAGCTCATAAACGGATGATTTACGTTCTTGCTGGGTCAACGTCCAGGAGATAAAAGCCACAGCCTGCCTAGCGTCGTCTATAACTTGGGAGAGAACCGCTCCAAGCGCAACCGAACTCGCGTCCGTCTGCAGTATGAACGGCTTCGAAAAGTCGGGCATCCGCAACACCAGTGGGGAGATAATGGCTTCCTTTAATGTAGCGAAAGCCTTCTGTTGGTTTTTCCCCCATGTAAACTTTGCGCCCTTCTTTCTCAATTCATTCAAGGGAGCGGCAATTTCAGCGATGTTCGGTATGAAACGCCGGTAAAAATTTATCATACCGACGAATCTCGCTATGCCCTTCGCATCCCTAGGAGGAGGAAAGTCACAGATGCCCTGTGTCCTCTCTGGGTCTACCGTCACGCCCTTGTGTGATACTAAATGGCCCAAGAAAGAAATACTCTCTTGGGCGAAACGAACCTTTTCGGGATTGACAGTGAGGCCAGCCTCTCTTAAGCGACCCAACACCTCTCTTAAATGCCCCAGATGATCTTCGAAAGTCTCGCTGTATACTAAAAGATCGTCGAGATAATTAAATACGAACCGGAATTTCACATCGTGAAAAACCGTATCGAGAAGGCGAGTAAGTGTCTGGGCTCCCACAGCCAAACCCATGGGAACCCTTGTGTACTGGTACAAATTCCAGGGTACACAAAAAGCCGTATATGGTCTGCTTTCTTTGGCAAGAGGTATCTGATGATAGGCCGCGTTCAGATCGATAATAGTGTAATATCTGGCCCCACTGAACCAATCAAAGGCCGAATGTAAATCTGGGAGGGGAACAGAATCCACCTCTATATTGGCGTTCAACTTCCGGTAATCAATCACCATTCTTTGTTTGCCCCCAGGCTTTGGCACTAAAAATGCTGGACTGGCATAGCTGGAATGAGAAGGTTCAATTACCCCTTGTTGCAACAATTCTTGAACCTTCTCTCGCAGAATGGTCATTTTTGGAGGAGCAAACTTGCAAGGGTGTGACCTTACTATTTTCGAATCGGTAAGTCGAATTTTGTATTCCAGCAGGTGTGTGAGTCCCAAAGTAGGAGTTAACACCTCGGGAAATTCCTCACACAAATAGTCTAAGGCCGTCTGCTGGGATGGAGTGAGATGATCTCGTGCAGAATCGGAACAAGCTACTTCTTGGATACCCGGCTTAGCGCCCTGGTACCCAAGGAACGGAATTAAAACTTCCTGATTGAGTTTAAAAAAACATTGGTGCGCTTGGATGTCCAGCACGAGACCACTTTTTGCGATGAAATCGGCACCAATGATACAATCCACTCCCAGAGCAGGAGAAACCATAAAAGGCCACACCCAAGAAAACCCATCGATTTTGATTTTAAAGGTAGTAACCCGGGAGATAGGCAAGATTTCCCGGGATGCAGTCCAGCATATTGCAGATGACAAGTCCGACTCCTTAATCAAGCCCTGCTTTTCAAGGTCCTCATATACCCGAGATGAGATGATGGATCGGGCTGAACCGGAGTCAACTGAGGCTCTGAGCTGACCCCCCTTTACCTCGAGCGACAGAAAGGGGCATACAGAAAGTTGTTGCGAGGTAGCGGACTGGACCTTGATGTTAGAAGATTTGGATTTTAACAACTGCCTGGAGGTCGTTGGAAGTTGAACAGAATTAGAACGGGGGGAAGACATCCTCCGAAATATCTTCCCCTATCTACCTAGTTTTTTGGTGCTGGTCTAAACATAGGTGGTGCTGGTCGCGCGCGCCCTCGCGTGCAATTTCTCGCCACGTGTCCCGGGCGGTTACAATTATAGCAAATCACGGCGTTCGCTTGCTCGCGATTACGAGCTGGCTGGGCCTGTCGGGGGAAGATAGGCTCTCTGGACCCTTCCGATCTCTGTGGTCTGGGTTCGGCTCCTCTACTATCTCCTCTCGCATGGTCGGTCATCTGCATGGCCTCCGTCATAACGCAGAGCCGGTCCAGGTCAGCAAACCACTGCGGCCGCTGGGCAAAAACTAGTCGCAGACGGTCGTCGGCAGAGACGCCGTCGAGAATGTGTTGTACCACCTCTTCCTCTGACATGCCCATTCCCAGTATACGAGCTATTTCGCGTATTCGCTGCACGTACTGGGCCAATGTTTCGCCCCGCGCCTGGACTCTATAAAAGTGACGATGGCGCAATTGCTCCATCAGTCTACTAGGGATGAACGCCCTCAGCACCACCCGGTGGAACTCGTCCACACCTTCTTTGCGTCGCATCACCTCCGCCACCCTGTCAGCCATGGTACTGCGACAATAGGGGAAGATGAGCTCGAGCACAGTTCTCTCCAACATGCCCGGGTAGTCCTTCAACTCAAAGACGGTTTTAAAAAAAGGTATGAGTTTGTCCGCCTCCAGTCCATCTATGACTGGAAGTTGTTGTATAATGTGGACAAGTGGGTTGGGCAGTTTATTGTACGTTGCCGCCCCCGAACCAGTTTGCACAGGATCTACGTCTCTATACGAAGAAGTGTTCACGGCTGAGGCCACGGACTCCTCAGCAACCAGAACCGGAGTGGATGCTCTTACAGGTTTTGACCCCTGTAGGGTCGAGGTAATCTCTTGAATTCTCTCGGGTATGTTATATGGCGGCACAAGTTCACCGCCTTGGGCTTGTAAATTCTGCAGCCGAAGAATTACGTGCTGCATACGTTGCCAGATCTGCCGGACACCGAGAGAGCATCCCGGTCCCTCCTCCAAACTTTCGACGGATTGAGCTAACTCCCGCAGCTCATCCCACTTCTCCGTACAACACTCCCACTCACTCTCGGGGTCAGTAATAGTGACCCTAGAGAGCGCATCACCCGCGGCCAGCGCTTCTCGGAGCTGCCGCCGTAAAATTGGTACATTGCCACGAGGTTCTTTTCCCCGGGCCCGGAGCTCGAACTCAAGTTCCTCCCGCAAAAACAACTCAGGATTAAGAGTACTCATCTTCACTTCGCGGTCGGCACACTCAACACCCAACTTTACAACTAATTCTAACTAATACCAGAATCTGAAAAACTCAAGTACTATATCTTCCATTAAGTAGACTGCGGGTCCACCTACCGATGCGAGAAACCAGCCCACTACCTGAACTGCTCTCACTCTATTACCAGACAAAGGAACGCGACACACACACAACACACACAACACGAAAACAAAAAAACACACCGACCAACGAAAATTTATTATAACAATTTCTTATGTTACTTCGGCTACCATTTATCGGAAGAAACCGACTGCCGATCGGGCCATACCGCATAATTCAAAAAAACAACATCACCTCCCCAATTATGGGCAAGGCAATACTCCAACCAACCAAGCACCGAACTGCGATAAGTCCCCTTTCCCCAGGGATTTCCCCTTCTAAAATCTCTCACCACGTGGCACTATTCACTATTCAAGGCGGGCAAGTACATATACATTTATCTCAAAACCTTAAGCTAACAAAAATATTTTCAACTTTAAGTATAGGGCTTCTTGAAAATTTTTTCTAAGTTCTATTAGAACTCAACATTGTGGGAGTTCCAAAATGTTTCCTAAGTTTGCAAGCCCCGTCACACCCACAGGTTGACCCCAATCGTAACCGCGCTCTGCTACCAAATGTCACCCCTACTTTGACTTTAGCAGTTAAAAAAAAAGATTTTTTTTTTTTTTTGAGAAAAATTTTTGAGAATTTTTTTTTTTTTTTTTTTTGTGAAGAGGGGCCACAAGTTAATTATAAGTAGGCTAAGGCCTAGAGAAGCCAAAAATGCGCTAGATCCAGTGAGACGGGACTTGCAATGAAAACTCAAGAATTAAACAATTAACAAATCCTTTTTATTGTTCTATCTCATTAAACAATTAATAATAAAATAAATAAACCCAACAGTAATCTATTTCCCCTTAAATAGTTAATTAAATAAAGTATACTTTCTCAACAAGGCCACCTGAAAATAATTATTGAAACCAAGAAAATAATTTGCTATGTCACTCTACCAATGAATTGAAATTTAAAACCATGACTAACCTTGAAATAAAGCTTCCACTAAAATATTAATAAAATATAAAATTTATTTTATGTTCCTTTTAGAATGCTTCATATAACTTAATGAAGATAAATGGTATTGATTCCTTGCTAATATTAATTACAAAATAATTACTCAAACAAATTAAATAAATTTTAAAGGGTGACAATTCATATACTTGTTATAAGGTTAAATAAAATAAATTATTTCCTTAAAGAAATGGTCCGCAATGATTAATTGAGATAGAATACCTGTTATAAAAAAAATGAAAAGGATAACTACATGACTCCATGTATTAACTTTCTTTTATAAAAAGACATTGCACAAATAAAAACCCTATATCCAAAGTCCCCACCAAAATACACTAAATGCATAACACTTATAACCCCCAAAATGTACATACAAATATACATACATAACATGTTCCACGACACAAATACATTATACAATAGAATACAATAAAATATACATAAAAGGTCTCTTGCCACGCCCTTCTTATATTACCCTTCTGGTGTATATAAATTCTTACTTTTTCTTTATAATTATCCCAGTTAGGATTAGAAATTTACTTTTATTATATTACCCTCATGGTGTGGGTTGATTACACATCAGGTGTATAAGATAATGTTTAAGCATACAGTAGTCCCCAGGACATAATAAAATTCAAAACTAAGTGCTGAAGTGGCTAAGTGCCTAATTCCACTGAGAAATTAAAAATATTTAAAATAATGAATGCCCCCCGTTATCATAATTAATTTACAGAATTTATATATACCGAAACATTGCCAAATAATAAAATTAGAAATATTGCATAATATTATAACCCTATGAAAAAAATACACTTGGCCCAGAGACGGACATGTTATCTTGATGATTCAGCCTTCAACTTGTCTCAACAAACAAGTTGAAAGGTGTTTCGACTTGCATTCCTTCTGGTTGAAACATGTTGAAAAAGCACCTACCTCCTCAGTATTTTTTATACAAAAGAATTAAACTGATTTTTAATTTAAGTAAATATATATATATATATACTACTGAATTGAACATGGTAAATTACTAATAGCATAAATGACTTAAAAATCTGTAAAGAAACCCCAATAATGAAATAAGTGGAAAATCTATGTTGAATGTTGCATAATCATTATGCCAGTCTCTGAGGTGACAATTTTACCAGAAATATACAGAAATTTACAATTAATTTAACACCCAGTCCACACACTAAACTGTCCCATCAATTGGGAATCTAAATGAATGTTTAAAACTTGTAATGTAGTAGTTGACAGATGTATATAACTGGTCACTGGGTATGATTGAGTGTTGACTCTATGTGTAATTATAATTGGTTATTTATCACCTGATTTCATTCATGAAGGGTTTTATGGAGACATCTGGTGGCCGACATTTTAGATGTTCGTGTGGTCGTCCAAATTCATCCGGTAGCGAAGTGGAGAGCTTAGGATGTTAAATGTTCAGCCATGTAGTAGGTCTTGTTCTCGTCTGTGCAGTAGACCCTGATTACACATTATATTTTTAGTCAGAGACCACAACACAAATGCCCCATTAAAGTTTGCACACCCTCCAAAATACATATATAAAGTCAACATAGTTATTGAGCTATTTATTTATACTTGGTAATTTTTTTATATGGCCAACATGCCTTACTTGAAAATCTTTACAACAGTTATTCTTTATAACAGTAATTCTTCCTAATATTAACTTCACACAGTGTGAGTTACCTGGTTTGTGATTTGACAATTAATTATGGTTTTGTACCATCTCATAAACTTTATACATAGTGTGAATATGTAGCTACCAAGTGGTTAAGGTTAATTCAAATACATAGTTTTTTATTACGGAAAATAATATGAATTGGACATTATTTACTTTCAAAACGTGCCTGAGTAAGTTACCAGATATTAATAAGGTTTTACTGTTAATTGTAGCAAAATTTGTATACCATTTAAACTAACTACGCATTTTGCAATAAACTAGTGGTGTACCACGAATCTCATTACATCGATGTTATATAAATTTTAAACTTAAATATTTTGTATGCAATATACTTTACCTTTTAGTGCCGAAATTCTGACACTTGAATGGAATGTTTTATAAAGTTATAAAAACTTTACCAACACTTAGCGTATTGCACAATGCACGATACAACAAGTGAACTGATTGAACTTGCTCAGGCTTACTAAAAAAACAGTTTTCTCCAGTAAAATATTGTAGTTAATTGATATGAAAGTAATTGAGACTTACCGCAGTCGTTTACAGAAATATCTCGACATAGTCGGAAGAACAGCTAGTGTTGAGGTCTTCATTTCTCTACCGGAAAAAATAATGGCGACCGTCACCCACGAGGTATTTTGTCAGACAAAATTACTCAGAAAATTCGGCTCCGTCTCCGTTTGCGTCCCGTACTTCTCGCCAGACAGCAGCACTTGGATTTTTCGTACTGCCGCGGACAGTCGGCAGGTGCCGACACCGATCAAGCAGTGTAGAATAGAAATCGGTAGTGCTTATATTTTCACGGGTAGGGTGCAGCACTAATTACAGCATTGTAATTCCGTACTGCCTATAGCTACAGTTCGTATATCATGTCGTTTCGCGCCGTCTTTCCGCTAGATATCAGCCCACTCTCCACTTGTAAGATAACTGAAATCTGCTGAATCTTTTTGACTCAGCACACCCTCACCCCAAAAGGGCAACATAGTTGCCCCAACGTTAAAGGCCAGGAGAGTACCCTGCAGTGTACCTCTCCCCAAAACAAACCGGTGGACGTCGTGATTAGGTTGGCTCAGCAGAGCTTGCTCTCAGGAGAACAGATTCTCAGAAGGAAAACGAAAGAGACGAAAGAAGATGTGTATTATGTAAGTGTGCGGGTGCTGCCTGCTGACCTGATCAGGGTCCGCATACAGCACAAGAGAGAGACAGCAAAAGACTAAAGAAGATTTTGACGTCGGAGACTTCCGACCTCCTGAGGCTTGCCCACCAATGCCGGAACACGACTTCCACCTTAAACAAGGACATCCGCCGTATCTTTACGGGGACTAACCCCCATCGAACGTTTTCGATAGCCCTCGACAACGTTTCAGTTTGGAAATGTGGCTTATCACCATTTTTTGTTTGTCTCCCGGTATACCCAGCCGGGCCGTCACCGGTGACGTGAATCCTAGGATACGGTATGGCCCCGACCAATGGTAGCATAGCTTCGCAGCACGTTTGTCAGCGGCTGAGCTGAGTGGGTGGCTTTGGCAATAGACCCAGTCACCAATCCGGAAGGGGTTTGGAATACGCCCCTGATTATAACGCCGACGGACCCGCTCGTGCGCTCGCAGCAAATTCTTCCGAGCCACTTTCCATCTCTCCGCAGTTTTATTATTGGGCTCCCGTGGCAGAAGATCTTCGATATCCCACAGGTTGGTCAACGGGAGTGCGGGCGAGAATCCAAACAGAATTTCAAAGGGCACGGCCTGATGACTATCGTGTCTGGCCGTGTTGAAAGCTAATTGTAACCACTTCAAATTCTGATCCCAGGTGGTCTGTTGCTCAGCATGATAAGCAATTAAGGCGGACCGGAGATTCCGATTGAATCTCTCCGCATGGGACGGTTGTGGGTAATAAGGGGAAGTGGTTACGTGTTTGATGCCACTGGCGAAACACATACGCCTGAATTCGTTTGAAATAAATTGCGGGCCATTGTCCGAAACAATGATGGTCGGAAGACCGAAATGCTGAAATACATGGTTCTGTAGAGCGTTGATGGTCAAACGAGCGGTTACCTGTCGTAAGGGCAGTAGCCAGGCAAACTTTGAAAAAGCATCTACACAAACAAGCAGGTAAGCATTACCTGACTTGCTACGGGGGAACGGTCCCACGTAGTCAATAAACAACTTTTTCATTGGTCTGCTCGCCACCTCAGATGATAACAACCCTAGTTTGGTATTCTGGGCAGGCTTGCTCAAGCCACAAAGATGACAGCTCTTAACCCTTGACGCTATGTCTCTATCCATGCCCTTCCAGATAAAATGTTTCCTAATACTGGAAATGCTCTTCAAAATTCCCTTGTGGCCTCCGACTGGGGAATCATGGTAATAGCTGAAGACCATGGGCACTAATTTGCTAGGCAGCACGATTTTAGGTGCTCGTCCTTTTCTCTCTCGACAACAAAGGACCCCCTTGGACAAGAAATATGGGGCCTGTACGTTACCCTGCTTGATATTTTGGATGACTGGACCCAGCGCTTCATCGTTTAACTGATGGGGTAACACATCAGTGAAGGCTAATGGAAAATCTAGAAGAACGGAACAGGGTTGCTCAGCTTGGGCATCACTGGGTTGGGAAAACATTCGGGACAAGGCGTCTGCAACCACATTCTGAGATCCCCTGATGTGTTGCACGGTGAACTTAAATGATGAGATTTTCACCACCCATCTACCAATTTTACCCAGTTGCCGGGGATGAGCCAGAAGCCATGAGAGAGCCTGATTGTCGGTCTCGAGCAGGAACTCAGCATGTTCCAGGAAACGCCTGAACTTGTCTAGAGCGTACACAACAGCTAAACACTCTAGCTCATAAACGGATGATTTACGTTCTTGCTGGGTCAACGTCCGGGAGATAAAAGCCACAGGCTGCCTAGCGTCGTCTATAACTTGGGAGAGAACCGCTCCGAGCGCAACCGAACTCGCGTCCGTCTGCAGTATGAACGGCTTCGAAAAGTCGGGCATCCGCAACACCGGTCGGGAGATAATGGCTTCCTTTAATGTAGCGAAAGCCTTCTGTTGGTTTTCCCCCCATGTAAACTTTGCGCCCTTCTTTCTCAATTCATTCAAGGGAGCGGCAATTTCAGCGATGTTCGGTATGAAACGCCGGTAAAAATTTATCATACCGACGAATCTCGCTATGCCCTTCGCATCCCTAGGAGGAGGAAAGTCACGGATGCCCTGTGTCCTCTCTGGGTCTACCGTCACGCCCTTGTGTGATACTAAATGGCCCAAGAAAGAAATACTCTCTTGGGCGAAACGAACCTTTTCGGGATTGACAGTGAGGCCAGCCTCTCTTAAGCGACCCAACACCTCTCTTAAATGCCCCAGATGATCTTCGAAAGTCTCGCTGTATACTAAAAGATCGTCGAGATAATTAAATACGAACCAGAATTTCACATCGTGAAAAACCGTATCGAGAAGGCGAGTAAGTGTCTGGGCTCCCACAGCCAAACCCATGGGAACCCTTGTGTACTGGTACAAATTCCAGGGTACACAAAAAGCCGTATATGGTCTGCTTTCTTTGGCAAGAGGTATCTGATGATAGGCCGCGTTCAGATCGATAATAGTGTAATATCTGGCCCCACTGAACCAATCAAAGGCCGAATGTAAATCTGGGAGGGGAACAGAATCCACCTCTATATTGGCGTTCAACTTCCGGTAATCAATCACCATTCTTTGTTTGCCCCCAGGCTTTGGCACTAAAAATGCTGGACTGGCATAGCTGGAATGAGAAGGTTCAATTACCCCTTGTTGCAACAATTCTTGAACCTTCTCTCGCAGAATGGTCATTTTTGGAGGAGCAAACTTGTAAGGGTGTGACCTTACTATTTTCGAATCTGTAAGTCGAATTTTGTATTCCAGCAGGTGTGTGAGTCCCAAAGTAGGAGTTAACACCTCGGGAAATTCCTCACACAAATAGTCTAAGGCCGTCTGCTGGGATGGAGTGAGATGATCTCGTGCAGAATCGGGACAAGCTACTTCTTGGATACCCGGCTTAGCGCCCTGGTACCCAAGGAACGGAATTAAAACTTCCCGATTGAATTTAAAAAAACATTGGTGCGCTTGGATGTCCAGCACGAGACCACTTTTTGCGATGAAATCGGCACCAATGATACAATCCACTCCCAGAGCAGGAGAAACCAGAAAAGGCCACACCCAAGAAAACCCATCGATTTTGATTTTAAAGGTAGTAACCCGGGAGATAGGCAAGATTTCCCGGGATGCAGTCCAGCATATTGCAGATGACAAGTCCGACTGCTTAATCAAGCCGTGCTTTTTAAGGTCCTCATATACCCGAGATGAGATGATGGATCGGGCTGAACCGGAGTCAACTAAGGCTCTGAGCTGACCCCCCTTTACCTCGAGCGACAGAAAGGGGCATACAGAAAGTTGTTGCGAGGTAGCGGACTGGACCTTGATGTTAGAAGATTTGGATTTTAACAACTGCCTGGAGGTCGTTGGAAGTTGAACAGAATTAGAAAGGGGGGAAGACATCCTCCGAAATATCTTCCCCTATCTACCTAGTTTTTTGGTGCTGGTCTAAACATAGGTGGTGCTGGTCGCGCGCGCCCTCGCGTGCAATTTCTCGCCACGTGTCCCGGGCGGTTACAATTATAGCAAATCACAGCGTTCGCTTGCTCGCGATTACGAGCTGGCTGGGCCTGTCGGGGGAAGATAGGCTCTCTGGACCCTTCCGATCTCTGTGGTCTGGGTTCGGCTCCTCTACTATCTCCTGTCGCATGGTCGGTCATCTGCATGGCCTCCGTCATAACGCAGAGCCGGTCCAGGTCAGCAAACCACTGCGGCCGCTGGGCAAAAACTAGTCGCAGACGGTCGTCGGCAGAGGCGCCGTCGAGAATGTGTTGTACCACCTCTTCCTCCGACATGCCCATTCCCAGTATACGAGCTATTTTGCGTATTCGCTGCACGTACTGGGCCAATGTTTTGCCCCGCGCCTGGACTCTATAAAAGTGACGATGGCGCAATTGCTTCATCAGTCTACTAGGGATGAACGCCCTCAGCACCACCCGGTGGAACTCGTCCACACCTTTGCGTCGCATCACTTCCGCCACCCTGTCAGCCATGGTACTGCGACAATAGGGGAAGATGAGCTCGAGCACCGTTCTCTCCAACATGCCCGGGTAGTCCTTCAACTCAAAGACGGTTTTAAAAAAAGGTATGAGTTTGTCCGCCTCCAGTCCGTCTACGACTGGAAGTTGTTGTATAATGTGGGCAAGTGGGTTGGGCAGTTTATTGTACGTCGCCGCCCCCGAACCAGTTTGCACAGGATCTACGTCTCTATACGAAGAAGTGTTCACGGCTGAGACCACGGACTCCTCAGCAACCAGAACCGGAGTGGATGCTCTTACAGGTTGTGACCCCTGGAGGGTCGAGGTAATCTCTTTAATTCTCTTGGGTATGTTATATGGCGGCACAAGTTCACCGCCTTGGGCTTGTAAATTCTGCAGACGAAGAATTACGTGCTGCATACGTTGCCGGATCCACCGGACACCGAGAGAGCATCCTGGTCCCTCCTCCAAACTTTCGACGGATTGAGCTAACTCCCGCAGCTCATCCCACTTCTCCGTACAACACTCCCACTCACTCTCGGTGTCAGTAATAGTGACCCTAGAGAGCGCATCACCCGCGGCCAGCGCTTCTCGGAGCTGCCGCCGTAAAATTGGTACATTGCCACGAGGTTCTTTGCCCCGGGCCCGGAGCTCGAACTCAAGTTCCTCCTGCAAAAACAACTCAGGATTAAGAGTACTCATCTTCACTTCGCGATCGGCACACTCAACACCCAACTTTACAACTAATTCTAACTAATACCAGAATCTGAAAAACTCAAGTACTATATCTTCCATTAAGTAGACTGCGGGTCCACCTACCGATGCGAGAAACCAGCCCACTACCTGAACTGCTCTCACTCTATTACCAGACAAAGGAACGCGACACACACACAACACGAAAACAAAAAACACACCGACCAACGAAAATTTATTTTAACAATTTCTTATGTTACTTCGGCTACCATTTATCGGAAGAAACCGACTGCCGATCGGGCCATACTGCATAATTCAAAAAAACAACAACACCTCCCCAAATATGGGCAAGGCAATACTCCAACCAACCAAGCACCGAACTGCGATAAGTCCCCTTTCCCCAGGGATTTCCCCTTCTAAAATCTCTCACCACGTGGCACTATTCACTATTCAAGGCGGGCAAGTACATATACATTTATCTCAAAACCTTAAGCTAACAAAAATATTTTCAACTTTAGATATAGGGCTTCTTGAAAATTTTGTCTAAGTTCTATTAGAACTCAACATTGTGGGAGTTCCAGAATGTTTCCTAAGTTTGCAAGCCCCGTCACACCCACAGGACCCACTGGTTGACCCCAATCGTAACCGCGCTCTGCTACCAAATGTCACCCCTACTTTGACTTTAGCAGTTAAAAAAAAAGATTTTTTTTTTTTTTTGAGAAAAATTTTTGAGAATTTTTTTTTTTTTTTTTTTTTTTTGTAAAGAGGGGCCACAAGTTAATTATAAGTAGGCTAAGGCCTAGAGAAGCCAAAAATGCGCTGGATCCAGTGAGACGGGACTTGCAATGAAAACTCAAGAATTAAACAATTAACAAATCCTTTTTATTGTTCTATCTCATTAAACAATTAATAATAAAATAAATAAACCCAACAGTAATCTATTTCCCCTTAAATAGTTAATTAAATAAAGTATACTTTCTCAACAAGGCCACCTGAAAATAATTATTGAAACCAAGAAAATAATTTGCTATGTCACTCTACCAATGAATTGAAATTTAAAACCATGACTAACCTTGAAATAAAGCTTCCACTAAAATATTAATAAAATATAAAATTTATTTTATGTTCCTTTTAGAATGCTTCATATAACTTAATGAAGATAAATGGTATTGATTCCTTGCTAATATTAATTACAAAATAATTACTCAAACAAATTAAATAAATTTTAAAGGGTGACAATTCATATACTTGTTATAAGGTTAAATAAAATAAATTATTTCCTTAAAGAAATGATCCGCAATGATTAATTGAGATAGAATACCTGTTATAAAAAAAATGAAAAGGATAACTACATGACTCCATGTATTAACTTTCTTTTATAAAAAGACATTGCACAAATAAAAACCCTATATCCAAAGTCCCCACCAAAATACACTAAATGCATAACACTTATAACCCCCAAAATGTACATACAAATATACATACATAACATGTTCCACGACACAAATACATTATACAATAGTATACAATAAAATATACATAAAAGGTCTCTTGCCACGCCCTTCTTATATTACCCTTCTGGTGTATATAAATTCTTACTTTTTCTTTATAATTATCCCAGTTAGGATTAGAAATTTACTTTTATTATATTACCCTCATGGTGTGGGTTGATTACACATCAGGTGTATAAGATAATGTTTAAGCATACAGTAGTCCCCAGGACATAATAAAATTCAAAACTAAGTGCTGAAGTGGCTAAGTGAGAAATTAAAAATATTTAAAATAATGAACGCCCCCCAGTTATCATAATTAATTTACAGAATTTATATATACCGAAACATTGCCAAATAATAAAATTAGAAATATTGCATAATATTATAACCCTATGAAAAAAATACACTTGGCCCAGAGACGGACATGTTATCTTGATGATTCAGCCTTCAACTTGCCTCAACTAACAAGTTGAAAGGTGTTTCGACTTGCATTCCTTCTGGTTGAAACATGTTGAAAAAGCACCTACCTCCCCAGTATTTTTTATACAAAAGAATTAAACTGATTTTTAATTTAAGTAAATATATATATATATATACTACTGAATTGAACATGGTAAATTACTAATAGCATAAATGACTTAAAAATCTGTAAAGAAACCCCAATAATGAAATAAGTGGAAAATCTATGTTGAATGTTGCATAATCATTATGCCAGTCTCTGAGGTGACAATTTTACCAGAAATATACAGAAATTTACAATTAATTTAACACCCAGTCCACACACTAAACTGTCCCATCAATTGGGAATCTAAATGAATGTTTAAAACTTGTAATGTAGTAGTTGACAGATGTATATAACTGGTCACTGGGTATGATTGAGTGTTGACTCTATGTGTAATTATAATTGGTTATTTATCACCTGATTTCATTCATGAAGGGTTTTATGGAGGTGACATCTCGTGGCCGACATTTTAGATGTTCGTGTGGTCGTCCAAATTCATCCGGTAGCGAAGTGGAGAGCTTAGGATGTTAAATGTTCAGCCATGTAGTAGGTCTTGTTCTCGTCTGTGCAGTAGACCCTGATTACACATTATATTTTTAGTCAGAGACCACAACACAAATGCCCCACTAAAGTTTGCACACCCTCCAAAATACATATATAAAGTCAACATAGTTATTGAGGTATTTAATTAAACTTGGTAATTTTTTTATATGGCCAACATGCCTTACTTGAAAATCTTTACAACAGTTATTCTTTATAACAGTAATTCTTCCTAATATTAACTTCACACAATGTGAGTTACCTGGTTTGTGATTTGACAATTAATTATGGTTTTGTACCATCTCATAAACTTTATACATAGTGTGAATATGTAGCTACCACGTGGTTAAGGTTAATTCAAATACATAGTTTTTTATTATGGAAAATAATATGAATTGGACATTATTTACTTTCAAAACGTGCCTGAGTAAGTTACCAGATATTAATAAGGTTTTACTGTTAAATGTAGCAAAATTTGTATACCATTTAAACTAACTACGCATTGTGCAATAAACTATTGGTGTACCACGAATCTCATTACATCGATGTTATATAAATTTTAAACTTAAATATTTTGTATGCAATATACTTTACCTTTTAGTGCCGAAATTCTGACACTTGAATGGAATGTTTTATAAAGTTATAAAAACTTTACCAACACTTAGCGTATTGCACAATGCACGATACAACAAGTGAACTGATTGAACTTGCTCAGGCTTACTAAAAAAACAGTTTTCTCCAGTAAAATATTGTAGTTAATTGATATGAAAGTAATTGAGACTTACCGCAGTCGTTTACAGAATTATCTCGACATAGTCGGAAGAACAGCTAGTGTTGAGGTCTTCATTTCTCTACCGGAAAAAATAATGGCGACCGTCACCCACGAGGTATTTTGTCAGACAAAATTACTCAGAAAATTCGGCTCCATCTCCATTTGCGTCCCGTACTTCTCGCCAGACAGCAGCACTTGGATTTTTCATACTGCCGCGGACAGTCGGCAGGTGCCGACACCGATCAAGCAGTGTAGAATAGAAATCGGTAGTGCTTATATTTTCACGGGTAGGGTGCAGCACTAATTACAGCATTGTAATTCCGTACTGCCTATAGCTACAGTTCGTATATCATGTCGTTTCGTGCCGTCTTTCCGCTAGATATCAGCCCACTCTCCAATTGTAAGATAACTGAAATCTGCTGAATCTTTTTGACTCAGCACATTACAATTCTTTGATTACTGTCTTCAAAATTAATTCGGTTTTTTATTTAAATTGCAAAATATTAATATTATTATTACAACAATTATCTACATACACATGGTTCATCTGACGTCCTACAATACACATAATTAGATTCACTAAACATTTTTATTTACAAACCTTCATCATTATTTATTCAGGTATATCACACTTCAATGTCCAAGGTTGCGAGGTCAACACCATAAAACAAAAATATTTATAATTGTCCATTAATTGTTTATAGTCTACCCTCCATCGTCAAAGATTAATCTTTGTTTTATATAGCACTTTTCAATTTTATTTACACACATATTGTTGTCTTGTGTGTCATAACCAAACAATTTCAATTTATTCGTTATATCATAATAATCATACACCAAGTCTACATTAAGTATTTCTGTCAAGTTTCCATCAGTAAATATTTCCAATATCGGGTCAGTTACTTTTTTATTATAAATTAAATCATTATTATTTAAATACACTTCTAACCTTACTTTCCACTCATCATAATCTCTCTTTAAATTATATACTTCTATCTCTTTATTAACACACAGTTCTCTATTTAAATCTCTCTCATCATAACACCATATCACACTCTCAATATTACTCCAGACAGAGGGTACAAAATTATACAACAAAAATAAACAACTCAAATCTTCTACTAACACGGGACTCTTGCCCTTCAAAAACAACACTTGTGAACACTCTGGTTCAGAAAAAATATGGGGAAAATTTACCCTCTGCCCCCATTCTACCACTATATTATCTTTCCACTCTCTCTCTAACTCATAAACACACATTAACCTTTCATTATTACATTCAGTACTCTCATTATTTATTTTTAACATATCACTCTCTGATGCTACCTTTTCAAATACACTACTATTCTCAATATTACATTCATTATTTTCGACCTTATCATTATCATTTGTTAGCTCTTTATCTAGTATCACATTTTGACACATGTCATTATAATTTTCATTCGTATTATTCTTATTTGGATTCATTACAACTACTCCCATTCTCTCAATACTATGTTCTAATTTATTCAAACTAGTTCTTATTATTTCATTACTGTTTTCAACACGTTTATTCATTTCTTGTATATCATTTTTTAATTCATCTAACTTGTTAGTCTGTATATCAAATTTCTCATTAAACTCCCTACTTTGTTTGTCAAATTTGTCATCAAGTCTATCTAATTTCTCATTGAAACTACTCTTAATTTCTTTGATTTCGTTTTTCAATTCTCTAAAATTACTATCTTGTTTTTCTACACTATTGTACATCATATTTTACAATCGGGTTAACATATCATTTTCGTCAGATTTATGATTTTGATTTCCTAAAATAGGTGTTGAATGAATCTCAACTGTCTGTATTATTTTTGACTCCTCAAGACTACTGTCATTTGTTTGAATTCCGGAGTCGCTACTTATTTGACTTTCTATCTGACTGTCAGAGAAGCTGACTTCGTTATTCTCTGCCATTTCTTATTTTATACTTGATACTTAGAATACTTTAATTAATTTAATTTTTTGTAATACACTTTGTATTTCATGTCACTTTCGCGTAAATGACGCCCTTCTATTTCACTACACTAACCTTAAAACACGCGTACGTAATTATCTACGATAAATATTTTTACAAATACGTCATTACCACATCCTATTTTCTGTGCTTTAAAATAGGTCTATCTCGTATAAATAAAATTAAACGAAAATCCTGGCAGCGCGAGCCAATGTAATGTTATAAAAGACATCGAAATATATAAATTAATAAAATACTGCCAGGACTTAACCTGCGCTAGTTTTCACTTACCTGCTGCATAAATTTTATCAGAAGCCCAGAGTCGCCAACATGTTTTTTAGTTATACATGTAAACTTTGAACACTCTACCTTAATAAAAACGGGACAATTTAGCAATCTGACCACCCCCAATTATAATTCAGAAGATATCCGGGAACGTTTAGACGAATCTTGCCGCACAGAAATGAGAAAGTGGTAATGACGAAATAACTTAGACTAACACATTTTTGTCAGTAAATGAATGTTTTTACTTACAGACAGACGGAAATCATTAACATAAAACAAAAGAACAAAACACATTCTGAAATGGTTAAATAGGCCTTACACCTAAATACTTTTTTACACTATAGAAAGCAGCCCAGCTTTGCTCACACACACATCCACACCTTTTAAAAACCACTTATTAAAATAAAAATAATAGTTTGTCTTTACGCATTCATGTTTTATTTACTGTAACTTTATGACCGTAACTTTATTTAAGTAAAATCGCACACTTGTGGAAGTGCGGGCGTGCACACATACCATGTAGATACAGAGTATGGATATTTATTGCAAAAGTTAATAGGTGATTCTATATATTTCATATTTAGTATTGATCACCTCTTTATATAGTACTCTATAAATCACTGAGAAGACAGTAAATTTTATAATTGTTCAATTTGCAGGATGTATTCCCAGTTATAAATTCTGTCCTAAAAGGAGAACTGCATGTAAAGGAAGAAATCATCAAAGAAGAGAACGAACAGTTTGTTGATCAGGTATTATACATAGTTATGCATTTGTTTATAGTAACAAGCATTTATTGTTATAATGGACAGCATTGTTGTTATTTGTAAACTTATTGGTTAAAACTGTTGGAGACCGTTTGGTGTCCCATGGAAGTCATTTTTACATGCACTTTCAGTCCATACGATTTAGCCAGAACATGTACCATTACCACATGGCGGGAAATTTGAATTTGATGACATCAGGAAGGTGAGTACCATGTGACCATGGGTGGGGTAGAATGTGACTGGAGTAGGGATATCACGTGGCCATGGTGGGAGTATCATGTGACAGGCACCAAGTGGGGGTACCACAGTACTGGGTGCGAAGTGTAGTGATTGTAAAATAGGTTAATTACCTTCTGTCAACGTTTCTCAGAATCCTATACGGGATTACTCGAGTTTCGACACCAATGGTGTCATCATCAGATCCAATATGATTAAGGTTAAAACATTAATCGATGTATATTCATCTTGTCAAGTATTAAAAATTAAAAAACAACACATACATTGTACAAAATAATAAATGACACGTATTAAAACAAAATAACAACGAAATAAAAGCAACACGCGGCCGTAACGAACCTGCACAGGAACGCTCCCACGGTAAACGTAAAACTAATCAATGCCGGTTTGACCTTCGTGCAATTTTATCAATCTGATATAGCCGATTTCTCGTTCTATATGATTGATTCTATTAAATAAAATATTATTTGCATGTATTGCTTTTTTTTTAGGACACGATTGTGATCCTCCTTTATATATCTCGAACCTTTCGAGGGTGTCTAGCCTTAGTGACTTTTTACATTTATGTAGGATATCTAAATTATCACCAATACTCTTTATGTTATGGTCATGTAAACTTAAATGTTCTGCAAATGTAGATCTTCTTACATTTGACTTGGAGCTTGGGATATGTTCTTTATAGCGTAATTTGAAGGAACGACCCGTTTGTCCTATGTAGAACTGTGTGCAATCAGAACAATTAAGTCTATATACACCAGTACCGTCAAATATATCGGAGGGTATATTTTTGTTTGTAAATGTAAGTTTTTTCTCAAGCTTATTATTCAGTAAATATTATTAATTTTATTATTTATTTTTGTTAAAGTAAATAAATAATACCATTATTAAGAAAAAGAAGACACAAAATAAAAAAATTCGTAACTTATTGAAAAAACAGAACGACACAAGAGAACAATATAATAAGTCATCAGTTTTACCCTCGTGTTGTTAATCTTACTGAATTCATTAAATTAGTAATAAATTCAAAAAATTAAATTCAATAATGAAGAAACCAACCGTTTGAACAAAGGCCTAAAATACAATTTTAAAAACAATAGTTTCAAACAATCACTCTTTAATGAAATATTGAACGCTGAAACTGCAATAAACTCCATATCCGACGAAGAAACAAAAACAGTAATAAGACGTGCAATTGATAATAAAATAAAAAAAGTTATGAAAGCCGAAAATATAAATAATACAAAAACTATTTACAATAACTGTTATATTATCTTTATTACTGCCATAAACTTACTATAGAATATCAATAATTTTATTCAACTTTTGTTCCGGGCGCCATCTTGTTATATACAAACAGATTTACTTACCTTAAGGGCAGAATTCGGTTAAGCGAACTAGAAGATAGCGGAATGTGTTATTTGAAATAATAACTCTTGCTTGAAATGTTTACCAAATGACATTACCTTTTAATAACATATTACTTACAAAACATGTGACTCTACCATGCGAAAACAAGCTAGCTGCTATACACCACGAGGTGTTACGTCATGAGACGCAGTTACATTAATTAAGTCAAAAAATTCCCTTAAACATTTCATTTGCCCTCCAAAATAACATCTTCAATTGTATTTTTTATATCATAATTAATAGTAATTTCACAACCCAGCACTTGTTATTTGTTATACATTCTCTCATTCACGCTCGCATTCTTAGTACAATTTCTTTTTTAATTTTTCCCAAATTGAGCTCATTTTATTATTAGTGAATGAAATATTAAATATTAAAAGTCTTGTATTGACCACATTTTGTCACTTAGCTGATATTATTGTCCTGCAGACGTCCCATCGCTGAAACACACTAATAGATGTGAAAAGCTTTCACGAAAACTTTGTTTATATTTTACGTTTCACTGTTATTTATTTTATATGAATACTTCACTGTTTTACATTGTACTAACGGACGTCCGAGACTTGGTTTTAGAAAATTTTTTATACACGGCCGGCCGGCGATGCTGATATAATTTGACTGAGGCCGAATTACAATGCGGCAATACTGAGGTGGGGAGGAACTGCGTCGTTCAATCCTTTGTATATCTCGCCCTTGGTTACTTACAGGCGGAGAAAATGCGTAGTTGCATACCTTGGCTGATGTAATCATGTGCGCAGCTTGTGACACATTTGTATGACAAAATGTTGTTCTGGACGTATACGCTCGACCTTGACGCCAATCCTGTCCATTCGATTTTGCGCAGTTGCAAACCCTCAATAAAACTTTACCAATTTTTTATATGTGACTTGGAAATAAAAATACAATTTATATCGATTATTCCCCAAAATATAATAGGGCCAGAATTGTAACATTACAAAACCCCCTCAATGAGAGATTTTATGATGAAGCATAAAAACTCTCATTGACACATTCATAGAAGAATGAATGAATGAAAGAAAATGAACCCCTCTCCCCCACCCTGCTTGCAAGACATTTCATAGAAGACAACCATAAGTTTGTTAATCCTTTGGAAGAATACGAAATTGTAAAAGTAGTAAATAACACAGTTGAAAGGAAGCTTAGAGAGGAGTTAGAAATATTGAAAGAAAGAGAAAAAGGGTTAGACAATTTAATATTAAAATTAAATTTGATAATGAAGAAATATTTTATAACATGATTAAGAAGTAAATGAGAGAGTATAGATAGATAAGTTTAAGAATTATATTGCATAGAACTAATTGGTTGTTTTAAAATAAGGGTGTGTGACTGACCCACGTGTGTGGAGAGGAAGAGGGTAGTTTAAAAGGATGCACACACACACAACACTGAAACACAAGGAATTTGCTAGAAAAATATGTAACTGTACAGATGGTGGGGCAGGGTTTAGGGGGTGAGGAAGGGTCATTAATTTATAGCTTGTTGTGTGTGAGTAGGGTGGGGGAGAGGGGTGAAGGGTTTGGTTTTACATATTTCCTGTCTATCTCGATCTGACGATGGGCTGTGAAGCTTGAAAGTGCTAATCGGAATAATTTTTATATAGTGGTGTGCAACAGTGATCATTCTGATTGTTTATTCTTATGATATGCCCCTAAGGTCTACCACCCCTACTGAGGTGAAATAGCCTATGCTTAAAAATAATCTTAGATTCCCCTTTTAAAAACCCCATTAAATTTCTAAATTTAACCAATTTCAAAGGCAACCAACTATGGTCAGGTTTGACAATTGCTGGCCACAGCTGGTTGTCATCCAAAACCACGATCTGGGTTGGTAAGGCCGAGATCGCCCAAAATGTAGGGAATCGCAATGGTTTGACACTTAGTGTCGTATATAGTTACATTTGTAACTGCCCCCAAAATCATACATTTATACATATATACAATTCATGTTTAAATTCCTACACTAATACATAATAATACATTCATAATTAACATTGCGATTATTACATTTATTCACATTTAAGCTTGACCAAAAATTTACACACCCTACATCTTTAAATTTGCGTATAAAATCATAAACATTACATTTTAATTAATTATTTAATTAATAATTTTAATTATTAAATTTTTATTAATTAGCCATCAATTATTTATCATTTATTTATCATTTAATTCTTCACAATTTCAAATTTATTATTAACATTCATGTTACATTATATTTCATTTCTTATTACCTTTCTACTATGAATTTTCTACTTAACCCTTCACATTTTTATCATTGATTAGTCTGGGTGACCCCTGTATTCACTATGATTTGACTTATTGAATAGGCATTAACATTTATAATCTTACTCACCTTTCTTCCAACAACCACTATTAACAACCATATTTACATATCATGACACCAATCTCGATTATAACTCCCTTCACATTTTATCCAACTCCTCTGGCACCGCTCGTCTTTGTACTAGGATGTGTGTTCCCAAGCTGGCCATATACATACCTAACCATTTGCCCCCCAAAATATCGGCAAACACTCCCTTAAACTACTCTATCCCCTGCCACAACATCGCATGCTGGTCTCTTGCCACGCTGCACGCTCATCACTCCTTACACCACTACCCTTACTACAAAATATCATCATCAATAAATATATTTACCATTCACATTACTCACCTACTCTACATATAATCACTACTGCTGTGTCCCTAAAATATCTAACACCCTCTTTGTGTGTTACTGGTAATTCACAATTCTTATTTATCTAACTCCCTTTAACTTTAATTGACTAACTCAAATCAATTTAATAATTATCACCCATGCTCTATCCACTTTACATTACTGTGTTCATTGACAATTGCATTAGAAAATTCACCCCTCACCTACTAATAACAATATATCTCAATATCCAAGTATATTACATGCTTAATCATTTATTATTCATTAGAAATCTCATCAAATCATTTAACTTCATTATCAAAATTTATTTTGTACAACATTAATTAAGTAATTAATCTTCACTTATTTAATTCAATTATTTAAAATTTTATCATTATTTTCCTCACTTGTTTAGTCAAAACAAAAAATGTTAATTGTTATTATTAAATCAATTAAACTATAACTTCCTGTTACATACATGGTTTACATAAAATTAGCTGTAATACACAACATCAAGAATACACAAATACATTGACATTAATACACACAAAAAAATATATACAATCCAACTTATTATTTTATCATTTACCAAGATCAGTTCATAAACAGTCCATTTCAAAACCACTGTTCACATATATTAAATGTTCATACACAATAAAACAATCTATCCTCCATCATTGAATAACAGTCGAATCTTAGGTCTATACAACTTATTTTTAATTAAATATATATTATTATTATCAATATAATATTTATTTAAATTTTTATATTCTTCCACAATGTCGTTTGGATTAATTGGTTTATTCCATATCAATTTATCATGTACCATGTCATCATCGGGTATGATCCTGTCACCTTTAGTATTATCTGTCATAATCGTGTAAGTCATAAAGTCATTATTATCGTCATGACAGTTATCTAGTAATACACCCATTATTTCACAAGGTAAGTATTTGTTATCATTATTATCATCATCTACTATTGGTGCTATCTCAATTTCACTATAAGGTAAGTAATCGTTATTATTATTACTTTTCTCTCTACCTAACCTCCCTACAAATTCTTCATAGCTTCGATTTACTTTATATATCTCTACCTCTCTCTTACCACACAACTCTCTTTCATCACAATGCCTCTCTCTCTTAATAAATTTCTCACCGTAACACCAAGCTACACTCTCTCTCTCAATATATGCAGGGGACACTAACTCATAATTACTGCACCACCTATGAGGTACACAAAAAATCCAAGGAAATTCATTTGTAGACATATCGTCTTCCAAATATACATTGAAGGAACCCTCGTCCTTCCTAAACACATGTGAAGCCTTTACTTCACTCCCAACTACACAATTAAGGGAAAATCTACCCCCTGCATCCCAGCTACAAATATACTCTCTCTCTCTCTCTCTCTCTCTCTCTCTCTCTCTCTCTCTCTCTCTCTCTCTCTCTCTCTCTCTCTCTCTCTCCCTCTCTCTGATTCATCACACACAAACATCTCATTATCAATTTCTACTCTCTCTAAAATTTCGTTATCACTAGTTATCACTATCCATATCTACATAATTATTTTCTACCACCATGTTCTTATTATATCATTGTTATTACCTGTGAACTCATTATTCAAATTATCATTATTACTCACCTTGTTAGTACTTAAACTAACACTATTTTCTGTAAATGTATCTTCATTACTACCTACACTATTCTGTACCCCGCTTTTATTCTCGTAATTCTCGTCTACTTTATTCTTTGGTCTTTCGAACTTCTCGTCAAATTTATCAAGCATTACATCAAATTTCTTGGCTATTTTTAACAGTAATTGCATCATTGCACTAATCTCCTCTCTTTAATTTCGTACCGAGTTGAGATGGGTGTTATTTTAACTGGATTTAATTCAGTGGCACTGGTTTCACTGATCTGACTAATTGGGGTTAATTTAACGTCCATCTCACTCGTAACTGTTTCGTCAGTGACACTGACTTCTACATTATTATCGTCACCAGTATTCATTTTGCTTATTTATAATACATATGCATGCACATAAACTTAAAACCTAACCTAACCTATCTCCTACGTTTATGTTTACGTATTTTCAAATTATGTATATTATTTCAGATAACTGTCCGCTCCTTCCCGTAGGCTTACCCCACATGAAATAAAATTTTATGTATAGTCCCTGTACTTTCGGGCGACAATGTTATATTATCTTTATTACTGCCATAAACTTACTATAGAATATCAATAATTTTATTCAGCTTTTGTTCCGAGCGCCATCTTGTTATATACAAACAGATTTACTTACCTTAAGGGCAGAATTCGGTTAAGCGAACTAGAAGATAGCGGAATGTGTTATTTGAAATAATAACTCTTGTTTGAAATGTTTACCAAATGACATTACCTTTTAATAACATATTACTTACAAAACATGTGACTCTACCATGCGAAAACAAGCTAGCTGCTATACACCACGAGGTGTTACGTCATGAGACGCAGTTACATTAATTAAGTCAAAAAATTCCCTTAAACATTTCATTTGCCCTCCAAAATAACATATTCAATTGTATTTTTTATGATATCATAATTAATAGTAATTTCACAACCCAGCACTTGTTATTTGTTAATACATTCTCTCATTCACGCTCGCATTCTTTGTAGCGGGTCATTTTGGGAGTCTTATTTTTCTTTCAGTATGGGGCAGTTATATCTTTTGTTTCTTTCATTTTGGGCGGGCTTGTAAAAAAGTTATGAAAAAATATTGTGCAACTGTTAATCCAATTACAACAGAACGATGTTAAGAAACAGTGAGACAAAGGCTACACGCAGTTGTTATTGTGTAACGCAGCTCGCAAAGAATTTACCTCCACAAAATTCTAAGAACTTTGTATGTGTGTCGACGCCCGAGCGCAACTACGCAAGCACGCGCTAAAAAGGACGCTCTTGACTAAAAAACTCAAGATGGCTAGAGCGAGAATATTCATCGTCCTCTCCAAAATTATCCGGAAATACTGCCAAAGCCCCGCCTACTATTGATGACGTCAGCAGAGCCGCAGCCAATATCGACTTTTGGTATCCAGAATATAACTCTGCTGTTCCATGTATAAAGCGGTTACTTCACAACAACTGAGGCTTGAGCGACGAAAACATAGTGGCAGTGAATCACCGTTTCCCGCCGGTGGAAGCAAGCTGTACCTGTTACGTTACCGGCTCCAAGCTATCTTAGTAAGAGACGCAGCAGTCTTTTGTCGACCCTCGCCTGCGCAGGCCGCCCGACAACCCGGGCTCAGAAACAAAGTTTTTTTAACTAATGTAACAGTATACAACAGTATAAATTTATGTGACCGCGGTCGGTTTTAAAAGAAACAATATCAATAATGGCGTGTGAATAGTATAGAACCAACCATTCTCGGGAGAAGATACGTGTGTGCGGTGACCGCGTGGCCGGCGTGTGGGGTTGGGAATTTATAATTTAAATAAAAAATGATCAGGGGTTAATAATTTTCTGAGTGAATGTAGAGAGTGTGTAAAGCTGGGCTGTTTGTTTTGTTTGAATTATAATTGTGTTTGTTAGAAATGATAAGGTAAGTTATAGTCTGTAAGTTCTGTTAATAACAACATGCACGAGTTGCATCATATTTGACTAAATGTAATTCTATTCAATCTCAATAATGGAACATTAAAATTATCAATTCTCTTCAAAAATGAGTTGTGTCAGTGCTTTGCGTAACCTATTAGACCATGTTTGTATCTAGGTACATGTGATCGAACCCTTGGACCTTATAGAGGCGATCTTGCCGGTAAGTTGAAAAGTAGATTTTTTGTGTTTTGTATTAATAAATGTGATCGATAAATTAATAACAGCACATCTTAGTACAATTTCTTTTTTAATTTTCCCCAAATTGAGCTCATTTTATTATTAGTGAATGAAATATTAAATATTAAAAGTCTTGTATCGACCACATTTTGTCACTTAGCTGATATTATTGTCCTGCAGACGTCCCATCGCTGAAACACACTAATAGATGTGAAAAGCTTTCACGAAAACTTTGTTTATATTTTACGTTTCACTGTTATTTATTTTATATGAATACTTCACTGTTTTACATTGTACTAACGGACGTCCGAGACTTGGTTTTAGAAAATTTTTTATACACGGCCGGCCGGCGATACGGATATAATGTGACTGAGGCCGAATTACAATGCGGCAATACTGAGGTGGGGAGGAACTGCGTCGTTCAATCCTTTGTATATCTCGCCCTTGGTTACTTACAGGCGGAGAAAATGCGTAGTTGCATACCTTGGCTGATGTAATCATGTGCGCAGCTTGTGACACATTTGTATGACAAAATGTTGTTCTGGACGTATACGCTCGACCTTGACGCCAATCCTGTCCATTCGATTTTGCGCAGTTGCAAACCCTCAATAAAACTTTACCAATTTTTTATATGTGACTTGGAAATAAAAATACAATTTATATCGATTATTCCCCAAAATATAATAGGGCCAGAATTGTAACGTTACATAACAAAACAAGGGTGTTTAATGAGATAAAGGCGAAATTAATAGACCATAACGCAATTGTCACCAAAGCGGACAAAGGTCAAACTCTAGTAATTTTAACTTATGAAAATTATAAAAACAAGATACAGGACTTCATTAAAAATAATAACATTATTGAGATTCATAGCGATCCCACTCTTATATTTAATAATAACGTGAAATCAATACTAAATAAAACCAAAGACATCATAACGAACGATGAGAAAGAATACTTAAAAATGATAGATCCCAAGGCACCTAGACTTAGGGGCATTCCAAAAATACATAAAAATAATATACCTGTCCATCCTTTAGTTAATTTCATGTCTACACCTTCATATAAAATTGCCAAAAAACTCGAAAAAATTTTTAGACAACGTATAACGTTCAGTAAAAATTATAGCTTGAAAAACAGTTTAGAACTGGTCGAACTTACAAAAACAATTACAATCGACCCGAGACACACCCTCGCCTCATTCAACATAGTAAATTTATACACGAACGTACCCATTAATGAAACGTTAGAAATAGCAAAAAGTTTATTACTCTCTAAATCCACATTAAATCATGAAACAGTCGATGAGTTAATCAATTTGACAAAAGTAATATTAGAACAAAATTATTTCATTTTCGATAACAAATATTATTTACAACGGGATGGATTGGCGATGGGATCCCCATTATTAGGCATCCTGGTGGAAATTTACTTAAATCACATTGAAACAAACGAAATATTATCAACTAAAAACAAACATTATACAAAAATTTTATTTTACCGACGATATGTGGATGACACAATAATGATTTATAATGGCAATTGCAGGCAATTGGAGATGCTTAAAAAATATATGAATACTATTACAGATAATTTGCAATTCACATTAGAGACGGAAATGAATAATAAAATTAATATTTTAGATTTAACTTTAACAAAAATAAATAATAAAACTAATTATAATATTTACAGAAAACCAACAATCACAGATCATGCTATTCACGCCTCATCATATCACCCTATTTCACATAAAATGGCATTTTTTAATTGTATGATTCATAGATTGCTGGCATTACCCCTATCTACGGAAGATTATAAAAATGAACTAAACATTATCAAACACATAGCGATAGCCAATGGATACAAAAGTCATATAGTAGATAGAATAATTAATAAAAAAACAAAATAAACCAATAAATATTGATGTGTCCAAAGAAAAAGTAAAAAATATATTGCAATAGAATATGGTAAAATTCTACATCATATTTTTAAAAACCAATTAAAAAAGCATAATATTACTTTGGCTTCAATGGCGAATAATAAGCTTGAGAAAAAACTTACATTTACAAACAAAAATATACCCTCTGATATATTTGACGGTACTGGTGTATATAGACTTAATTTTTCTGATTGCACACAGTTATGCATAGGACAAACGGGTCGTTCCTTCAAATTACGCTATAAAGTTTCCAAGGCGCAATTAAAACAACTGGCGTGGTCACGCCAGCGAAGACCCAGTCTCCAACTGACTACGAAACAAGACACACGTGTTGTTTTCGATTAGTGCCATCTGGCATGTACGGTAGGTCGAATCAGTTAAAGTAGGCGTACCCAAGTGTATTAGAAATTAATGAAGCAGTAAAAACTTTTAAAATAACCCCAGTCTCCAGTTGTACACCATGCGGGACTCATGTATTCTTTCAGTGCCCGCAGGCAATTCCGGTAGGCCTACAAAAGTGTATAAAAGAATGTAATGGAACAGTGAACAACTTTTTGAAATACTAATTTAGCTGACGTGGTTATGGTGAAAAAGTTGTGGAACATTTATTTTGGTGTTTTTCATAAAAAAGTAACTTTCAACGTAATGTGCAACCACTGGACTACCACGTGGCAGATAAGTAACTGATCAGTAACAAACTTAAATGGCCAGAATTCATTAAAACTTAACGTAATTTAATATATTTGAATTGTTAAACAAAATCTATTAAATTCAAAATCAACAAAATAATGAGATCTCAGTAAAAAGGAGGGTAAATAGAAAGAGTGAGCGAGTGTGTGAGAGTAAAAGGGGGGAAGGAGAAAGAGAGCAAAGTACTGATTTGCATACAAAACTTTTTATATTATTTTTTTTTGTCTCAGAAATTTTGTTTTAATAACATTCACAACAGTAAAAAGAAATTAATGTTATGTTTGATAAAATATTAAAATATAAGATTACCATGAACATGTGTTAGTTAATTAATACGCCATTTTACCGTAACCTAATTTCTGTATCTTGAGTTCGTCTACAGGACTCTGGAGTTTTTAAATAAGGGAATTTTGTAGTAATTACTTCTTTTGAGTAAGTGTAATTGGTTTCCATATTTGCTCCTCAAAATATGGTGGCGGCCCTGTGGACTTTGTGGGAATTTTCTGTGTTAAGGTAATTCGTAAATAGATCATAATAAGCAGGGGGTAAAGTTCTTCTCTTGTTTATTTTTTTGTACAGTTACAATTTCAGATTTATGTTCCCTTAACAAGTGTATCCAACGTGTCCGTGGCCATCTTGTCCTCTGCTTGTCTTGATTTAATAGGGCGATGTCGTGTGAAGCATAAAATTGTGTAACTTAATGTATACGTGTGTATGAAAGAAATTAAAGTGGCCAGTTCCTGGTTTCTTCTTCTTGTCTTGTTTTTTCTACGTTCATAAATAAGGTTAACGTTCATGCACGCATACGCGTGTATGTGTGTGTGTGTGTGTGTTAAGTAAAACACTGTGTCTTGACTGCTCTTCTTGTCTTTGTTGTCGGAGGTTTTTTTAGTGTTCAAAAGTAAGGTTAACCTTCACACAAATGATTAATGAGTGTTGAGGAAAAAGAAATGTGTATATGGGCGTGTTGTCTGTCTGGGTAGAGATAAAATGTGTGGGTCGGGTAGCCTTTGCGAAAAAGCACCTTGATGTTTATGTGTGCACCTAGATTTTGTGTATTGTTGTAACCTAATGAAAACAATCATTCTCCTCGCTCAGAGTGCGAAACAGTATGTGTGAAATACAAACGACATCAATCATTGTGTAATTACGTTTTTTTTATTATTGTATTTATTATTTATTATAAAATTAATTATATTTAAAAGTCAATTTATTACATTATTATGAATTACTGGGGCACCATCTTTTTGTAATTACATGTTAATACCAACTAATAAAAGACAGAATAAATTCTTAACCGTAATTCTTACCATTGAACGGGTGCAGGATCCTTTTATGCGAACTCGCAATCTGTAAAAGGAGCTAATGGTTTTGTTATGTAATAACAACGCTCTTTGACTATATAAATTAAGTTTGTTTATTATTCCATCTCAGCATTAGATTTGATTTTCTTTTAAATTTACTCACTGTTCATTTTGTCTAAAACATCATTTTTGTTACTTTTATTTCTCTTTCTTTTCAACAGAATACAGACAAGAATTTAGATTATTTTAATATTCATAATGCCCTTATACGAGGTGCTATCAGAAAGTTCCCGGACTAGGTCTAATAAATTCTTTTTGCTTACCTAGGCCATTAATGGCTCCCATCTCCTTCAAAGTAGTCTCCCGGCGAATTGATACAACGAATCCAGCGTTGTTTCCATGCCTGGAAAGTGTCAAAAAAAGTCTTTTGCTGAAGGCTGTCAAGCACCTCCTGCGTTTTTTTCTTAATGTCTTCTACAGTGTCAAAACGGTGACCTTTCATGTGAATTTTTATTTTCGGGAACAGAGAAAAATCACAGGGGGCTAAATCTGGTGAATATGGAGGGTGTGGGACGGTGGCGATATTGTTTTTGGTCAAAAACTCTGTTGTTTTCAGTGAAGCGTGAGCAGGTGCATTGTCGTGATGCAACAGCCAGTTTTGGTCTTCCCACAATTTGGTCCTTTTTCGTCGCACATTTTGTCTCAGCCGCCTCAAAACGTCACAATAAAAATCTGAGTTCACTGTAACACCAGCTGGCACGAACTTGCGATGGACAATGCCTTTGATGTCGAAAAACACAATGAGCATGGTTTTTGTTGCACTTCTGACCTGCCGTGCTTTTTTTGGTCTCGGTGATTGTGGACTTTTCCACTGTGACAACTGCTGTTTTGTTTCTGGATCATAACCATAAAACCAGCTTTCATCACTGGTTATGACCCTGGAGATGAAGGTAGGGTCATTTTCAGACGTTTCTCTGAGTTCACTGCACACATCAACACGGCGCTGTTTCTGATCCACAGACAAAAGCCGAGGGACGAATTTCGCAGCAACATGACGCATGCCTAAATTTTCAGTTAGAATTTCTTGACAGCTTCCATAGCTTATTCCGGCACTTGTACACAACTCATGGATTGTTTGACGACGGTCTTCGTGAATGAGTTGTCGAATTTTTTCAACATTTTCATCCGTTTTGCTCGTGGAAGGTCGTCCTGAACGGTGATCATCTTCAAGTGACATTCTGCCGGCCTTGAAACGAGCGTACCACTGAATAACCTGTGTTCTGTGTAGGGAATGTTCTTCAAAAGCTTCTCGAAGCATTGCAAAAGTTTCAGTAGGCGATTTACCAAGTTTAAAACAAAACTTAATGCACGTGCGTTGCTCGAATTTATCAGCCATTATAAAATTAGCAAATGAACATTAACACACGATTACAAAACACAACGCGTAGACCGAACACAACCTCACAATGCAACGAAACTCGGCAGACTGACTCATTACATATTACGGAATCGGACACTGGGACGCCAGGTTGTACAGTCACGTCCAACAGCCGTGCCAAGTACAGTCCGGGAACTTTCCGATAGCACCCTGTACTAATTCAGATCTTAATATAGGATCTTAAAATTTATGAAAGCAACCCAGCAATTGCTCACATACAACATTCATTCATTCATTCATTTATTTTGAGCGCTCTTTTAATGTAGATTAATCAAATCGGGAAATGGTTGTCTTCTACTTAACTTTCGGCGTCCCTCTCATCACCACGTGCTGCGCTAGTTTGTAGGTCCAAAAGTATTAATTTATCACATTTTTTTATTCCGATTTAAATACTGCACTCACTGTTCATTTTGAGACACCGTTTCACCACTTCTATTCTTTTCTATTAATAATTAAAAAATTTACTTATGAGCCACGTGTTGTGGTTTGCCTGGCGTTGATGGGTGACTGCCTAGGGCACTAACAAAATGCCCCACTCCAAAAGTTGGACAAGACGGAAATTACAATGCCTGCTGGTGACAAAATGTTCGTCCACTTACAGGGAACATGGGTTGTTAATGTGTGTTCTGCGGTGACGATATTGCACTGGCATTCGTCATGTGACTGGTAGGCGTGGTTTTTGTCAGATTTCCGCCAGCAATCGAACACGTGCTGATAGAAACTTTACAGTTTCGACATCTTTGTTAGCATCGGTTGAGGCTGATTAGCGTCCTGTCCGCGCACTTGCTCAAGTTGCGCTCTTGAGTGTGTAACACCATTGAAATTCCCGGAATGGTAATGCGTCTTGCCACGCCCGCTTGCAAAATTACCACGTTGTTCTTTGTCTGACTGAAACTGTTTTCTGCGTGGGATTACAATTGAAATGAAATAAATAAAATAAAATACCCCATTTTGTCCCATTACATCATGTGTATAAGTATAATTACACCATCAAAAATGATACAATAAATATATACACAGTTATCCATTAGATAATGCAATAAAACACACACACACATGCATAAAGTACTTATAGAGTTGTCAGATCGTTTTAACATCAGCAGTGAATCTATAACATGTCAATGTATGGAATTAGAGAGTTACAAATGAAACCGCTGTAGAATGAATAAATAGAAAATCACTAGGTCTTACCTTGTAGGAAAACAAATGTAAAACTTCATTCTTCGTATTGTTTAAATTAGCAGCCATCCTTACTTTTCTTTTATAAAATTGCTAAACTGCTATAATTGTTTTTATTATTTAGACAAAGCTTTTCGTCATTACTGACATCTTCAGGTCTTAAACAACCTTTTTTTTTTTTTTTTTTTTTTTTTTTTTTTTTTTTTTTTTTAGTGTGTTATTCTTAACACACTAACACAGGTTGTTTAAGACCTGAAGATGTCAGTAATGACGAAAAGCTTTGTCTAAATAATAAAAACAATTATAGCAGTTTAGCAATTTTATAAAAGAAAAGTAAAACTTCATGTTCACACGATATTGAAAACTGTAGTAAGTGTGGAACCGAGCTAAGAAATACTGTTCACTCTGCTCCATTTCTCGAATACAAATGACCATATAGCAGATCACTTGATCACGTCCTCCTCCACTGCACCGTAACAAGTGCTCAACAAGTTGGGTAAGTTCCAAACAATCTGCGGAAAAATCAACATATTTGTAGAAACAAGGTAGATCGAGATCCAAAATTAAAGTTTTGCAAAGTTATGGGAGTCCCTGTACTATGTAAAGGGACACACTATGGGTGTGAATTATGGGCAATAACGAAAAAAGACGGTAAAATACAGACCTCGGAAATGGCATTCTCAAGAGTAGTTAAAAGGTGTTCTAAACTTGACCTTATAAGAAATAAGGCCATAAGAGAAGAGGTAAAAGTTTTTAACTTGAATGAAAAATTAAAAGATTACAAACAACAGTGGAAAGAACACTTAGAAAGAATGACATATTCCAGACTGACCAAACAAGTCTGGAAATTCAAACCTATAGGACACAGGTGTGCGGGTAGACCCAGGAAGAGATGGCTGGAGGATTTTTAAGATGGAACAGGCAGCACCTTGTGTATGGCATGTTGTGAAGATGATGATGTATCAAGCATGTCAGTAAATGGTGCTTTTTCTATGCTAACAGTTTATTTCATATTTTAACACATCCCTGGTACAGATTGTTTCCAAGTTAAGGCTTTATAACTCGCACATGTTGTTAGTTGTTTGTTTTTTACCTTTGCACTAGTGTACTTATCCATGATTTCTCCTTACTTCACAACATTACATAACCATGGTGGCAACAACAGTGCAGAATGGGCCACGTGTTTACCATGAGACAGCTGACAGGCAACTCGCTTATTTTATTGTGTTGATAGCATTTCTCTGCAGAACCTTGTTGTGACTGCCTTTGAATATATATTTTTTTAATCGAGTTTACAGCATGTGTGCATACCGTCTTCCTTGCTTAAGGTCAAAATGTACCTTGCACATTTATAAATGCCTTATAAATGTACCGTCATGCTTGCTATAACTCTTATTTATTATATAATTTACATTAAACAAATTGACTCCTTAATTCTGCAACTGCCCTATAGAAGTCCCATTACAGCAGGTAGATTCACAGGTGTTAACTCCATTCTTCTTCATAGCACTGTTCAGACTCAGACATCTGACCAAAATTTCTCTACCGTACCTAGAGAAATTTATTGAATATTTTTAATTTCTTTATCTCAAGATGTATTTTCCTGTATTTGGAACATGTTTTCAGGGGAATCTTATTGTTCCCATCCTCAGCCTTCCTAATTTTGTATCTTGTGGAGTACTTGTGTTTTGGTTGATTGTTGTTATGCTTTCCTGTTGGTTTTTGGTATTTTATACTGATATTATTGTGTGTGATTGTGTATGTATTAACTTTTTGAGTATTTTTGATGTTGAGTGGTTAGAAAATTGTGTCGTGTTTTGTATTAATTGGTGCATTAGTTTGTTTAGTTTTGTGTTTGAATATTTATAAATAGGCCATTACATCTTAAGGCAAAGAAATTATAAATATTAAATAAATTATATATGCATCAAGAAATAGACTAGCAAAAAGTGTTTGAAATGTTTGTGTGTGTGTGACCAATTTAAACAGTTTAGTTTGTTAAAACAGCCGTAAATGGTGTATTTCATTGGGGAAAATAATTTATATTTTGTTTTATGGTAGATATTTTATTTATATTTATATTTATTTTGTTACAGCATTTTCAGGACATCACTACAATTATAAAAGATGAAATTGTTTTAGAAGACGTGGAAAAAGAAAAGAATACACAAGAGGTAAAGTTTTTTTTTTTAATATACAATCAATCTTCCATCTACATGTAGGTAAGATTCATGGTAGATCAGTCTTCCTTTGGAGGCTGTCACTTTATTAACAAAATATTTTTGAAGTTGAACATTTATAGTTGAAAATTAGATTCAGTCTTAGCCTTTCCGGTGCTCTTGGTGGGTATATACACGAAATTTTTATGTCCGTATGGTGATCCGATTTGGTAAGTCGCACGTCGTTTTAAATTGGTAATGTTCTCAGAACAGTTTAGTATGCCTATGGCAGTGACACATGGAACAAGCATTGTGCGTACAAGGTCAACGAATTGTCTGTAGTTATGAGTCAGCTGTTAAAACAAAGACAGTTCATTCAGTGTGTCTGGTGTCATGTAGAAGTTGAGATAATTCACAGGTGAGTTTTTGTAAATGCTGCTATTAAATGATATGTATATTTGTTGTTGTGGCGAGTTCCTTTTAGTTACATTTGCAATTGACAGTTGAGTGTTGCTCAGGTTGTGTAATCTTTGCTGTTAGCAATAAATGTAATTGTTGTTGTGGCGAGTTTATTTTTTATCTACATTTGCTAATTGACAGTTGAGTGTTTTGAGATTGTGTAATCTTTGCAGTAAATGACATGTATAATTGTTATTGCGGCCCGTTTTGTAAACGGTAGAGTGCTCCGCGCGTATATACACACTGCTGCTGAAAATGTGGCGCACAGGCAAAGTATAACAGCTCACACATGTTGACAGGAAAAAGGTTAAAACATTGAGACACCTGAGATGTCTTGCATTGGTGCTTCACCCAATAAGGTGAGTGCTAATTGATTGGGGTTGGTGATTCAATTTCAGTTATTAGTTTATACAATAACATTGAATTTCCTATACCAGTGAAACACTTGAATGTTGTCTTCTACACTTTTGTTCCTTGTGAGTAATGGGTAGGTTGATGATTGTTATCAACACTTAATATGAATACCTTGTGAATATATCAATAATTGAATGAACGAATGAAATTTTGTTTTTACTCAACCTTTTTTTAGTATTTGTCTTTCTGTCTGTTGAGGTATATCTCACGATTACTTTTCAATGCATCAAATGATTTTTGTAAACCTTCGCCTGTGTGTCTGTAACTCTACCCTACAGAACCCTATTGTTTTTGACACTGACCCTGTAAAATGTAGGTGGTAGAGTGGCAAAAATGTGTGAGGGTGAAAATTTGGAAAAAATCACAAAAGTCCATTGGAATATTGAATTAAAGAGAACTTTATGAATTTAGCTTCATTTTTAAAAATCTTAAAAATTTTGGCATGCCAGGGGCCAAAAGTGAGGGAAAATTCTGATAAAATTGCAAAAATTCAAAGGGATTATTGGGCATATGGTATGTGGGATATCAAAGGGAATATTAACTAAAATCTGAATGTAGTGGCGAGCTTTAGAAATTTCAATATTTTGGAATACAAATTTGTAACACAGCACCCTAGAATGGAATCAAAAATTATTAAAATCTGGCCATGGTCAGACTGAAGAATATTTTAACACAAATTAGATGTTTAGAATTTTTAGCCTGTATTGTGTGCTTACTATACAGTTGTTACATTTCTGAACAAAAAATATGGAATTTTTAATTAAGAAAGTTGTGTTAGTGGGTATAATCACTATTGTCAGTCCATTGTTAAGCAGCAGGGAAATGGGCAGTAGTCGGTACAACTAATTGGAGGAATGAAGCGCCTAGACAACACACAGTTATGGACTTCACAAAATCAGTGGGAGCTCAGTATATTATCTGAAATGAAGACAGATAAACCTGTTTGAAATGATTTGCTGTAAACTTCTTACATGTAGTGGCACTTCTCCTGTGTGTATAGTTTGCTACATTCACCAAAATGAACTATCACATGACTAAAACCATAATGGCTGCCAGACAGTCAACTCTATGTGGGCCACTCTTTATATACAAAACAATCATAAAACCTGTTTAGACATGTGAGAGACAACTATGGGACATGCAACAACACTAATATGCTTCCTGAGCTGCAGAACTTGCTCACTACTTTGAACCAAGTGCAGTACATTTATTACTGAATGAACTTTTATATTACATCATTTTCGATTAGCAGAAAATCCCAATTACCCTATTTTTTCAAACAGAATTAACACTGTTGGGTAGAAAAATTATTCCGATTAGAGCTTTCAAGCTTTACAGTTCATCGTCAGATCGGAAATAACAATAATAGGACTAGACAATGTCTTTATACCCCCACTTGCCCTACCACTAGCGTACACATTTTCATAAACAAGCTATAAGTTAAATGTCCTTTCTGGCTATTATTAACTAGCGAGTTCAGTCAACCATGTCGGTACTTTTACATTTCTTTCTAGTACATTCTGTGTGTTGTGTGTGTGTGTGTGTATGTTATTTGTATACATTGTTTTTAATACCTAACATTTTTAAAACCTTTCTCATTCACTCGTTTAACTGCAAGTTCCATTTCAGCACAGTTTCAGAATCAACTTTGCTAAACACCCTTTTAATCCCTTCCTATCACTGCGTTATAGGAGCTGTCACTCAACCTTATTTCAAAAACATGTAACTTTAATTAATAACCTTAAACTTTATTCTGTTTACCAACGAAGCTGTTGTGGCCTATGTCTGTTTTCGGATGCCATCTTTTAATTGTTGCCAACTTCGTAATCGAATACTTACTAGGTCCAGAGTTCTTTGAGCGTATTTTGGAGAACAGATATGGTTTATTCAAGTAAATGATTCAACTCTCCTTGTTTTTTAAAATAAACTTGGTGTTATTCAAAACATTATTTTAGATTCTGTATGGTCAAAGGAACCCATTAAATTGACTTATTTTGTATTATCACTACAATATTTTCTCTCCCTCTTCTACACGTTTACTATGTGAACACTGACTTGGTACATTATTTATTAAAATTCACTAAGACACAAGAAAACAGAATTTGAAAACGGTAGACTAAATTCTCTTAACGCTAACCAGTGCCATTAATTACGTAATTTCCACTCGCCCATACATACACATACTCTCTCACCCGGTACATAATTTAGATTCCCCTTTAGAGTTCATTTTATTTTTATTTCTTAATTTTGCATAATTTTGATTAATTTTATTCGTAATTTTGTGTAATTTACTTCCCTTATTTAGTCCTTGGATGTACGTCCATAAGATGTGTCCTTGTGCACGCACTACATTGCTGTCTCCGTTTTCACTTTTACTCCAGAAACTGTCACTCCAACTGAAATTTGTCACTGCATTTACCTCGTTATTGAAAATACTGGTTTTGTTTAAATTTCACATTTTGGTGTGCAGGCGAGACGAAAAACTGTGCTCAGCCGGCGGGCGAGCGAACGGCCCACGTCTGTAGTTGTTAGATATTCATTGACGTCTGCCTTTGTTACATGCAACGCAGAAAGCTGTCGATGCTCCGTCCACGCCTTACATTCCAAGTGACGTATTGCTAGGTTCGGCCCTGATGTCATATGTTGTGATCTCGTTTTACTAAGTTCAAATGTCATACGGCTAAAAATAACTGCTTTTCTTGCGTCCTGATGGTGACTTTGACACTAATTCACTCACATTGCATATGTCATTATAATTTCAAATAAAATTCACAATTATTATTTCTCCCCAAATTACCCCGGTATGGGCCTAACTGTACTGTTACAATACCCCTTCAATGAGAGGTTTTATGCGAAGCATAAAAACTCTCATTGACACTCTCATACTTCCTAAAGGGATCAGCCTGGATATGTCGCCACAACCCCCTTTATGTTTTATTACAAATCATGGTTAACACCCCCTGGTCCAGTGATTTTGACCGCAGGTGAATGACCTTACTGGACTTCTCTCTCGATATCCCAACACCGCAAGGCCAGACAGGCACTTGACGCCCCTGCTCTGACGCACTGGCCAGCACAGGACCGCCGCCAAAGCATCACCAGACACTGAAACATGAAATCAAAATATCAAATAGTGGCCTTGTATAATACCATACCCCTAACTGATCTGGTCCCCTTTATCTGTGCACTGGGTTGCATTAAGGAGCACTGGTTTTTCTCTTAACCTCTAACATACATTGATGAATACTTAACATAACATGATACATTTTTTAAAATTCCATACCAACATTCTGTATACCCTTCTCTCGTTACCTCTTATCCCAAAATTCAAAATTATTTCACTGATTCCCATCAGAATTTAAATAAACATTTCCCATTACAACATTACAAATGCCTTCCATTATATAATTCACATTTCAAAATAATTAAATTCATTAATAAAATTCTTATATAAAATAAAACATTTAAATCAACTACATCATAACAAATTATTTCCTTAAAAATCATTAAGTCTTCTTAATACTCCTCAAATCAACAAAATCATTTAGTTAAATCATAAGGTCAACTAAACATTCTACATCATCAACATAATTCAATTTAATACTCAATAACTCATTACTAACAATTTAGTAACCTCCTTCTCCATCATTATCTAATATCCCCCCATATTAATCCCATAACCCCTGATACCCCGCATGACAAAAGTGTCAGTGACCTCAAGGTATTAGCCCATTTTGATATGACACAGGCTCGCATAAATGAAGCCTCTCCCTCGCAGCATGTAACGTTGCCACCGGCCATCCATCTCTCTATGTCCCCCCATGTCTGGACTGTTGCGCCCTGTGGCTTCCACAAGGACTGGTTCGGCTAGGGTGTAAACATTATTTACCCCGTCCTTGCTTCGGCGTTATATTAAAATTCGGCATTACTATTATCCGAGGACACCCGTAATCCTACTACAATGATTCATACGCCCTTAATATGGTTCTATCACTCCATTTGATGATAGCTGCTGTTCCATAGTTATGTGGATTCCCCTGATTAAAACCCCCTGTTAATTTCTAAATTGCACCAATTTCAAAGGCAGCCAACCATGGTCAGTTTACAATAAGTCTGCCCACAACTGGTTGTCATCCAAAACCACGGTCTGGGCTGGTAAAGCCGGGACTGCCCAAAATGTGGGGAATTGCATTTAAAACATATAATACATGTTTTAAGATCCCTAAACTTACATAATACATAATACACAAATAGACACTCAAATTGAACATCAAACACCAGTACATTAAAATAAACATCTCACCTTTAAATTTGCCAAAATTACCACTTTAAACTTTGACTTTCTATTGAATCTTTTAGTAAACAACCTTTAATTATTCATCATTTATTATACCATTAAATTCTCCAAAATTTAAATTTATCAACATTCATTTTCCATATCATTTCATTTATTAACTCCTTTCAAATTACTTCAACTATTTCATCAAACACATTTAATTACTTTAACAAAATTCACAAAGTTGAGTATACTTCACCTTGCTACATCATTACATTTAACACCAACACAAAAGTATATACAATCTACATTATTATTCGTTATTGTTTACCACAAATCATTTCATAATACAGTCCATTTCAGAACCCCCTACTCACATAATTAAATGTTCATGAAAACTAAATGTTTAACCACCATGATCGAATAATAATCTTGTCTTCCATCTACACAATTCATTTACAATTAAAGACATTTTATTATTACTATTATAATAACTATTTGTTTTTTCAAATGGTTCCATTACCTCGTAACAATGTTTTACAGGATTACCGCACATTATTATCAAATCATATAACCTGTCTACATCGGTAATTCTGGTCTTGTCACCATCAGTATTATTATCTTTCACCCTTAAGCATTTTATCCTCTCCTTATTTTCAGAGTCATCTACTGTTAACATCCCATGTCTATGTACAGGTAAGTATTCAATATAATTATCAACGTTATCATCATCTATTGCTGCATCAACCATATTGCCAGGTAAGAATTCAATATAATCATCAACTCTCTCAGTCTTCATTCTCTCTATTAATTCTTTATAACTTCTACTATAGTTAACTGCATGGAAGTAGTATCGTCAAGGTCACACCGCTTCCTTACAGTGTTGCCACTAAGCAACAGTTTCCCTTTCTTCCGAAAAATTCTACACTAGTAAGTAGGCCTACTTAATGTAAAGAATATAACAAAGTGATTTTTAAATTAAATATTTACTTTGTTGTTATCAATAAGGCTTCCATTAAAATCATTTTTTGTGCTTTAAACTGTTGAACATTCTAAAATCAATGACAATAGAAGACTGAAAAAACAACGATACATTTTGAAGGTTCATAGATGCCTACTGCAGAAATTTTATAGCTAAAATTTAATGCTATTTAAAGTAAAAAACATTTTAAAATCTTATGAGTATCACACAGTTGTTCTGGTTTTGTAAGATAGTGTAGTGTAAGGTTAACTTGCGTTTTACTGTATTTTTTTAAGTAACATTTTACAGGGAGAGAGTTTCTAATACATACATTAGAATACATTGTCAATAATTCTTAATAACAATTACATCACAATTAATACATTGTTAATAATTAATTAACAATGAATTTCCATAACTTATATATAACATTCAATGCGATGCGTCAGCTATAGTTTGTTTGAACGAATTGTCATACGCATCCTGTGTCTTAAGCTTGCTCCATTTAATTATTGAAGAGACACCGCACTATTCGTGACTTCTAAAAATATTCTATTTTTATTTCCTGCACTGCTATTAATAATTAAGTAAAAAAATAGAACTATACTATAAGACGTTACATGCACAAGTAGCATAAAAATAATCGTATGTATAAACGTGAAACGAGTTGGATGTCTTAGGAAAATAAGGATAATTTTATGAACAACAAATACAAATGCCTTATGAAATAAATTTAAAATTCCTTATTCATATATTAATATATTATAAATCTTTAAATATAGAAATTAAATTTATAATTCTATATTTTATGAATTGTCCTTACAAATTTTATAATTAAAATTTTCCTTATTTTATAAACTATAGAATTCCTTATGAGTATTATAAATAATTGTCAGTACTGTAACTGAAATTGTTAACTATTAATTACTTTTATAACTTTATAAATAAATTTACTCACATGTTTTGTTCATGTTAGACACTTAAAGCTAGTGTCGCCATGTTGTCATGTACCAACTCAAAATTTTTTACTTACCATATCCAGAATCTCGTTGGACGAGCTGAAAGAATAACGAGATGGTTGCTTGGAATAACTGATAATTCGTAGTTAAATATTCAAAATAAGCTTATTTTATTAAATCCCAAAAATACAATTTAGGTTATCTTTCCCCGGTCAAAATGCACAAAACTTTATATGTTCCTTCCAACCCCATCATTACATCCCAAATTTTTCTTCTCTCTCTCTTACTTACATTTTAATTTGCATAATTTTAAAAAAGAATATAATAGAAACAATTAACTACAATCTTAATTTTATATATATATATATATATAACGGAAACCAGCGCTTACATTCACTCTCACACATACATATTTTCTTATTCCTTTAGAGATCTCATATTTGTACTTAAAATTTCATTTTTATTTTTATTCTGATTAGCCCTTGTAAAATTTATTTTGGTTAATTGTTACTTAGCTGTTCAGCGAGTGAGCCCAGAAGATGTCACTTTGCTCCACGCACGCACTTTTACTTAATTAATTATGTCCAAAAACTGTTATTTACATTTTGCGTACGAATTTTGCTTTTATTGTAATTTAAAAACTGTTGTTCACATCTTTTGTTGATTTGCGGGCGCGAAAATTACGCACAGCCGGCGGACGCGACGATTACATGCGTCCGTAGATGTTGGTTGTTTCTTGCCGACTGCCTTTGTTCTGTGAGTGCAACGAAGCTGCTGGCGTTGACACTCCTACATTCCACAGCGGGGCTGGTCTCTGACGCATACATTGACGTCACATGGTCTGATGTTGTTACATAATTTGTTTACAATTTGCAAGTCGCTGGAGCTGACCTTGACACATTCTCGCTTGTTGTTTACTGCGTTGTATAAATTCATGAATAAGATTTTCAACCACTGCTGCCACTTTCATTACCAGCAAAATTTACCTTTCTTGTGACTTTATGTTTACATTTCCCCAATTATTACATTGTAAAAAATGTAGGTTACTTTTATGAAAATACAAATTTATTTATTTCCCCAAGAATAGGCCAAAATGTCCCGTTACAATACCCCCTCAATGAGAGGTTTTATGCCGAAGCATAAAACTCTCATTGACACACTCATACTTGCTAAAGGGATCAGCCAGGATATGTCGCCACAACCCCTTTACGGTTTACAAAAAAAAAAAATATATTTAACTCACCCTTGGTCCAGTGACTGTGACCGCACCTGAATGACATTACTGGCCTTCTCTCTCGAGATCCCAACACCATAAAGTCAGACAGATACTTAACGCCCCTGCTCTGACGCGCTGGCCAGCTCAGGACCGCCATCACAGCATCACCAAACTCTGAAACAACAAATCAAAATATCAACTAGCGGCCTTGTACAATACTATATCTCTAACTGATCTGTTTCCCCCTAGCGGTGCTGGTTTGCATTAAGAAGCACTGGTTTCTTTTTTTCTCTTAATTCTTAACTTCTAACATATATAGGAATACATAACATAATCAAATCAACTACATCTAAACACATTATGTCCTTTAACATCTCCCTATTTTATATCTCAAATTAACACAAAATCATGTAAGTACATCATAACAAACATTGTTGTTATTACATTAAAAGTAAACAATTCACATTTAAGTTTGACCACAATTTACACACTTTACATCCTTAAACTTGCATATAAAATTATAAAAATTTCATTTTAATCTCAATTGAATTTTTATTAATTCGTTTCCCCCAAATTTTTTTTTTTCCATAACATTTCATATTTATTATTCCATTTTCGTAATTTGGGTGATTCTCAGTTATTCATTATAATTCACTTTATCAACTTGGCATTTACCCATAATCTTACCCCTCTTATGACTCTAACGCCCACTTACAAATTCTTTATCTAGTATGACACCCATCTACACAAAAAATCTACTAACCCTTCTCTACCTCTAACTACTTACTACTTTAACTCATATCACATCATTCTGCCCTTATATAAAAAAAAATACTCTATCCCTTTGTACTCAGGATGTGTATTCCCACTTACCAGCTCATTCCCTTATCTGGTTCCCGGACTCTCCCTAGGTAACCCTTTCCGGCGCTAAACGGTCCCTTCCTGTCCCAACACCTTTCATTGCGGACTCCCTATCACACCACCCCCTTTTACAAAATCCCACTATCAACTAATTACTCTCCCATTACATCATTACTACTACAAAGTAACATCATCATTTGGACGGTAGCGCGATGATTTTATTTTACTAGGTTGGCTAATCTGATTTATATCTCATCAACGTTCGCGTAATCGTACTTTGACCAGTGCACATTCAGTAATCTCGGCGTTCGGTTCGCCGGACCTTTCCGTCAAGTTAGTGTCGACATTAGATGTAGGCCTTAGGCCTTACTATTTTCTATCATGGCCAACTAGTGCCACAACTTCATTCTTAACTAAATTTATTAATTATTAATTCAATATGCAGCATTAGCCAGCCTTCTTTCAATTTATTACAGCTGTAATGTGATCATTCAAATTATTAAAACTATTCGTATACAGTCCACTTCTCTTATTTCTTAATGTAATTTAATACATCCTACACAACATCTTCAATCATAATGGAAGACCAGCAGACAAATATTTAATGCAAGATATATAATTTTCGCCCACTTGGGCTGAACAAATTAACTCTTCCGGTCCGCACTTGCGGAACGTTACTTTTCTTAAACTGTTTCGGCCCACTTGGGCCGGGATCAGCCATATTTTTGGTCACTCCGGACCTGGATTTCCACTTAATGTCTTTTGTATCTTTTTCTGGCCATCACGGGCGGGTTAGCACGTCAGCTAATGCGACCGTGGCGTGATTTGCGTCGCCATTTCGCTCGTCGTCTTCAGGCAACGTGATAGCAAGTTCCTGCCGGCTGCAGTGCCTCAAGGTGGTCATCTTACCAGCTGTTCACCATCATCATCAAAGAGCCGACGCTGCGGGACGTCGCTGACCAGGTACCACCAGCAACAGTAATAAGGTGCGTAAAAGAATGTCTGAGGAAGGCCTCAAGGTGCTGACCAGAAAGAGAGGCGGATTAAAGTCCGCGATAGTGCGGATACAATCCACGGTAAATTCATTTGACATTAATTTAACCACAAAACATTTTTTGACTGTGAGATTAGAAAGTCTTAAGAGCTTAGCCTCGAAATACGACGAAGTACAGTCTGAGATAGAGCTTATAAGTAAAGACGTGAGCACTGCTCAGGCAGACCGAGTCGAGGTTGAGGAAATGATATACTCAACTGAGGCAAACATTTTACAACTTCTTGACACTGTTAATACTCAGACTGTGCCTCCTGTACTATCGACGCCTGTGCATTTAAAACCGATAAGTTTGCCCTGCTTCTCAGGCAACATACTTGAGTGGCAACATTTCTATTCAATTTTTAATGATCTGGTGCATTCAAGATCAGATTTAACACCAGTACAGAAACTGCATTACTTGCATTCATCGGTGAAGTGTGAACCATTAGACTTAATTAAATCATTGCCAATTTGTCAAGAGAATTATGTAATAGCGTAGAACTTGCTGTCCGATAGGTACAATAATCCATTTATATTAGCAAAATATTATGTACAGAACCTACTTCAGGTTAAGTCCACAATAAAGGACTCAGTCCAAAGCTTAGCTGAGTTTACGAATACTATAACGTCTTCTGTTAATTCGCTGGCGGCAATGAAGCTGTCTGTAAACCTATTTGAGTTTATTACTATACAATTGCTTTCCACTAAACTTGACCCTATCACTTTAAAACGTTGGAAGGAGTCTATAGACCCTGACAACTTGCCTAGTTTTCAAGACTTTACTCATTTTTTGAATTTGCGCCGACAGCTTTTAGAAAATACTATGCCAATTGAACCCGGACAGCAATTCAATAAACCTAGTGTAAAACCAAACAATAAGTTTGAGAAATGTAGTTTAAGAAATACTGCCTACAGCAGTACCTTTAAGAGTTATCATGCTACGGCAAGGCATTATTCATGTGTGTGCTGTAAATCTGATCACCCGCTTTACATGTGTAATAATTTTCGCATATTAAGTGCCGCTGAGCGGGGGCAATTGGTGGCAAACCATAAATGTTGTATTAACTGCCTTAGAGCAGGTCATTTGATAACAAATTGTAAAAGTAAACAGGTTTGTAAAATTTGTTCAAAGGGTCACCACACCTTGCTGCACGCTAATTACGTGCCGAAATCAGCAGCTGCCAGCAGTAACTACTGCTCATTTAAATTACAGTGTAAAAACAATGTACTTTTATCCACTGCAGTTGTATATGTTATTGATCAGGCTGGCAATAGGCATAAGGCGCGCGCACTTCTTGACGCCGGGTCTCAGATCAATATTTGTACGAAATCATTTGCGAAAAGATTGCACCTCAAACTAACCCGATCTAATATTCCGATTACAGGAATAAGCAACACAGCGTGTTGCGCTACTGACATTGTTTCTATGCGTATTATGTCTCGCTATCAGAGACTTAGTTTCGAGGCCAAATTTGCCGTCTTATCTAACTTAACTCATAATCTGCCTTCAATATCGTTTGACATCAACCGGTTCCACATTCCAAATAAAATTTTTCTCTCCGACCCAGATTTTAATATATCTTCACAGATCGACATACTATTGGGGGCTCAATTTTATCTAGATTTAATATTAGCTAATAAGTACACACGCGGACCCAACTTCCCTATCATTCAGGAGACAAAACTGGGTTACATTTTGGCCGGCAATCTACCCAAGCACTGCCACACCCAGGGTCCTGCTGTTTCGTTCTTGGCAAGGAACAATGACAGCCAAATCCTGCAATCTCTTGAGAGATTTTGGGAGGCAGAAACGATCCCCGGCGATACCCCTAATGGCGAGTCGGCTTGCGAAGAGCATTTTATGCGCTACACTCAGCGCAACCACGAGGGTAGATTTATAGTGTCGCTCCCATTCAAGTCTGATAATCCTCACTTAGGGGAATCCTACACAAGTGCCGAATCAAGGTTTTTAAACTTGGAGCGTCGATTCAGGCGCGATCCCAAGCTCGCTCGCGACTACGCAGACTTTATCGGGGAATACATGAAGCTTGGGCACATGACACCCATTGATCATGGCGCTATCAATTTAGGATCGTCAAATATTTATTACTTGCCTCACCATGCCGTGTTTAAATATTCTAGCTTGACCACAAAATTGCGCGTTGTCTTTGATGGTTCCTCCAAGACTACAAATGGCCTTTCGTTAAATGACCTATTATTGGTAGGCCCCAATGTTCAGCAAGATCTCTTCTCTATTCTGTTGCGGTTTCGCACACATAAGTATGTCCTGATTGCTGACATCGAAAAAATGTATCGTCAGATTCGCGTTGCTGAAGAGGACTGTCACTATAAGCGTATTTTGTGGCGTGACTCTCCCCTCGAACCACTTAAGCATTTCGCGCTGCGAACAGTAACTTACGGCACGGCTAGCGCCTCCTTTTTGGCCACACGGTGCCTTTTACAAATCGCTAGAGACAATCAAACTTCCTTTCCCCAAGCGGCTTTAGCCATCACTAACGATTTTTATGTAGACGATCTACTTACCGGTTCTGACACTATCCCCGATCTGACTAATCTGAAATCCGACCTAGGTGCGTTACTTGCTCAATATGGTTTCACGTTGCACAAATGGGCATCAAATGAACCCACAGCGGTCGCAAGTCATCACAACCTTTCACGACCCCTAAATAAACAGGACAATGTGCGTACCCTGGGCATTCTTTGGAACAACACTGCTGATTCATTTTTGTTTGATGTCAACCTATCTCCGGTTCTTCATAGCATATCCAAGAGGCAAATTCTTTCAATAATCGCCGGAATATATGATCCACTGGGTTTAATCGGCCCAGTTGTCTTTTTGTATAAACACTTCATGCAGCGACTCTGGCTTTGTAAGCTTAGTTGGGATGAACCGCTTTCCGGTCAGTCACTGTCGGATTGGCATTCTTTGTGTAACAAATTAAGTCTGATTGGTAAAATAGTGGTCCCGCGATCTATTCGTTGCAACCATCAGGCGGTTACAGTTCAGTTGCATGGTTTTTCGGATGCTTCCGAGAGAGGGTTCGGCTGTTGTGTGTATGTCCGAGTCATTTATCAAGATGCTACTGCTTCCTGTCGTCTTTTGTGTTCAAAATCTCGCGTGGCTCCCTTGCGCAAAGTGTCATTACCTCGTATCGAGCTCTGCGCTTGTTTGTTATTATCGCGACTTGTGTCTAAAATTATTCCTGCTCTTCATTCATTCATTGAGGATGTACATTTGTATTCCGATTCTATGGTGGCTCTTTACTGGATTCATGCGCAGTCTTCGCGTTGGAAAACATACGTCGCTAATAGGGTTGCTGAAATTCAGCGTCGCACGCAAACTTGTACCTGGCATCACATTGATTCGCGACGCAATCCTGCTGATATTATTTCTAGGGGGTGTCTCCCGGACGTTTTGCGCGATTGCTCGCTTTGGTGGCACGGTCCTGGCTGTCTGTCTCAATCGGCAGAGTCTAATCCTTTCCCATCTTTCGTACCGGCCACTCCATCATCTTCGGAAGTCATCGCGGAAGAGAAAACTACACATAACCGTTCGCTAATGTCTACCCTGGCTGTTGACTTATCGTTGGACTTTTCCTCGTTACACCGGCTGACACGTGTATACGCTTACTGTTTTCGTTTCATCAGAAATATTAGGCACTCATCTGCGGACAGGCTTTCGGGCGATCTGACCCCTGCGGAAATTCATCAGTCTCTTAATTTCTTTATAAGGCAATCTCAATCGACCCACTTCCCAGGCGAAATTAGTTGTCTTCGGAACGGATCTTCTGTTTCCATCAGAAGCAAGTTAGCCTCTCTCGACCCGTTTCTTGATGACACTGGAGTGATACGCGTGGGCGGACGATTGCAGCATTCCCAGTTATCTTACGACTCGAAACATCCTATCGTACTACCCCCATCGGCGCATGTCACACGCCTTATCATCGAACGCGAACACATTCGTTTGCTTCATGCTGGTGCGCAGCTCGTGCATCATTCACTGCGTCAACGTTGGTGGATTGTTAATGCCCGGCTAGTCATCCGTTCCATTATTCGTAAGTGTCTCAAGTGCATCAGGTTTAGCGCCACACAGCAGGTTCAGAGGCTTGGCATCTTGCCATCCCCTAGAGTCACTCCTTCAAGGCCGTTTCTATTTTGCGCGGTTGATTATGGTGGTCCCTTCATGATTCGTCATGGCGGGCAGAAGTCTAGAACTCTTACTAAGGCGTACGTGTCTCTGTTTGTTTGCTTAGCAACTAGGGCTATTCACCTGGAATTGGTGTCCGACCTTACTGCCAGCGCATTTATAGCTGCTTTACGTCGTTTTATGGCACGTCGGGGTATACCTAGTCAACTGTACTCCGACAACGGCACGAACTTCAGGAAGGCCCGCACCATCTTACATGACATTTACAACTTTTGGCACGATAAGGATGCCATCACCTCGATCAAGTCATTCACATCCTCTCAGGGGATATCATGGTCATTTATTCCGCCCTCCTCACCTCATTTCGGTGGCCTTTGGGAGAGCGGCATCAAGAGTTTGAAATTTCATTTGCGGCGCGTGGTAGGCAAATCTATACTAAACTTCGAAGAGTTCACAACCGTTTTGTCTCAGATAGAGGCATGTCTGAACTCTCGACCTTTATTTGCTATTTCTTCGGATGTTAATGACCCGGTGCCACTTACACCTGGCCATTTTTTGATCTGCGCGCCCCTAACTGCGATTCCTGACCCAGACCTTTCTCACGTTCCTGTTTCTTGCCTTGGTCGTTGGCAATTACTTCAGAGGTTTGTCCAGGGCATTTGGAAGGCGTGGTCTCGCGATTATTTGCACCAGCTGCAACAGCGTCACAAGTGGAAGTTTGCCAAAGATAATGTTTCCATTGGTGACTTAGCCTTGCTCATTGAGGACAACTTGCCTCCATTAGCCTGGAAATTTGGCGTGATCATCGCCACATTTCCCGGCCCAGATAATTTGGTTCGCGTCGTGGACATTCGCACGCCTACGGGTGTTTTGCGGAGACCAATACATAAATTATGTCTATTGCCAGCGCGAGACGAGATGTGACACTATGGTTACAGCACAATGCGGCTTATTCCGCCATTGACTTATTATTTATTACGACCATTTGGTCAACATGATTGTGATGGATTGTCACAATATTTTTGTCAATTTTGCGTCATGGCACGCTTCTGAGTATCACAGTTCTGGTGATATCTTAATATTTGTATTGTATGTTAATTTTTGTGGCATACTATGTCACACTTTCATTGATCTCATGGGGTGTACTGCATGTCTTTGGGTGGTCTTATTTATGAATGTTATTACATAATATTCGCATGTTTGCTGTCAAGTAACCATGCATTCATTTCTTTATTTTGTTGCTGATAAATATGTACTATTTTGTGAATGTCTTAAATTGTTAAATTGTTTCTGTAATTTCAGTATTGTATTGTTGGCTGACATTACAATTATTTATCTTGTAATTATGCAAATTATTATTGTTGTATTCACATAAATTGTGTCGATGTAAACTATTGTAAGCGTCTACCGTGTGTAACTGCCTTGTCTAATTTATTTATATTGTACTTATATTTTATTCATTTTTATAAGTAACCATGCACAATTCTTTATTTAAATTATGACATACACGTCATATCTGGGCTACATTCAGCATCTAGCTTGCTCACACGTTGGCATACATTGTAAATTCCTGAAACTTCAGGAATAGCGTATTTAGGTCGATACATGTCGCCCTCCTGAATATACAATGAAACATGCAACTGCAACATGTTCAACAACAATTTTATTCATGTAATGAACTTCTGTACAGGTCTACGGACCTTAGCTAGCATTAAGCTAACTCTATGACTTGCATATTATGTATTTCTCGTTCATGTTTTGTAATGTTACGTACTGCGCACTTGTGTCAGTAATATTGGTTAACCAGACTTAGTGGTACATGAAACAGCTGTTTGCCAAACCTTGGCCTACAGTCGCCTATCTGCATGCTTATCTCAATTTAGCGGCCGATTGCCGTTATCTAATCTCAACTCAAGGTTCAACTCAGCCTTGAAGCTGATTCTAATTATTAAAACTCCACTATTTCAAATTGAATTGTAAATGTATTATAATTTATTAAAGAATGTATTAAAAATCTTTTTGATTTTTGACGGGCAGCTTATGGACGGTAGCGCGATGATTTTATTTTACTAGGTTGGCTAATCTGATTTATATCTCATCAACGTTCGCGTAATCGTACTTTGACCAGTGCACATTCAGTAATCTCGGCGTTCGGTTCGCCGGACCTTTCCGTCAAGTTAGTGTCGACATTAGATGTAGGCCTTAGGCCTTACTATTTTCTATCATGGCCAACTAGTGCCACAACTTCATTCTTAACTAAATTTATTAATTATTAATTCAATATGCAGCATTAGCCAGCCTTCTTTCAATTTATTACAGCTGTAATGTGATCATTCAAATTATTAAAACTATTCGCATACAGTCCACTTCTCTTATTTCTTAATGTAATTTAATACATCCTACACAACATCTTCAATCATAATGGAAGACCAGCAGACAAATATTTAATGCAAGATATATAATTTTCGCCCGCTTGGGCTGAACAAATTAACTCTTCCGGTCCGCACTTGCGGAACGTTACTTTTCTTAAACTGTTTCGGCCCACTTGGGCCGGGATCAGCCATCATTTATAAACATCAATATATCACTCTCATTTCTCCACATAAATTCTCCATTACTACTGTCTCCACTTATACTCAAATTCTCTATTACTTGTATTTCATCTCTTATTCTGTTTAACACCCATCTATATTCAACTTGGACTGACTCAAATGTCTTACTTAAACAATTACTATCACCCAACTTCTATATTTTACAACCCATTGAAAATTTTAACTATCTCAAATTTATTTCATTATTTATTTGAAATCTTTAAACACATTGAAAACTTATTCTATAAACCTTAATTATTAATAATTCATTACTAGCAATTTAGTAACCTCCTTCTCCATCATTATCTAATATCCCCCCTTGTACCCAGTTACAATTAGGTAACCACCCGCCAGATGAACCGGATCGAGCGTTTGCCTTATGCACAGATGCTATATCTGTGCCCCTGGCTTGTAACGGCCAGCTCCTTTACCACACACTCTATTGTTTTCTGATGGTGGACTGTGGCATCCATTTGCATCCCCAAGAACTGAAGTTACATATATAAGGTATAATCGCTGATTATACCATTCTTGGTTCAGCGTTATATAAAAATTCGGTATTACTGATGTCCGGGGACACCAGTAATCCTACTTAAATGATTCACACACCCTTAAAGACGGCACTATCGACACCTTCGATGATAGCCGCTGTTCCATAGTTATGTAGTTTCCCCTGTTACCCCCCTGGTTCAATTTCAGTGTTCACCAAATTTGTAACTACTTACATAATTGCACGGCCAGGGTCTGGTGAAACCGTGACCACCTGAAATGTGGGGAAACTACCGAAAGACATATAAGGTTCACGCTGACACCGTTACTGCAATTCACGGACGGTGAATTCTTCTATGTTTGGTTATATTTAGTTACTTAATTTTCATTCTTAACATAATACATACAATAATTAACATTGCGGTTATTCCATTAAACAATTCACATTTAAGGTTGTTCAGACATTACACACCTTACACCCTTACATTTGCATATAACATTATAAACATATTTTAATTTCAATTGAACTTCTATTAATTAATTATCAATGATTTATTATTTACTATACCATTAACTTTTCCAAAAATTTTTTCTTTGTTATCATTTAATTTAAAATTTGCTATTTAGACATTGAACGTTTTACTTTATTTAACTGCATTATAAAATTTATACTTACAGTGTGACTCATACACTGTCATAAACACAAAATATACACACCACACACCAATACCTCCACGTAACCTCTGAAACATTTAACAACAATGTTATTCCACAGACCAAATACAATTTAACATTTATTTATTTATTAATTATTATCAAATTTTAATCTCATAAAATAATTTAAATTCATTAGAAAATTCAATTATATAACATTGTAAATCAATCAAAAAAATATTTAAACATCTCCAATTACCTTAATTAAATCAATTATTGAAAACACAACATATTTCAATTATTATCAAAACAATTACAGTTCATTAATTACTGTCTTCAAAATTATTTTCATTATTTATTTAGTCTACTGAAATAATATTATTATTAAAACAATTACCTACACACATTGTTTACATTATATACTTGTTACAATACACACCACTAATTTCACTATCAATTATTTACAAATTATTCGCCATTAATTGTTCAATTTTACCACACTTCATTTCATAATCTGGCCAGGTCATTACCATAAATTAAAATATTTAACAATGTCCATACACTGATTTTTTAATTCAACCTCCATCATCATGTATATATCGAATATATTTATAACATACATCGTTGTTATCCACATACAATTTGTTATTATTATGAACATTATCGACATAATATTTGACATCATTCGTATCTATCAATTCATGAAACCTGTCTACATTTGTGATTTTAGTTCTGTCTCCATCAGTAGTTTTATTCAATATAAAGTCAGTTATTTTCTCATCATATTCTTCTACTACATTCATTACAACATAAGGTAAGTTATTATCATCAAAATATTCATTTATCTCCATTTCACAAGGTAAGTATTTTATATTATCTATTTCCTGCAATTCTAATCTCTCTTTCAACTCTTTATAATTTCTCTTTAACTTATATAAATCTATCTCTCTATCAATACCCAACTCTCTATCTAAATATCTCTCATCATAACACCATATCACACTTTCGACACCATCCCACACAGAGGGTACTAACTTATAAAAACTCGGGGAACAACTCAAAGACCTCATGTCTTCCAATAGCAAGGGACTCTTGCCCTTCAACAATAACATTTGTAAATACCTTGGTTTACAATAAATATGGGGAAAATTTACCCTATGCCCTACATACTCATCTATCTCTCTTTCCACTCTTTCTCTAATTCATCAACGCTAATTATTACTCCCATTACTCTCACTCCCTCTATCTCATCACTATCCAATATTTCACTCCCTTCCACTATTTTGTCATTATTATTTATTAATTCCTTATTAGAATTATCGTTATCACTCACTTGGTTAATTATTCCCTCACTATCATTAACAACATTATTATCACTTACCTGTTTTGATTCAACTTCTGTACTCTCTTTTAATTGATATCTATCTCCTCCCCCCTTTTTGTCCCACTCATCACACCATTTATTAATAACACCATTTATTTCATCATACATTTTTTTCAAAAGATTCATCACATCCTCCAATGAACACTCCTTTTTTACCACCTTTACACTATCGTCATCATTAGGCCTATTCACTGTCTTATTCTCTACTCCTGTCATTTCAACTATCTTACCTTTATCCTCACTATGTTTTTTAATTTCCGCGAATATTCCCTCTTCTTGTTCTTCCATTCGTGTTAAATTATTATCTAAATTTCCCCACTCCTCGTCTGTCATTTTATTTACAACCCCTCTAAATTCGCTTTCCCATTCATTCCATTCGAAACCAATATTTTCTTGTACTTTGGCCATGTTTAAAAACTTTTATTAAAATACCCTTTATACTACATATTAATTATTATACATATTACTTCACAATACCCGCTACAAAACATCAACATCAATATTTCACATTTATCACAACATAACCCCTATCTACGTCTATTTTACGTACACAAATTCATTTATTCCAAACAACCATATTATTCCTGCAACAGGTCCACATTTGCATAATTAGATTTATGCAAACGGTCCAGCTGGTTGGGCGCCATTGTTAACTATTAATTATTTTTATAACTTTATAAATAAATTTACTCACTTGTTTTTTTTCATGTTAGACACTTAAAGCTAGTGTCGCCATGTTGTCATGTACCAACTCAAAATTTTTTACTTACCATATCCAGAATCTCGTTGGACGAGCTGAAAGAATAACGAGATGGTTGCTTGGAATAACTGATAATTCATAGTTAAATATTCAAAATAAGCTTATTTTATTAAATCCCAAAAATACAATTTAGGTTATCTTTCCCTGGTCAAAATGCACAAAACTTTTATATGTTCCTTCCAACCCCATCATTACATCCCAAATTTTTCTTCTCTCTCTCTTACTTACATTTTAATTTGCATAATGTTTAAAAAGAATATAATAGAAACAATTAACTACAATCTTAATTATATATATATAACGGAAACCAGTGCTTACATTCACTCTCACACATACATATTTTCTTATTCCTTTAGAGATCTCATATTTTTACTTAAAATTTCATTTTTATTTTTATTCTGATTAGCCCTTGTAAAATTTATTTTGGTTAATTGTTACTTAGCTGTTCAGCGAGTGAGCCCAGAAGACGTCACTTTGCTCCACGCACGCACTTTTACTTAATTAATTATGTCCGAAAACTGTTATTTACATTTTGCATACGAATTTTGCTTTTATTGTAATTTAAAAACTGTTATTCACGTCTTTTGTTGATTTGCGGGCGCGAAAATTATGCACAGCTGGCGGACACGACGATTACATGCGTCCGTAGATGTTGGTTGTTTCTTGCCGACTGCCTTTGTTCTGTGAGTGCAACGAAGCTGCTGGCGTTGACACTCCTACATTCCACAGCGGGGCTGGTCTCTGACGTATACATTGACGTCACATGGTCTGATGTTGTTACATAATTTGTTTACAATTTGCAAGTCGCTGGAGCTGACCTTGACACATTCTCGCTTGTTGTTTACTGCGTTGTATAAATTCATGAATAAGATTTTCAACCACTGCTGCCACTTTCATTACCAACAAAATTTACCTTTCTTGTGACTTTATGTTTACGTTTCCCCAATTATTATTATTACATTGTAAAAATGTAGTTTACTTTTATGAAAATACAAATTTATTTATTCCCCAAAAATAGGCCAAAATGTCCCATTACAATATAGGATTGGCTTTTGCCACAACAGCGACAAATTTGTTTACAGAAATTGCTCAGTCCTATTTATCTTTGTGCAACGGAAGAAAGGTAGTAGCGCGGCCAGTAAACATACACATTTTTGAGGGGAGTGTACAATGACAAAGGCGTTCATAAAAGTGTCAGACAGCAATATTTACTGAAAAGACATGCCGACAGGGTACACGCAATTTGCATACCAAATGTGTACATATACCTAACAGAACTTCTGAACCATATGGCTTAGGAACGACCATGCAGAGAACAAAACAGATTCATTTACAAAAGGGAAAAGACCGTGAGTATGAAAAAATTAAAGCGACAACAGCAGGCAAGGTCAGCGTTCTCAGACAACTGTCAGTCTGTAGGATAACCACCCATGAAGAAAACAGTAAAACTTTAAATAAGTAAGTTCACTGTACGGAAAACACAAAATAACTGACCTAATGGTACTTCGTAAAGTTAGGGAGTATATTGCTAAAAGCTTTAGATTCCAACATAAGAAAAACCAGCGCAGTATAAACCGTAGATCAGAGAACTGCAAATCGTAACAAAAGAAGCCAAAGAAAGAGAAGAAACGCAAAGATAGAAATTCTGTAGATATTTACGCGACAACAAAAAATATGTTGCCGACGCACAAATTTTGATAGCTCAAATACTGGCGCCCAGAATTTAACTGAGTAATGTTACCCACAACTAATTATTCCTGATAAAAAAAATTCATTTACGCGATACGCATAAATAAATTTGAAACGAGCAATATAAGGTGGATGTATGAAATTTGCTTTCGTAACACTGCTAAAACGCTACATACTGTACTAGCTGGCAACAACGCTGGGCGAGGGGCGTGGAGGTGACAGGGAGAAGCAGTGAAAGTGAGTGACCTTGACGGTACTACTTCCATGCAGTTAACTCTAATCTCAAACAATTCTCTCTCTCTCTCTCTCTCTCTCTCTCTCTCTCTCTCTCTCTCTCTCTCTCTCTCTCTCTCTCTCTCTCTCTCTCTCAAAATACCTCTCATCATAACACCATTTCACACTTTCTCTATAATTCCTTGCAGAGGGTACTACTACATTAAAACACCTCCTCGCTCTTCCAGGAACACCACAAAAACTCAGGGGACAATTTGAAAACATCATTTTCCACTAAGGGACTCTCGCCCTTCAAAAACACTTGTAAACACCTTCATTCACAATAAACCTGGGGAAAATTTACCCTCTGCAACCCATCTACCTATAAACTCTCTTTCCACTCTTTCTCTAACTCATCAACACTCGCTACCACTCCATTATTAATTTCTACTTCCACTAAAACTTCATCACCACTATTTTTAATTATATCGTCATAATTCTCACCCCTACTTACCATATTATATGTTACCTATCGTCTTTATTTTCGTTTAATTGATCGGTCTCTTCACCATTTTCTACCCCCAATATACTCTCATAATTATAATCAACACCATTACAACCACTTACCTTATTATATGTACCATTTTCTACCCCCTTTTTTCTCTTTCTACTTTCGTTTACTTCGTCTTGTAATTGTTTTACAATATCACTACAATGTTCATCAACTTCTTCTAAACTTTTATTAATATCAAAATTCTGTTGTTTTATTTCGTCTCTAATCTCATTCAACTTTTCGCTGAAATTACTCTTTAGTTCATTATTTTGTTCATTTAATTTATCATTCATTTTAGTGTTTACTTCATCAAATTTAGCATTAAAATTAATCTTTTGTTCATCAAACTTTGCCTCGAAATTACTATCATTTACATCAAAACGACTATTACATTAAATTGGTTTTGTAAAAAACTCATTAAGTCATTATCGAATTGAGTGTTACATTTTGTTGAGGTTGGGGTTGACTGAGTACTCGAGTCATCTATAGCTGATTCAAATTGTTTGGATTGTATAAATCTGTATTATTACCATACATAATATATATGATTAACAAAATATTTCGATTATCCCTTAATCATAACCTTATAATTTTCGTCTATTTAGATGTAATTAAAATTTACGTATTTACCTTAAGCAACCTGCTCCGTTTTCAAAAACAGCCTCACATTTGCATAAATACTATTTATGCAAATGTCTACTGTTCAAGCGCCAATTGTAACTTTAATTAATTACCTTAAACTTTATTCTGTTTACCAACAAAGCTGTTGTGGCGTATGTCTGTTTTCGGACGCCATCTTTTAATTGTTGCCAAGTTTGTAATCGAATACTTACTAGGTCCAGAGTTCTTTAAGTGTATTTTGGAGAACAGATATGGTTTATTCAAATAAATGATTCAACTCTCCTTGTTTTTTAAAATAAACTTGGTTTTATTCAAAACATTATTTTAGATTCTGTATAGTCAAAGGAACCCATTAAATTGACTTATTTTGTATTATCACTACAATATTTTCTCTCCCTCTTCTACACGTTTACTATGTGAACACTGACTTGGTACATTATTTATTAAAATTTTCCCTTCTGTTATGAGGTTACAAAAATTAAATTCACTAAGACACAAGAAAACAGAATTTGAAAACATTAGACTAAATTCTCTTTAACGCTAACCAGTGCTATTAATTACATAATTGCGACTCGCCCATACATACACATACTCTCACCTGGTACATAATTTAGATTCCCCTTTAGAGCTCATTTTATTTTTATTTTTTTATTTTGCATGATTTTGATTGATTTTATTCGTAATTTTGTGTAATTTACTTCCCTTATTTAACCCTTGGATGTATCTCCATAAGATGTCTCCTCGTCCACGCACTACATTGCTGTCTCCGTTTTCACTTTTACTCCAGAAACTGTCACTCCAACTGAAATTTGTCACTGCATTTACCTCGTTATTGAAAATACTGGTTTCGTTTAAATTTCACATTTTGGTGTGCGGCCGAGACGAAAAACTGCTCAGCCGGCGGGCGAGCGAACGGCCCACGTCCGTAGTTGTTAGATGTTCATTGCCATCTGCCTTTGTTACATGCAACGCAGAACGGTGTCGATGCTCCGTCCACGCCTTACATTCTAAGTGACGTATTGCTAGGTTCGGCCCTGACGTCATATGTTGTGATCTCGTTTTACAAAGTTCAAATGTCATACGGCTAAAAACAACTGCTTTTCTTGTGTCCTGATGGTGACCTTGACACTAATTCGCTCACATTGCATACGTCATAATTTCAAATAAATTTCACAATTATTATTTCTCCCCAAATTACCCCGGTATGGGCCTAACTGTAATGTTACAAACATCCCATATATGCAATTAAATTTCTTAATGTTCTCTATGTGCCCACTACCTTTTACTTCTTGATTATATTATAAAATATTCCTTCATTTTTAAATTTTGTTTTAGTATTCATTAAATTTTCTAACACTTTCTCTCTTTCTTTCAAAATTTCTAACTCTTCTCTAAGCCTTCTTTTAACTGTGTTACTCACTACTTTCCAAATTTGATAGTCTTCTAAAGGATTAACAAACATGGTTCTCTTCTATGAAACGTATTGCATATAACGAATTTGTTGTTCTATTACCTTCTCCACGTTTGTGGTTAGTTAACCTGCATTAGAATTTCCATCCTGTCTCACCTATATACACTTTGTAGCATTATTTACATTTTAATTTATAAACTCCGCTTCTCTGTAAGATTGGGATTTTTTCTATGTTTATTTCTTATCTTATCAAATACTGTTTTACGTTTTTTAATTGCTATATCTACTCACATTTTTTAAAACATTGTATAATTTTTCTGGTATTTGATCCTATGTATGTCAGTGACCATGCATAATTCTTTTGTTATCTCCCTATTTTTTGTTTCTGTCTTTTTTAAGCACTTGTAAGCACTATAACAAAATGCATTGATTTCCACCATTTTTTTTGTCACTTCATTTCAGATAATATACTGAGCTCCCACTGTTTTTGTAAAGTGTATAACTCGCGTATTGTCTAGGTACTTCATTCCTCCAACTAGTTGTACTGACTACTGCCCATTTCCCTACTGCTTAACAATGGACCGACAATCTCTTTGTAGATGCCCAAGTTCCCCATATCTAAAAAGCTTTGGTCTTCCATACTTTCTACCTTATTACTGTGGTGCCAAACTTTTAAGACTCTGTCTCTTATTCTTCCTCTTATTCATTTGTGCCATCACAATCTGTTAGTGTGCACACTTTATGATTCCCCAACCAGACACTGGCTCGGCGGCCTCAAACTGTGGAGCATAGACAAGGGCATCCACTCTATTCTAGTGTATTGTAACCATTGTTGTAGTTCACTATCTCTGACACCATCAGTAAATATCTGTATCACCGATGTCATTCAAAATTTCTCTGGTGCTCTATGGTAGGCCAGTCTAACTAGCAAGTCAATACTTGCTTAAAACTGATCTGCATTAGAGTTCTGGCTGCCAGGTGACACTTTCCGTAGTAGCTCTAAGGCAGATACTTGACAGAAGAATAAGTGAAACCAATAATATGTGCTTGTGATTTGAAATTGCTGAAGGTATGTTGTCCAGTAGTGCTTCCATCAAATGTTGAGCCCTTGATATGAATAGGCATGAATGCAGTCCAGTCAAAGTAACTCTCTCTGTTATCTAATTTTCTGTATTTTTTTTTTTGGACTTTACCTTTTTTGGTGCAATCTGTTGAGCAATTTTATTTGAAACACAGGGTTGATTTTTCATTGACTGTTCAACTTCTGTTATTTTATATTTGCAGTTCACTTCTGTACTACAGATAATCTTACCTCTTGCCCAGTGAGATCACCATGTAATTCACCCACACCTCCACATAGTAGAACCCAACTCTGCACCAGTATGCTCTTGCAAATGCCTTTGTTCCTATATCAGTGCTTTTATGTGTTCTGTTTCTCGCTTACGTTCTTCTTTTTGCCATTATATCTAAGCAGGGATGCTTTTTATATTTCCTCTGCTAGTCATTGTTTCTCATCCTGTCATTTCTCTGCTTTTTCTGCCTCATGGTGTCATCATTTCTCTGCTTCTTCTGCCTTCTGTGATTATTGTTCCATTTGCAATAGCAAATGCACTAGTAAAATTGTAAACATTTCTTGGTACTGTTGCCCTAATAATTGATTATGATAAAAAGTTTTGATTAATCACACACACACACACACACACACACACACACACACACACACACACACACACACACACACACAAAACGATACAAATTAACAAACATAGCAGACTCATTAACTTCAGATATTGGTAATTCAGTACACAGTATAGTTTTAAAAATGTCCGTTTTGTACAGTATAGTTTTAGAGGCCATAGAAGGGATGATAAAAACAACTAGATGAGCACGACAAACAACTAGATGAGCACAACAAACAACTAGATGAGCATGACAAACAACTATAAGAGCATGACTGAAAACAAGGGGAATTCATAAGAAGACAAATGGAGGGTTGTGAAAAAAACATTAACAACTGAAAATAAAATTCTGGTAGACACATTTCAAACATAAATGAACTTGCATAAAATGAAACTGGATGAAAATTATATAACACATGAACAAAAGTTAAAGGAACATGAAAATAAACTCACAGGAATTGACAAGACTCCATGAACGCGGACACAAACACACACAATTACAAAAACAAATTGACAATTTGGGGTTGCGTGATAAAATATACAGTGAAATCAAATCACATATATATACCATAACGTACCGGACATTACCATAATAATAAAACAAGGCAGAATAAAGAAACAGGTCAGGTACAAAGAATGACAGGAAAAGTACTCATTGGAGGAGTAGGGGAAAAAGAGGAAGAGGGAGTCGAAGAAGAATATGGGTGGATGATGTAGATGAAGATTTAAAATGACTGGGAGTCAGAAGGTGCAAAGAGTCGCACAGAATAGAGAGGAGTGTAGACACGTCATTGTGGAGGTCAGAGTTCTTCATGAGCTGTAGCGCCCTGGAGTAAGTAAGTATACCATAACAGAAGAGTAGACAACATCTAAAGTTCTATGGAGATGAAAATGATAACCCAACAGAGTTCCTGAGGCAATGTGAAAGGACGATAGACACTATTGTAAATCAGTTGACTGGCCAGGACAAAATAAACTTCATTACAAAATGTTTTTAAGTGTCAGAGGCACCATGGTATACAATTATCTGAGACCAGGTCACAGCATACGAGGACTTCCTCCAAGCTTTTGAGACCTGATACTAGAATCTGCATGTCCAACTCAAGGTATGTAATCACTTTTAGTTCAGTAAGTACATATATGGGCAACACGTGGAAGAACAATATGTAATACAACAGGTGGCAAAGTGAAACATCAGTATCCACAACTTAATGAAGCTGAACTTGTGCACAGATTGGCCTATCTTGTCTACCAGAACATCAGAGTTGTGGTGATGAGAAGAGGTATAAGCCGATTGGAAGATCTGGTATTTGTCTCAGTGGGAAGACCTCATGAACAAGAGTCAAAGTCTAGGTCCTGGTAGGATAATTAACAAGTACTCCACCTAAACACACACGAAAATACTGAACATAAACCAAGGTGGGAGAATAAAAAAATTAATAAATCAAGAAAACCTTCTGTATCCACAATGAAGGGAAACACTAACACATGTGATGTGTGGTTAGCTTCGTTGTATCATTTACTACATTTATACTAGGCTACAGAGTTTTGTAATTTTTTAATAGAAATAATACTTCTTTTGATAGTTTTTTATTAGAAATAATACTTCTTTTAAATATGAATTATTTTTTATTGTGAATTATTATTTAATATTTATCCGAAAAATTTTCAGAATAGGCAGAGCAAAGTGACAGCAGTGAGAAATACACGGATTCTGATCCTGGCTTTGCAGCCAGTGTATCTTATAGTTTACATTGTTAATTATAGAAAGTATAACAAAATAAGTGTGTAATTTATTTTAGGATAACATTAAAATTAAAATTTTTATACATATCTAAAAACAAGCAGTATTATGAAAAAGTGGTCCATTTCACAGTGTGGAACTGTTCGTAAGGTGATTACACTCAAAATGTTAAGTACAGTGGAATGGTGTGTAAGGATGTGTAGCCATGTTTGTAGTATGCACGTGTGAGGGTACAAAATTATTTTATTGAATATATATGAAAAGCATGTTAATTTAAATAATTTTTGTGATATGTAAATTTTTGTGATGGGACATATCAGAATGTTAAAAATAAAAATGTTCGACCTAATTAATGACAGTAATTATTTTAAAAATTAGTAACTAAATGTATGGTTTTTAAGTAAAAAGGGTTTATGGCCATAAATTCGATTGTAAAAATATTCAGGTTTTTTGAACAAGAATTGTTCTGTTCAGAAGCCTTCTACGACAAGAACTTTTATTATCTGTAGAAAATCATGTGTATTACCTAAGAACCAATCTAATTTGTGAATTCAGTTAAAATAATTTAACGGATAGATCAGTCTCTCTTTGGAATCGATAACATGCAATTGTCACTTGGTACATGATCATTGACCTCCCAGTCACCACACACACAAGTTAGAAAATTGCTAGAGTAGCTGCGGGAAATATAGTAGTGCTATTCTGTGAAAGTGCAAGATATCCAATTAGGTATATAGACACTTTAAGCTGACTGGAAAAAGGGTGTTAGCATAACACACCATTTTAATAATCAGTATTAGTTTGCCGTGAAAGTATGTAACCAGGAACAACCCATCATCTGAAGCATCTTAGCCTAGTAAGGCTATCGAAAAAAAGGCAAATTTTCAGAAACAGCCCCTTATTTGCTTTTTTTTTAAACAATAGGTTTAGTTAGTGTTTACCTAATTCTTCAATGGTTTTAATTCCTTGTATGTATATTTATTTATTATATGTATATATTTTAATTCCTAATCTTATATTTCAGTTCAGTTGATATGCTAATTTTAACACTAACTTGTGTTCAGTGAATTTTGATGTGTTTACTCTCTTCAACAAGCTGAATGATGTTCTCTTCAAGGGTAAGTTTTCCATGTGTTTAATATCTACCATAATTGGTGTCTTACCTGTCTTTGTGTATCAATATTCCAATAGCAGCAATATTCAAACGAGTCTTATATTGTTCACAAATAGTTCACTTGTCTTAATCCTGTGGTTTATTTACTATGCAAGCTTCTCTGTCAATTATATTAATACGTATCAATTCCATTTCTCATTCAATATTCAGATGGAATTCAGTTTGATTGTTCTTCAGTCGTTAAATATTAAATTAGTCCTCACTTCCGTCTGTGTAGGATGCAGAATCAGCTGCACCAGTCTTCTCTATATTTCCATTCTAAGATTTTCTACTTCAATGTGTAAATCTTTGTAGAACATATTTATTTGACTTGGACAGTCCTTTGTTGTTTTGGTGGACGATAGGAGTTTGCAATGAGTACTTCTGACTGCTAACACTTGTGTCTTACTTATGTGTTCACGTACTGTTTTACTGACTTAAAATCACACACACACACACACAGCTAAAAATGAACAGATGTTCACTTTGACAAGCTACAGCTTGTAAGCTTTCCCTGCACATACACATAGCACTACTTAAAACTATTTTTAACAACTACATATTAATTATTTTAAAAAATTCTAGTGTGGTAAAATATGCAAATATGTGTGTGTGTGTGTGTGTGTGTGTGTGTGTGTGTGCGTGTGCACCATTCACCATTCAATAATATACAAATTTGATTGTAAAAGTCTACTGTTCTTCGTATGAAGAGTAATGCAATACTGTAATCATACATAGGGTAAGGTTCATTTGTGCAAGCCAAAAGCTACATCACAGGTAGAACATGATTTTTAACACTAGTTTCTACTGCTTCAGTGTTCCAATTATGAATTATTACAGTTGTGTATTCATTTGTTCCAGTGTTACTTATTTACATCCATGAATAATATCTGTGAAGAAGAGGATTCTACTCTGGATTGTCAACTATATAGGAGAAAGTCAATTCAGAATACTCTAGGAGACCATCTGTCACCACACAAGTTAATACAATCTGGCATTAAGAAGTACCAGTGCGATGTTTGTTCAAAATCATTTACTAATTCAAGCAACCTGTCAAAACACAAGTTAATACATTCTGGCATTAAGAAGTACCAGTGCGATGTTTGTTCAAAATCATTTACTAATTCAAGCAACTTGTCAAAACACAAGTTAATACATTCTGGCATTAAGAAGTACCAGTGCAAAATTTGTTCAAAATCATTTACTCAGTCAAGCGATTTGTCACAACACAAGTTGATACATTCTGGCATTAAGATGTACCAGTGCGATGTTTGTTCAAAATCATTTACTCAGTCGAGTAATTTGTCACAACACAAGTTAATACATTCTGGCATTAAGAAGTACCAGTGCGATGTTTGTTCAAAATCATTTACTCAGTTAGGCACTTTGTCACAACACAAGTTAATACATTCTGGCATTAAGAAGTACCAGTGCGATGTTTGTTCAGAATCATTTTCTCAGTCAAATGGTTTGTCACAACACAAGTTAATACATTCTGGCATTAAGAAATACCAGTGTGATTTTTGTTTAAAATCATTTTCTCAGTCAGGCCATTTGTCACAACACAAGTTAGTACATTCTTGCATTACGAAGTACCAGTGTGATGTTTGTTCAAAATCATTTACTCAGTCACGTGGTTTGTCACAACACAAGTTAATACATTCTGGCATTAAGAAGTGCCAGTGCGATGTTTGTTCAAAATCATTTACTAATTCAAGCAACTTGTCAAAACACAAGTTAATACATTCTGGCATTAAGAAGTACCAGTGCAAAATTTGTTCAAAATCATTTACTCAGTCAATCTATTTGTCAAAACACAAGTCGATACATTCTGGCATTAAGAAGTACCAGTGCGATGTTTGTTCAAAATCATTTACTCAGTCGAGTAATTTGTCACAACACAAGTTAATACATTCTGGCATTAAGAAGTACCAGTGCGATGTTTGTTCAAAATCATTTACTCAGTCACATGGTTTGTCACAACACAAGTTGATACATTATGGCATTAAGAAGTATCAGTGCGATGTTTGTTCAAAATCATTTTCTCAGTCAGGCAGTTTGTCACAACACAAGTTAATACATTCTGGCATTAAGAAATACCAGTGTGATGTTTGTTCAAAATCATTTACTCATTCAGGCAGTTTGTCACTACACAAGTTAATCCATAGTGGCAGTAAGAATAAAAACAAGTTAATACATTCTGGCTTTAAAAAGTACCGGTGAATTGTTTCTACAAAAGTATTTAATTTGACATAGCCTGTTGTATTACAAATAACGTATGCTGGCATTAAATAACAACAGTGATGTTTGTAACAAAATTTTCTGTTTGTACATTTTGAGTGTAAATTAATCAATTATACTATTACAAACCATTACTGTGTGGCATGTAAGAATAGTTTCTATTGCCCAAGAAGTTTTAGCAATATAATAAAACTTACCAATATAATGTTTTTAAACGGAAACCCTTAAACAAGCATAATTACACAAATAAATTAATATATGCTGTCATATTGCCACTGCAAATATGTAATGTGTCTATGATATTTGGCACTACAAAACAGTAATGAAATTTGTAACAAAATTTTAGCTTACAAATTAAAATCATTAAATTATATATTGTAATGTAGTGTGAAATTATTGATACACATTTATCCTGCAATTGAATGTATCACTACATGAGTTACAGTGATATTTCTGTGTTTAGTTGAAATTATTTGGAAGTCTTTGTTTCTTGGCATACATAGATTATACTTCTCATACAAGATTTATGTCTGGCTGCTACAGCCTTCACAATGGCAGAGTCCTGGAGTCTTAACACATTTGCATTATTGCTTGGCAAAATGATTCACATGGGTATGTCCCCTATGTCAATGTGGCTTGTAAGTTGTATTTCAAGGTCATAGGTTATTTCATCTAGCATATTTATGATTGCTGCATGCATACTGTTTCTTTACAATTCAACAGTAGTTCAGTGCATTACTAACAGATAGCATTTGTATCAAAACTGCTAATTTCCTATGCTTTACATGTCATTGTTTATAATGGCTCCTTGTTGTGAACTACACATTAGGTATAATATTGGCTTGTGCAGTGTTTGAATTTTTGAATTTTTTTTTTTATAATTTTATATTACAAAGTAACTGATAACATCTTGACTGAAGATAAAATATGGTAATTTAATTTCAAATATGGATCTGAATTAAATAATGTAGAAAATGAAGAGACATTTTGATCTGACAATACAGGTAAGGCTACGTAATTTGAGGTTACTTCATCTCACTGTTTATACCAGGGTTCTTTACTGGTGGTATGCATATCACTAGTGTGGTACACGGAGGGGTCCAAAGTGGTACACAAGAAGACCTAGCTAGGAAAAAATATTTACTTAAAAAAGTAAATGAAATTTTATGTTCAAAACAACAATATATTTTTATCAGACATTGAAGTCTTTAATACCTTTTGTGTGTCAAGTTATGTTTATGAAAGTGCATTTGATGAATTCGTTTATGGTAAAAGCAAATATAGGAACAGAATGTGTAATAAGTGCTATAAGGTTAAAAATAACATCAATAGAACCTGACATTAATTCTTGGGTACAAAATAAGTGGTAGGAAGTTTCACTGTAATTATTTTTTTTAGTAGATTTGTAATGAAACTAATTAACCATCTTGAAAAACCTATACTTTATTATAGCATAGAACCAACCTGAAATTAGTTTTAAGAATCAGTCCCCGTTTTGTAAATTCTGTGTATTATATTTAATAATTATACATAACTGGCAATAATAAGATATTCTATTTGTGTTTTATCAAGTTTTTTTATTGAAAGAATCCAATAACCTTTAAGCTCTGGTTGTACTTGAAATAAACGCGGAAGACCAAAGTCATATGTGGGTCCAGAAATGTCAGGAATCACTGGTTTATACTGAATATATATGCATTAGTGACTGCAGTTTCTTTTACTTAATATTACAAATTACTTTACTTTGTTTTCAATTTTATTGTTTAGTTTGAGTAGATTTTATTTGCTATTTGTATAACCATTGTATACACATGCATTCTGTGATTAACTGTTTATGAGTTATGACTGTTTTAATAACAAAATATATACTACATTCTTAGGTTTTTGCTGGACATTTTCTGAAAACAAATAAACAAATTTGACCTTAGGAAAGCATATGCACAAAGAGACTTAAACACTACTTTATATATTTACTTTTGTAACTTTACTTCTTTTTATTCTTTTATTAATTGTGTTACATACTGTTTACTTTCTGTATTAACTATTTAATTCAGGCGCCATCTTGTTACTAACACAAGAAATTCAAATGTACTTACCTTTCTGGGCCGAGTTCGTTTAAGCGAACCGGAAGTAGCGGGTCTTGTTACTTGAAATAACTTGCTCTTAATTGTAAGATTTACCAATGACATTACTCTTTATTAACAAACCACACATAGTTACATGAGATTCTATTTCGGAAACAAAGCACATTGCTATTCACCATGAGGCGTAGTTATTGAATCAAATTAAAATTTCTTTCCCATTTATAATTTTATAAACAATCCCACCAAAATAAACATAATCAATCATGTCTTAAATTATAGAATTATATGTATATATTTCACAACCCAGCACTACTTAAATTTTATATTTTATATTATATTCACGCAATCACACACTCATTCATGCAGTGCAATTTCATGGACTTCCCTAACTGAGCTCATTTTATTGAATCTAAACAAAGTACTGAAAAATTGGTTTTATCTCTTATTTGTTACTTAGCTGCAAATCTGTCCAGAAGACGTCGCATCGTTACACATGCACTATGGATGTTGGTTTTTTAATGTTCACTGATTTTATGTATTTTAAACTGCCAATGCATTCTGATAAAGTTATAGGTGGTTATTTTATAATTTATACTTGCTGTGTTCACATTTTAATTGCGGGCATAAAGTTACGCAGCTGACGGCAAGCTGAAATGCTCACATCCGCACTGTTGATATTAACTGTTTTCACTGTTTTATTGAATTCACTTTGGTATACATTTTAGTAAAATTTTGGCTCTTCAGCCTATGTATTCACCCGGCCCGGGGAGTGGTTTTAAGTCGACTGAGAAAGTTTCCTGCGCACACTACGCGAAAGAATGCATTAATACGTGCCGATAGCGTGAGAAACTTGGCCGTCTGAATGCGCGTGTGTTGGCGCATTCGCTCCCTACACATTCCAATGCCAATTCACGCCCGTCTGGATGCTACACTTGGGCGAAATAAAATTGAGAATATTCAAATCACATTTAAAATTGGTTTTACCCCTCTTTTGCCCTGTTACAAAACCCCCTCAATGAGAGGTTTTATGCCGAAGCATAAAAACTCATTGACACACTCATACTTTCTAAATGGATCAGTCCGGATATGTCGCCACAACCCCTTTACCGTTTATATAAAAAGAATATAGATAACTTACCCTTAGTCCAGTGGCTGTGACCGCACCTGAATGACCTTACTGGACTTCTCTCTCTCGAGATCCCAACACCGCAAGGCCAGACAGACGCTTGACACTCCTGCTCTGACGTGCTGGCCAGCTCAGGACCGCCGCCACAGCATCACCAGACACTGAAACATCAAATTTAAAATATCAAATAGTGGCCTTGTATAATAACATATCCCGAACTGATCTGTTTCCCCTTAGCTATGTGCCGGTTTGCATTAAGATGCACTGGTTTTTCTTAATTCTTAACACATGTATATATGAACCCTCAAACTAACATGATACATTTATAAAATTCCTTTACATCATTCTGCATACCCTTCTCTTGTTAACTCTTTTCCAAAAATCAAAATTATTGCCCTGATTCCCATCAGAATTAAAATAGACATTTCCCCTTACAATATTACAAATATCTTCCATTACTCAAATTTCATCTAAAATATTTAAACATTGTTAAAATTCTCTTCAACACATCAAAATTTAATCAAATACAATTCATCTATATCTCCCATCTTCTATAATTCTTAGACATTTCCCCTTTTATCTAAAACAATTCAAAATCATTTAACAGTTATAACATATTATTATTAACAGGAATTCTATTTATCCGGCGCTGTTAATAATAATCATCCCCTTTTCTCCTCTACACACACTATTGCCCACCCTGGACTGTTGCGTCCAGTTGCCTCCACAAGGACTGAGGCGGAAGGAGTAAGCACTTTTTTCTTTTCTCTCACTCCCATCCCTGCTTCAGCGTTACAAAAACTTCACGGTAAGTACCCCTACTCATTATATTAACATATGCCCCTAAGGTCTACCACCTCTATTTGGGTGAAAATAGCCTGTGTTCAAAATAATCTTAGATTCCCTTATTAAACCCCATTAAATTTCTATGTTTGACCAATTTCAAAGGCAACCAACTGTGGTCAGTTTTACAATTTCTGCCCATAGCTAGTTGTCATCCAAAACCACGATCTGGGTTGGTAAGGCCGAGATCGCCCGAAATGTAGGGAATCGCAATGGTTTGACACCTAGTGTCTTAACTGCCCCCAAAATCATTAACTTATACATATGTACTAATACATATAAAATCCTCCTTATTTAAAAAATAATGTACATTACAAACATTAATAATCATATTATCACTGTTCATAAAGCAGTCTTAAGGCATCACCATAGTTTCACTATGTTCTTCTTCAATTCACAACCACTGAAGGTTGTCACTTTAATACAATTTTCAAAATTTTTAAATTTTGTCTTTTATTTTCTCCAAAAAACGGTTGATTTTTATTTATTTCACATAATAAAATTTTAATATAAACACTTTTGGCAAGTTCCAGCTTTCACTTTTCAACAGTACCTTCTCACGACAAGATAATAAGTACAACAATAGGTCATCTTACATTTCTAAATTACATTTCTATTCTATAAAGAGACAAAAACAAATATAACTCCTTCCTGAGTTAATGAGTTACGTTACACAAATTTTGGGTGGTTTATTCCATAATTCATAAAATAAAACTACTGTTCGTGGAAAATACTGCCATACACTTTTTTTTTTTTTACTCTATATTACCTTTCCATGAAACTAGGGGTCCCCCTACCCATTCAACAACAAAATTAAATTTCTACTTGCACCAATTTGTGGATTAGGACCATCGTTGTTTTGACCCCCTTGCTGAGGCTACCGCCAACCATGGTCTGCCTCCAGCTTGCCAAAATCCACGATCAGAGGTGGTGAGTCTGAGATCGCCCAAAAATGGGGGAGAGTCCCTTCTGTAAACATATAAAATCACATTAAATTTTATCCACACATTAATATTAATAACAAACATTGTTAAAATTCCTATGATGACCATTACAATTTCAAATTTGTTGCATTGCGTATCCTACTATCTCCCTTGTCTCTCTGTTCTGTAATACATATGAATTCATCTTAACTTCTATTACCTCATAAGGTCCTTCATAGAGTAAGAAAAACTTCTTGATCTCCTTGTCCTGAGCACTCTACAAGTCGTGTCTCCTCACCAATACCAACTGTCCTACTTCGTACTTCATCCACTTACCTTTTGCATCGTGTCAACGTTTTCGTCGTTCCCCTTTACTTAATAAATTTTCATTAGCCAACCTGATTTTAATACTCATCCATTTTCTCGCTCTCATGTGGGTAGTCAAATAACTGTTCCATAATCCTTGGAGGGCATGTTCCCTTAATCAATTCGTGAGGTGTATATCCGGTCGACTCGTGGGTGGTTCTGTTCAGCCAATTTTCTACCCTTTTGACGTATAACGGCCACTCGCTGTGTTTGGCGTGACAATAGGCTCTAAAAATCCTGCCTATCTCTCTCATGACACACTCCGCCTGGTTGGACTGAGGATGGTAGACTGCCGTGTGCTTCGGGATGATTCCTTCCCATCCTAGAGTCTGACGCCATCTCCCACTGATGAATTGTGGCCCATGGTCCGATAATATCACCTTTGGCTTACCCACATTGATCATATAATCTTTTGTCACCTTCTCACTCAGCACATGACTGGTAGCTCTCTTCACACTATATAATTTTACATATTTAGAAAAAGTGTCTAACATCACAAAAATATACATAACTCCGCCTCTACCCTTCGGCAACGGTCCATACAAATCTACCGCAACTAAATCAAATGGCCTTTCTACTTTTATAAAATTCATCTCCCCTTCAACCCTATAGTTCACTACCTTAGACTTCTGACACAAATCACAACCCCTTAACAACTTTCTAACATGCCTTTCCATATTCTTAAAAACATAAGACTCTTTCAAAACATTAACACACTTTCGCCCCAAAATGACCATATCGCAAATGACAATCCCATATGATTTTATCTGCTAACCCATCTGGCACAACTAATCTCCAATCACGCTCACCCCTTCTACCTTCTTAAATAACAACCCTTTATAAATTTGAAAATGTTGATTATACACTGACCCAGTTAATTCAGTTTCTAAACTATCTATGGCCTTACCTGACTTACCATCTGCTCTTTGCATGGTTCTAATGTTTTTTAGCTCTTCCCCAAAAATTCTATCTTCCCGGCTAATCTGAAAAATCTCAGTCTCTTTCAAATCTCTACCAGTCTTTATTATCTAACAAATCTGTCCTAGAAAGAGTGTCAGGTATTTTATTGTCTGTCCCCTTGATGTACTCCCATGCAAAATTATATTCCTGTAAAACAAGTACCCACCTGGTTAGACGGCTGTGAGCGAGCTTACACGTGTTCAAGAATGATAACGCCTTGTGGTCCGTTCTGATTACCGTTTTGTTTCCCAGGATGTACGTTCTGAACTTCCCCACAATGCTCAAAAGTTCTTTCTCGGTGGTTGTATAATTTTTCTCCGCAGACAGAAGCGACCTACTGGCGAAGGCGATGGTAAGATGTTCCTTATCGCAGTCCTCCTGGTAGAGCTCCGCCCCTAAAGCTACGTTGCTTGCATCTGTCTGTAAGTAAAAGGTTTCATTAAAATCAGGATGATTCATCATAATCATATGGCTAAATTTTCTCTTAATTTCGTTAGATGCGTCGCGTTCCGTTTCTCCCCATTTCCACTGCTTGTTCTTCTGGAGTACTGCACTTAGTTTCGATGTTGTGTGTGCATAATTCTTCTGGAACTTACGATAAAAATTACAAAGTCCTAAAAAGCTCTGCAGTTGTTTGATATTTTGTGGCTCAGGGAAGCGCATAATGGAGTCAACCTTATCTGGATTTGCGGAGATTTCCTCTTGTGTAATAATAAATCCTAAAAAATTAATTTTAGTTTGCAAAAATTTGGATTTCTCCCAATTTACGGCGAGTCCTCCTTCTAATTTAGTTAAAACATATTCCAAATGCTTTAAGTGTTCCTGAAAAGTTCTAGAAGCAATTAAAATATCCACATATACTGTTAAAAAGTCTAAGTCCTTTGGTTTCAAAATTTGATCTAAACATTTAAGAAAACTAGCTACACTAGTATTTAACCCAAATGGTAAGCGTCGAAACTGGTAATTCCTACCGTTAAACAAGAACGCTGTATATTTTCTACTTACTTGTGCCAATGGTACCTGCCAATACCCTGCTGTTAAATCGAGCGACGTCATGTATCGCACCCCACTAAACTTCTGGAAAATCTCATTTATAGATTCTGGTGATTCACGGTCTGGTATTATTATCTGGTTGATCCTCCTCGCATCTAAACATAACCTAACCCTACCATCCTTCTTTATGACAACTACTAATGGATTTGAGTAATGTGACACTGACCTTTCTATTATGCCTCCCTCCATCATTCTGTCTAACTCCTCTTGCACCGCTCATCTTTTGGAATAAGGCACTGGATAACTTCGCTGCATGAAAGGTGTGTGTTCCCGTACCTGCAATACACATTCATAATCCTTTGCCCTTCCCGGAATATCAGCAAACACTCCTCGAAACTGCTCAATCACCTGCCACAATGACGCACGTTGATCACTCCTTACCACCTCACCTCCACTACAAAATTCATCCGCCCTTATCTCCCACACTGCTTCATTATTATCTCTCAACTCCCCTTCAAAACTCTCAATATACTCTACCTCTCTACATTAATTTACTCTAGCTTCTGTGTCACTCTCGCCTACCCGTTTTTGTAATATTTTTACACCCGTTACTCTAACCTTCTCTAACACTTGCTCAAAATTAACCCTGATCGACCGATCACCCCCATCTACCTCTACTATTTTCTCTTTAAAATTTATGACAGCTTTATTTCTCTGTAGAAAATCATTACCTAAAATTATATCTAGACTTAGCCCTTTTACCACTAAAAATGTATTTTCAAATTCTGTATTATTTATCAGAAAACTTAAATGTATTTGTTTGGTTATTCTTTTACTACGTACTCCTGTAACTCCCACTACAGTAACCCCTTGTATAAGATGCGGCCCGATAGGACCAAAAAAATGTGTTAATGTTAGGAAGAATGATGCTTGTGGTGCTATTGCCAGGATGCAGAATAATGACGATAGTGGACTGTATAATACATTTATTAAGTTCTGTACACTTATATCATGGTGTTGAGATTGGCTAAGTCTGAACATTTTAATTTTGAATAAACAGAGTCGTTAATAACGCTACATGTTAGATGAGGCGCAAATGTGCGGCACTCAGATTAAAACGTTAAGGCCTAAGGCCTAGACGAATGTCGTAGATTGTCGTCAGACTTGAGGCGCGAGTACGCGGCACTCAAATTACATGAAATCGAGAAATTAGCAGTGTATCGCTAATTGGTGCAAGTATGCACGAAATGTTGTGACCTAAAGCCTACAATGATTGTCTGACGACAAGAAAAAGATGTATGACAGAACAAGCGAGCAAACGTAATAACGTCTGCCGCCTGCCGTAGCTCGGACAACTGTAACGTTGAACGTTGTATAAACATGATAGCGCAATATCAGAAAGCACAGATTAGCCAACCTATTAATGCGAAAATTACCACATTACTGTCCATAACTGCCCGCAAAAATCAAAGGATTTTTTAATACATTTTAATAACTTATTATAGAAAAATACAGAGTTCTTAATAATAAAGTCAATCTCAATAAGTTGTACTGAACCTTGAGTTTGAATTTTAGATAACAGTTATGACATTAACTGTTTACAGATAAGCTTGAATGATGATAAGAGTTGAACAGGCCAAAGTCGGCTTGCAACCTGATTATACATGAGTATAAATGCAAGATTAGCAATGTATTGCCAATATATATTGTATGTAATCGGTGACTCATCACATGATGGGCCCGATAAATTGTAACATTTGTGTAAGTCACAATGGTTATCTTGAACCAGATAAGGCCAGTAGACCTATACAATAGTATGAATACAATGAACAAACAAAATTTTTATAAAATTATACATGTAAAGACAAGCTATACATAGTTGAATGATTGTAAGCACAAAGTGTAATGACATGTATGTCATAATTAAAGCATGAATAATAATTGTGCAATACATGAACACAAATACCAATACAAAATGCAATATAAAAATATAGGGGTGGTTATAGACAGTAGATGCGGATAAAACAATGTGTTTTACATAGATACAAGTTATACATAATAAATACAATAGAAATCAGTTTAGATAATTACAAAATGTAATACATGTGTTGAACAATTGTGAGAAATAAATTCATAGAGTAACAAGATTTTTACATAAAAACAATAGTAAGCAAAGACATGAGGCATAAATCAAATGTTGCATATACGAAAATACAAAATAATAATTAAAGCTTTGCATATTAAATAAACTGACACTTGCTTGAATAAAACAAACAGTTTCTGAATCAAAAATATACAAATTAAAGCTTATGCTAAAAACAAAGGTGCTTATAACTAACAAAGTCTTCTTTGAACATCTGATTTATGTATTACAGATTACAAATATATACAAAGGAAAAAAAGCCCTTTTTTTACTCTTCGTCCCTAGTAGGGACCAAACATAATTTATGAATTGGTCGGTGATAGGTGCCAGTAGGCGTGCGAATGTCAACTACTCTAATTAAGTTGTCTGGGCCGGGAAATGTGGCGGTAATTACACCAAATTTCCACGCCTACGCGATGGAGGTAAGTTATCCTCAATCAGTAAAACCAGGTCACCAATGGAAACGTTGTCCTTGTCGAATTTCCATTTGTGACGTTGTTGTAATTGATGTAACTAGTCGCGAGACCAAGCTTTCCAAATGACTTGGACAAACGTCTGGAGAAGTTGCCAACGTCCAAGACGAGAGATGGGAATGTGAGATAAGTCTGGATCAGGTAACGCCGTTAATGGTGCGCAAATCAAAAAATGGCCAGGTGTAAGTGGCACCGGATCATTTACATCCGATGAAACGGCAAATAATGGACGTGAGTTTAGACATGCCTCTATCTGAGACAAAACTGTCGTAAACTCCTCGAAGGTGAGTATAGACTTGCCTACCACGCGGCGCAAGTGATACATTAAACTCTCCCAAAGATACTTTATACCGCTCTCCCAAAGACCACCAAAATGAGGTTATGAGGGCGGAATAAATGACCATGTAATACCCTGAGAGGTCGTAAAGGATTGGATTGATGAGGTGGCATCCTTATTATGCCAAAGATTGTAAAGGTCATGCAAAACATTGCGGGCCTTCCTAAAGTTCGTGCCATTATCAGAATATAACTGGCTGGGTATGCCCCTACGGGACATGAAACGACATAAGGCAGCTATAAACACGTTGGCTGTAAGGTCGGAAACTAATTCCAAATGAATGGCCCTGGTTGCTAAGCAGATGAACAAAGACACATACGATTTTGACAGAGTCCTAGATTTCTGCCCGCCATGACGAATCATGAAGGGACCACCGTAGTCAACTGCGCAGAATAGAAACGGCCGCGAAGGAGTGACTCTGGGAGATGGCAAAATACCAAGCCTCTGAATCTGATGTTTGGCACTAAACCTGAGGCACTTGACGCATCTACGAATGATAGAGCGAATGACTATCTTGGCGTTAATGATCCACCAACGTTGACGAAGCGAGTGATGCACGAGTTGAGCACCAGCGTGGAGTAGACGAATGTGTTCGCGTTCAATAATAAGGCGAGTAATATGAGCCGATGGATGCAAGACAATAGGATGCTTATTGTCATAAGGTAGTTGCGACTGCTGTAATAGTCCGCCGACGCGTATTACTCCAGACTCGTCAAGGAACGGGTCCAGAGAAGACAACTTGCTCCTGATAGAGACAGAAGACCCATTACGCAGACAATTAATCTCGGCAGCGAAGTGGATGGACTGAGATTGTTTTATGAAAAAATTGAGAGTGGAATGAATTTCAACGGGGGTAAGATCGCCCGATATTTTCTCAGTCCTGGAGAGTCTAATGTTTTTGATGAATCGAAAGCAGTAAGCGTATACGCGAGTCAGACGGTGCAACGAAGAAAAGTCCTTAGAAAGATCAATAGCCAGGGTAGACATTAGAGAAAGTTTGGGGGTTTGTTTCTCCTCCGCAGTGAAGTCAGAAGACGACAGATTAGAAGGTAAAAAGGGTGGAAAAAGATTGGACTCGGAAGATTGAGACAAACAAGCGGGACCATGCCACCAAAGCGAACAATTGCGCAAAACGTCGGGGTGACATCCCCTAGAAATAATATCAGCAGGATTATGTCGAGAATTGATGTGATGCCATGTGTAGGCTTCCGTAAGACGCTGAATCTCGGCAACACGATTAGCGACGTAAGTTTTCCACCTAGAAGACTGGGCATGAATCCAGTAAAGGGACACCATAGAGTCAGAATAGAGATGAACACTATTGATAAAGGAATGAAGAGTAGGGGCGACCTTGAATAAGAGTCGCGATAACAACAAGCAAGCGCAGAGTTCAATGCGAGGTAATGACACCTGTCGTAGGGGGGCTACGTGAGATTTAGAACACAGAAGGTGACAAGAGGCTGATGAATCTTGATAAATGACTCTAATGTAAACGCAACACCCATATCCCCTTTCAGAAGCATCCGAAAACCCATGTAATTCAACTAGACTTGCAACGAATAGAACGTGGGACAATAATTTTACTGATCAGACACAACTTATCGCATAATGAATGCCAATGCAAGCGTAATTGCCCGGAGATTGGCTCATCCCAACCAAGATTGCACAGCCAAAGTTGCTGCATAAACGGCTTGTACAGGAAAACAACGGGACCGACGAGTCCGAGTGGGTCGTATATACCTGCGATAATCGATAGGATTTTCCTCTTAGAGATGCTTGATTCAACCGGGAATGATCTGATGTCAAACAAAAATGAATCGGTAGTGTTATTCCAGAGAATGCCCAAGGTACGCACATTACCCTGTTTGTTTAAAGGGAGTGATAAATTGTCATGATCTGCGACCACATTGGGTTCATTTGATGCCCATTTATGTAGAGTGAGACCGTATTGACTCAACAACGTACCTAACTCAGATTTCAACCTGGTCAGATCAGAAATGGTGTCTGCACCGGTTAACAAATCGTCGACATAGAAATCATTGGTTATAGCTGATGCAGCGTCAGGAAAAGAAGTTTGATGATCCTTACCAATCTGATTAAGACAGCGGGTAGCCAAAATCGTAGCACTAGCAGTACCGTATGTTACAGTTCGCAGTACAAAATGTTTAAACTGTTCGAGGGGAGAGTCACGCCACAGAATACGTTGATAATGACAATGCTTCTCAGCTACCAGAATTTGTCGATACATCTTCTCGATGTCGGCGATGAGAACATAGTTATGCATACGAAATCGCAAAAGAATAGAAAAAAGGTCTTGTTGGACGTTTGGGCCTACCAACAAAATGTCATTGAGAGAAAGGCCATTGGTAGTTTTGGACGAGCCGTCAAAAACGACGCGAAGTTTTGTGGTAGAACTAGAATGTTTAAAGACGGCATGGTGAGGCAGATAATAAGTATTTGAAACACCTGAATTTATGGAGCAATCGTCGACAAGCATCATGTGGCCAAGATCCTTATACTCCTGTATAAAGTTTGCGTATTCGCGCGCAAGCTTAGAATCACGCATGAACCGGCGTTCTAAACTCAAGAATCTTGCTTCAGCGGTAGCATAGGACTCACCCAACTGGGGATTGTCTGACTTAAATGGTAGTGCAACAACGAACCTACCCTCTTGATTGCGATGAGTAGACTTAACGAAATGCTCCTCACAAGCTGACTCGTTATTAATGGGTGTATTATCAGGGATAGTTTCGGTCTCCCAAAATTTCTCGAGAGACGCTAGGATTTGACTCGTTGTTCCTAGCCAGGAACGAAACAGCAGGACCCTAATAATGGCAGTGTTTGGGCAGATTGCCTGCAAGAATGTGGCCTAACTTTGTTTCCTGTATAATAGGAAAATGAGAACCGCGTACATATTTGTTAGGTAAAATTAAATCTAAATAAAATTGCGCTCCTAACAGTATATCGATATCAGCAGATATGTTGAACTGTGGATCGGCGATCGATATCAGCAGATATGTTGAACTGTGGATCGGCGAGATAAACGTTATCTGGGACATTAAACTGATTTATGTCAAAAGATTGTGCTGGCAATTTATGGGTTAATGCAGATAAGACAGCACACTTTGCCTCGAAGCTAAATCTTTGATAGCGAGAGATAATGCGTATAGACGCAAGATTAGTGGCACAACATGCGTTGTTATTTATACCTGTTATCGGTATGTTAGATTTAGTCCAATTAAGCCATAATTTCTTGGCAAATGATTCCGTACAAAAATTTATCTGTGAACCCGCATCCAAAAGAACTCTTGCGGGTTGTCTGTTGCCAGCCTGGTCAATGACAAACACAATTGCTGTTGATAAAAGAATATTATTTGTGGATTGTAATTTAAGTGAACAGTAGTTACAGCTGCTGGCAGAGACTGGCTTTGACACATTGTTTATGTGCAACAATGCATGGTGTCGTTTTGAGCAGATCTTACATGATTGTTTAATCTTACAATTAGATGAGAAATGATCTGGTCTTAAACAATTTGTACAGAGTTTATGATTTAATATAAATTGCCCTCGTTCTGATGTGCTTAATGCACGAAATTTGTCACACATGTAAATTGGATGACTAGATTTACAGCATAAACATAAATAATTATTTGACGCTGAGTGATAACTTTTAAATGCAGTGCTGCCAGCAGCGTTTCGTGATTTAAGTTTGTCAGATTTATTATTGAATCTTAAAGTTGACTTGTTGAGCTGCTGTCCGGCATTGATAGGCAGTGTATTTTCTAGCAACTGTCTACGTGCGTTTAAAAACTGAGTGAAACCTTGAAAGTTAGGAAGATTATCAGGGTCTATAGACTCCTTCCATAATTTAAAGTTAGTATGGTCGAGTTTCGCTGACAATAATTGTACAGTGATAAGCTCGAATGAATCCACTGACAGTTGCATGGCCGCCAGTGAATTAACGGAAGACGTTATTGTATTTATGAATTGTGCCAAACTTTGGACAGAGTCCTTAACTGTTGACTTCAAGTAAATTCTGAATATAATACTTAGCTAGTATGAATTTGTTGTCATATCTAGCGGACAGAAAACTCAACGCTATCGAATAGTTTTCGTTACAAATAGGTAATGCCTTAATTAAATCTAGCGGCTCATTTTTCAGAGACGAATACAAATAGTGTAATTTCTGCACTGAGGTTAAATCAGATCTGGCGTGCACCAAGTCCAGAAATATTGAATAGAAGTGCTGCCATTCTAAGATATTACCTGTGAAGCAGGGCAAACTTATCGGTTTTAATTGTATGTTGCTTGTTAATACGGGAGATACAGTCTGAACGTTGAAGCTTTCTATCAACTGCAAGATATTGGCTTCTGTTGAATATAACAGCTCTTCAACCTCAATTTGGTCTTCTTGAGCAGCGTTTATGTCTTTAGCAATGAGTTCAATTTCGGACTGTACCTCATCGTATTTTGTTGCCAAACTTTTTAGACTTTCGAGTCTAACTGTTAAAAAAGTTTTGTGCTAGTGTTTTTATCAAAGCTAATGATAGCCGAATTAATACGCACTATGGCAGACTTTATGCCGCCTCTCTTTCTGACGAACACTTTGAGGCCTTCTTCAGCCATTGTACGCACCTGTTAATGATGTGGTACCTGCTACGCGATGTCCTGGAGCGTCGAAGTCTTGGAGAAGATGGCAAACACACAGACCGTAAAAATGACTGCTCAATTCTGGAGTGTAGACGCTAGCACATGGATGTTCTTGCAATGATGTCGTTACGAGGCTCAATGGCGATGAAAGAAATGCTGAAGTAAGTCCCGAGACGGTCGGATAAGCGAATGTGCTGAATCGCCCGTGATGGCCAGAAATTGGGGCAGAAAAATGATGAAACCGCTAGAATATGTTGCAAGAGGTGAATGACGAATCCAGGCACGGAGCGACCAAAAAAATGTATAAGATGCGGCCCGATAGGACCAAAAAAATGTGTTAATGTTAGGAAGAATGATGCTTGTGGTGCTATTGCCAGGATGCAGAATAATGACGATAGTGTACTGTATAATACATTTATTAAGTTCTGTACACTTATATCATGGTGTTGAGATTGGCTAAGTCTGAACAATTTGATTTTGAATAAACAGAGTCGTTAAGAACGCTACATGTTAGATGAGGCGCAAATGTGCGGCACTCAGATTAAAACGTTAAGGCCTAAGGCCTAGACAAATGTCGTAGATTGTCGTCAGACTTGAGGCGCGAGTACGCGGCACTCAAAGTACATGAAATCGAGAAATTAGCAGTGTATCGCTAATTGGTGCAAGTATGCACGAAATGTTGTGGCCTAAAGCCTACAATGATTGTCTGACGACAAGAAAAACGATGTATGACAGAACAAGCGAGCAAACGTAATAACGTCTGCCGCCTGCCGTAGCTCGGACAACTGTAACGTTGAACGTTGTAGCCTATAAACATGATAGCGCAATATCAGAAAGCACAGATTAGCCAACCTATTAATGCGAAAATTACCACATTACTGTCCACCCCTGCTACTGGTAAAATCGGAATATTTTTATTACTCTCTCTTAATTCTCCCAAAATATTTTCAGCAATTACCGAAATCTCATTGCCTGTATCTATAAGTGTTCTGTAACTCTTACCTGCTATGGTTACCTGTACTTCCGTTAATCCAGTTCTCATCTCGATGGTTGTATGATTCTCCTCCTCTAGTAAATCAGTCACGATGTCAGCTTTGATTACATTGCTCTGAAAATCCTCCTTTGGTCGGACCTCATTCGCTTCCCTGGACAGTGGTCTGGTCCTTGTTACCACTGTCGTCTCTAGTTTTCTTCTTGGTTTCCATTAGTACTGGTAGTTGTTCCATTGTGACCCCTTGGTGGTCCATGGTTATTCCCAGCTGTTCCCCTGGTGCTTGCCATTCCTCTCTGCTGCTGGACATGCTGAGTTGGTCCTCCTCTCCTCCTTGGATCGTCTCTCGCCTGGCTGCATCTAAAACATTTTTGCCTGCTTGCATAATTTTCGCGCCTACATCTGGAACATGTCCAACCCTCTTGGTTGTTTGAATTATCTATTCACGTACCTCCATATCCGCTGGGATTATCTCTATTGTTATATTCATAATTATTATTATTCGGTGGTTGGGGTCGCCTACCCCCTTCTCTGTCTCGAATACTCTGTAAAACGTCTAAAATTCTCTCCAACTCATTCATATCATTTATTTCTTTTGTCATTAAAGTTATCTGAACATCCTGTGGCAGATGTTTGCTTACGTGTTTTACAAATGATTTAAAAGGTATTGGTGGCTCTAAATACTTGGCCTCATTATATAATTTAGTGACATATATCGTTATGTTATTGTTTTGGTGCCCTACAAAATTACCCGTTCCCATTATACAGCTCCGTAAAATCTCTTGCTCGTCTTCTGCCCAATATTTCCCCTTAAACGCTTTCTCAAATTCCTCGTAACAACCCCATTCTAAACGTGTGCTTCCGCCCATATAATTGAACTTCCTTTAAAACATTTTACTATTTTCATTAACTATTTCCCAACTGCTATTGCTAAAACGGTGGTATTCTCGGGTTTGATTTATAAATCGCATCGGGTGTATCGCCCTGATCTCGTAACTAAATGTCTCTAATTCGATTTCATTATGTAAGTCGCGGGTGATTATTACTCTTTCGGTTACCCCGGTCAATTTTTTGTTAATCTCCCCCCATAATTTATCTTTCACACTGCTTAAATTACCTTCAATTGAAGTACACTTATCATATATGTTACTATTAGTTTGAACATTGAAATCATGCATCTCTTTAATTTGATTACGTATAGTACTTATTTCATTGTCAGTATTAATTTCATATTCTGAAATAGCTTTATCGATCGTTTCGATATTCTTTGTCATATTAGTTACATTTGTTTCACATTTATCTATTTGATTTTGTGAAATATCTGTCTTAATGTCTATTTGCTTATTAATCTCAATTTTGGTTTTATTTTCTATTTGTTTATCAACTCCATCTAAACATTTACTCTCTATTTCATTACTTTGCATTACAATTTGATTTGAACTGTTTCAATTATTGTTTCATTTACTTTACTGATTTTGTCATCTACACTGTTTATTTTAGTATCAAATTTCTCACTGACTACTTCTATAATTTGTTCTTGGATATTTTCATAACGTGTATGAATTTCATTTATTTGTTTGCTAAAATTAAAATTTTGTCTCTTAACTTCCTCTTTTACTTTGTCAAACTTCTCATCAAATTTGGTATTTATCTGATCGTATTTCAGGTTGGAATCGCTTTTTAGTTCATCCAACTTTACATCAAATTTATCTAGCATTACATCAAATTTATTTAACTTCATACTCTGTTCATCAAATTTCTCATCGAATTTATTAAACTTCTCATCACATTTATGTAACAATAATTGTATCATGGCATTTGTCTCATCTGTTTTCTTTTCAGACCGAGTTTAGATGGGTGTTACTGGTACTCTATCTAACTCTACAGATTCGGTCGCACTCGACTCGATCTGACTTATTGGCGTTGAACAAACTCCCATTTCACTCTTAAACGTTTGGTCAGTTACGCTGACATTCTCGTTATTGTTTGCCATTTTTTTTTTTTAATGTTTCTTTTCAAAATGTTATCCTGTAATATTACACAACCTTATTATATATAAAAAAATATTCTATTTAAACTATTTACCCTACAACATGTAGTCACAACATAACCTTATCTTTACATCTATATTTACGTATCTCCCAATTGTATATTACCTCAAGTAACTTTTCCGCTCCTTCCAGTAGGCTTACTCTACATAAAATAAAATTTTATGTCGAGTCCCTGTTCCGGAAGGCACTGTAACTTTACTTCTTTTTATTCTTTTATTAATTCAGTTACATACTGTTTACTTTATGTATTAACTATTTCATTTGGGCGCCATCTTGTTACTAACACAAGAAATTCAAATGTACTTACCTTTCTGGGCCGAGTTCGTTTAAGCAAACCGGAAGTAGCGGGTCTTGTTACTTGAAATAACTTACTCTTAATTGTAAGATTTACCAATGACATTACCCTTTATTAACAAACCACACATAGTTACATGAGATTCTATTTCGGAAACAAAGCATATTGCTATTCGCCATGAGGCGTAGTTATTGAATCAAATTAAAATTTCTTTCCCATTTATAATTTTATAAACATAATCCCACCAAAATAAACATAATCAATCATGTCTTAAATTATAGAATTATATATATATATATATATATATATATTTCACAACCCAGCACTACTTAAATTTTATATTTTATATTATATTCACGCAATCACACACTCATTCATGCAGTACAATTTCATGGACTTCCCTAACTGAGCTCATTTTATTGAATCTAAACGAAGTACTGAAAAATTGGTTTTATCTCTTATTTGTTACTTAGCTGCAAATCTGTCCAGAAGACGTCGCATCATTACACGCACACTACGGATGTTGGTTTTTTAATGTTCACTGATTTTATGTATTTTAAACTGCCAATGCATTCTGATAATGTTATATGTGGTTATTTTATAATTTATACTTGCTGTGTTCACATTTTAATAGCGGGCGTAAAGTTACGCAGCCGACGGCGAGCTGAAATGCTCACATCCGCACTGTTGATATTAACTGTTTTCACTGTTTTATCGAATTCACTTTGGTATACATTTTAGTAAAATTTTGGCTCGTCAGCCTATGTATTCACCCGGCCCGGGGAGTGGTTTTAAGTCGACTGAGAAAGTTTCCTGCGCACACTACGCGAAAGAATGCATTAATACGTGCCGATAGCATGAGAAACTTGGCCGTCTGAACGCGTGTGTGTTGGCGAATTCGCTCCCTACACATTCCAATGCCAATTCACGCCCGTCTCAATGCTACACTTGGGCGAAATAAAATTGAGAATATTCAAATCACATTTAAAATTGGTTTTACTCCTCTTTTGCCCCGTTACACTTTTCATATTTATGAACATTATTCTTGCTCTTCTAATAAATATAAATAATATTTTGTACTATTATTTATGTATTTACTTTGTATATATTTATATAGATTAGGAATAGGTATGCTGGAACAACAGTTACAAAGTTGAGGAGCCAAAATAAATTAATAGAGCTTTCAGTGTGGGCTTCATGGAGTGCTGTCATGTTACATGAAATGTACAATAATTTTGCAATAATTTTCATATGTGCCTGGTGTCAAGACCAAGAATTACTGACTACTGGAGTACAGATGTTATGTTAGGCTCTTCTTTTGCTGGAAAGATAATGGAAAGAGATATTTTTTCCATTTACTTTATGCTGCATTTAAGTGATAACAGTAAGTACATTCCAAGAGGTCAATCCAACCATGACCCTGTTCTATTAATTAGACCATTTAATGATAACATTATAAAATGTTTTAAAGCTAGTTTTTATCCAAATGGAAACCTCACAATTGATAAAGGAATGTGCCCATTCAGGGGAAGAATAAACTTTAGGGTTTACATAAAGAATAAGCCTAACAATTTGGTATTAAATTTTTATTCTAAGTGATGCTTCCACTGGTTGTATGCTAAACTCTGAAATATACCAAAAGGTTTGAGATGATGATAACAGTGTGGGGGTTGAGGCTAATGGATGAGTCTTTTACCTGCTAGCAAAAGTTACCTGCAAAAAGGGTCATTAGACTGGTCTCATATTGTTGTGTGTGTTACAACTTGCATCATCTCACACACGTTAAAACGGACTCATTCAGTGGACTGAGGGTGCATTCTGTTATCTGGCAGCTCACTCTATATGTGAAACTGTTCTAACGCATTTTGAAAAATGAATTTTAATAGTACAGTATATGATCATTTTGGAAATTTGTTAGTGAAAAACGGGTTATTAAAGTGTATTGTTGACTGATCTATCATAAAAAAAATGTTCAGTGTGTAGTGTGTGGGTAATATGCACATTAACAATCGTGCTGGTGATAATCTTGGCTGCAGATGTATTTTTATAGTTGTGAGTATACCAAAAGTCTGAATATAAGTGGGTATTTTGTATTACAAAAATGTTCTTTTTTTAACCATTGTGATCATGATATGTAATGGTACAAACCAATGAGAGTATACAATTTAAAGCTTTATTTAACCAGAGTATATTTTTGGGTCACCGACTATAGCTCCGTGTGAGGTACGGAATGGTACAGAATGCAGACGATCAGCAAGGGTGGTATTCATGCGTACGCGCGCACGTGTAGGCCAACTTTCCCAGCATGAAAGACACGTACAAAAAATTCCATAGCCAAACATACGATTGAAACAACCAATCACAGAACGAGGTGAGGCCACGCGGCCAACGCCTAACGCTTGGCAGGCATGCAACCAACCGCGCATGAGGTTCGCACAGTTGGTCACCATTAGTCAAACAGTGCAGTTGATAATACAGGAACAGTGTCAGTAAATTAGTGACAGGAGGCCGTGCATGTAAGCACGCACGGCCTGCCCAAAAGTATTTAAGAGTAACAGTAAACCATGATTCTGCAATATTAACAGTTTTTGTTTTAAATGGAAATAGTGGAATAAAGAAGAGAGTTGGACAATACAGTACGAAAGTGAAAGTATGGACGAACAATGGCGAACAGCACGTGCGGATGAGTAAAACAGGAAATTAAAAGTGAAATTAAAACTATTGGTAAAAAGAGCTCATTAAATAAACGGGGGGTAAAAGAAAATCTGTAATTAGCATGTGAGTGTGTGTGCGAGGGAAGAAGGGATAATATTAAGAAATAAAGGTACTAGTTTGACGATAGAGGTTAGTATAAGACAAGTTTATATACTAGAGATGAATCAAAAAACAGATTAAAGAAGTAAGAATAAAAAAAAAGAAATTTTAATTGCCTAAAAAATAAATAAGATTTGTTCAGTAACATAAAAATATGTTAACCTAATTATTATGTTACACCCGTAACCTGAGCTCTGCATCGAGAATTCGTCTAAACGAAACCTGTGAATCTTCTGATATAAGGGCATTACATGATCAAAATTAAGTAAGTGTAAGTATTATGGTTTCGATGTATATCCTTAAAACATCGTGGCAACCTTGTTAGTGAGTTTGGAATCTTCTGGGGAGTTTTTATATAAAAGGTAAGTTTAATGGAATTTGGGTAAGTGGAATAACGTGGACATTTTGGCCTACCTGGGGAAAATAAAGAAAATTATATTTTTATAAAGCAAATAACATTTTTTACGATAATTGGGACAAAACGTAAACAGAAAGGTAAAATTCATTGGTAGCGAAAGTGGTACGAGTGATTGAAAATATTGTTCATGAATTTATATAACGCAGAAAGCAACCAGCAAAACTGTGCCAAGGTCACCCAATGACTTACAAAACTGTAAACAAGTTATATAACTGAACATCGGACGATATTACGTCAGAGACGATCCCCGCTGTGGAATTCGGGTGTGTAATCCAAAACCATATACTGGCGTAGGAATACGAACTGAATACTATACAAAATAGTGCCTTTTGTTTCGCCCCAGTCTAAATTCAACACTCACGCGAGTGACAAGTACAAAGTTCCGGAACGTAAATTGCGGGCCCGCAAAACAACAAAATGTGAATAACATATCTCAGATTTAAATACGATACGCCTAAAATTTTAAAGAATGTGAAATAAATAACGTCAATTTGATAAAAACATAAATTCAGTGAAAACAACAATCTATCTAGTGCACGGACAGTGCGGCGTCTTTGAAACTCAGCAGCAGTTAAGTAATAAATGGGGTAGAGTAAAACATAAAAAACGGGCTAAACTAAAATTATAATGATACCAATTTCTTTAAATTTGTTTAAAAAGAATAAAAATGAGATCTCTTAAGGGTATGGGATGTTTGCGTGTGCGTGAGTGAGAGAGAAGGATGTTAATATAGAAGTGCTGGTTGCGCATTTATTTATATAATAATGAAATTCATTTGATTTGTTGTTTTACAATTAGTTAGTAATTAATTAAATAATTAGTTATTTTATTAATTGAGCCTCGTGGCCAAATATGTTCAAAATGGTTTAAAAGAAATAAAATGTACAACTGTGGGAGTGAAATAAAAAATAAAAGGAAACGTCATTTGGTAACAAATAGATAAATAAAGTTTTCATTATTTTGACAACCATGTCTGTTCTTTTTAGTTCGCCGAAAAGAATCTGGCCCGAATATGGTAAGTACTTATGTCATATATACAAATTAATATTGAATTAATTTCTTGCAATGGTTAATCAGGCAAGATGGCGCCCGAAGAATTTCTAGAAAGTAAACAATGGGTACAGTAACCTTAAAATCGATTGAGTTTAATTATTAATAAAAAGTTATATCACAAATGGCGCCCGAACAGGGACAATTTATATAAATATATTTATATAAATACGGCCTACTGGGAGAGCAGAATGGTTGTTTGAGGTAACAATACATTTTTTTTGTACGTAGGAATAGACGTAGGTGACGAGTGTCACATAAGGTTATGTTACAGTGTTATTGAAGTAGATGTATAGTAAATAAGTCAGAATTACGCAAATAACAATGATGAATACTAATGATAATATTAACGATGAAGTCAGCTTCACTGACAGTCAGATAGATAGTCAAATAAATACCGACTCCGGTATTCAAACAGAGTCACTATCAATAGATGACCATAATGTAGAAGAAGCTGTAATTAGTATGCCGGGAGCGATTTCCACTCCCGTAACAATTAAAACAAGAGAAAAAGAGTTGTCATTAAATGACTTATTTGATCTAATTAACAAGAGATTTGATATGAACAATAGCGATTTCAATACAAAATTCAATGAACAGAAAAGTGATTCTGACACTAAATTCAATATTCAGAATAACAAATTTGAGGAATTAAAAAATGATATTCAAGAAATTAATAGACGTTGTGAAAATACCAATGAAGAATTTACTGATAAAATTAACCAATTAGATACCAAGTTAGATAATTCAATACAGAAGATAGATGTTAAATTTAATGAGATAGATAGTCAGATAGATAGAGTTGATAAACAAATAAATGAGAAAAATGAGTATTTAATAAATTCAATGAACGAGCATAACAATGAAATAGAATATAAAATAAATAAGTGTAATACCGAAACTGAAGTCAAGCTTAGTAGCGTAGTAATGACAATTGAAAAAATGAGTCAGAATATCAATGAACACCAAAATAAGGTAGACTTTAAGGTAAATGAAATTGAAAATAATTGTAAGACAGAGATACAAGCATTGAATGAATCTATTAATGTAATATCAAAAAATAGCATACAGTCTGAGTGTAGTAACGACAAAAAATTATATTCACTTGAACAGAACATTAGTAGTGTGAAAGATGAGTTAAGTTTAGTAATAAACCAAAAATTAAGCAATGTTACTGAACGTATATTAATTACACGAGACGTAAATAATGAAATCGAACTAGAAACCTTTAGTAGTGAGAATCGTAGAGTGCATCCGATGCAATTTTTGAACCGAATGCGGGAGTTTAATCGATTTAATAGTAGTAGTTGGGAGGTCAAATTGATGAGAATTCTGAAGTGTTTTAAGGGTAGTGCTGAGATATGGGCAGAAGTACACAATACCGAATGGGGTAGTTACGAGGAATTTGAGGTAGCTTTTCGAAACAAATATTGGTCAGAAGAGGACCAAGAAATATTAAGGAGCAAAATAATGGGTACTGGGAATTTTGGTAGAATTAATAACCACCTAACTATGTACGTGATGACTATATATAACGAGGCCAAGTATCTAGAACCACCGTTACCATTCCGGTCATTTGTAAGACATATTAGCAAACACCTGCCTAGAGAAGTGCAAATTACTTTAATGACCAGAGAAATTACGAATATAAACGAGCTAGAGAACATGTTAGACGTGCTACAGAATATAGGGGAACGTGACATAGGGCGGCGTCCAAACCCACCAGTAGTACCAAACCATAATAATAATTACCATCAGAATAGGGGTACACAGAATTTTCATAGAGGAGCGCGGGGAGGAAGTTTTGATAATAGGGGCGAGAGTTGGAGGTGTAGAGAATGTAACGTAGATAATTATGCTAACAGAACCAATTGTTTTAGATGTCATCAAAACAGGGAGTGTACAAGGAACGAGAGGATGCATCCGCAGCCAAATCAACAGTCGAGAGGAGCAGAATTTCATAGAGGAGCGCCAAGAGGAGGAGGCAATTACAACAGAGGGAGAGGAGGAAACCATCCAGCCGTAGCAGGTACATCAACGGAAAACTGAGGCTGACAATGGAAGCAAGGACCCCACCATTGTCCACGGAAAACAGGAGGGTCCAGATAGCCGACGAATACCATAATAATGTTATACAAATGGACATGATGAAGGAGTTGTTGGAGGAAGATGACACAAAAGTTATAGAAAACAAAACTGGATTGACGGAGGTAATCGTCACCATAGAAGGTAAGAATTTTAAATCATTGATTGACACAGGGAGCGAAATATCAGTAGTTTCTGAAAATGTAATGGGAGAGTTGAAAGAAATAAATAAAAATATACCATCATTACCAGTTGCTGGTGTAACATTAGTGGGGGTAACTGGAGTACATAGTAAATGAGTCACTAAACAAGTACAGTTAAATATATGCCTTAATGAAACTGAATTTGAGAACACTTTTCTAGTAGTTAAGGGACTGAGTTTAGATGTAATTTTGGGAAATGATTTTTTGGAGAGAAATGGGGCAGTAATAGATTTTAATAAACGGATAGTGGAATTTAATAAGGGTAGTGAACCAGTCAGGGTTAATTTTAAGAGGGTATTAGATGAAGTTAGAGTTACAGGGGTAAAAATGATACAAAAGCGAGTAGGCGATGGGGATATAGAAACTAAAGTAAAAATATATCGAGAGAATGAGATTATAGAAAGTGAGGAGAAAGAGATGCATGCGAGTGATGAGAGAGTGTGGGAAAATAGGGCTGATAAATTTTTTAATGAGTGTGGAGTTGTAGGAAATACTCAACGACAGGAGTTGTGGGCAGTTGTGGAGCGTTATAGAGATGTGTTTGCGGAGTTGCCTGGAAAAGCCAGGAACTATGTATGTGAGCTGAAGGTTCGAGAGCACTCACCCTACATGCAGAGGAGTTATCCAGTACCATTTTCAAAACGGAGAGCAGTACATGAGGAGTTGGATCGAATGATGGAGGGAGATATAATTGAGAGATCGATATCACCTTACTCGAACCCATTGGTGGTGGTAATAAAGAAGGACGGCAAGGTAAGATTATGTTTAGATGCAAGAAGAATAAATCAGATAATAATACCTGACCGGGAGTCACCGGAACCTATTAATGAGATTTTCCAGAAATTTAGCGGGGTCAAGTACATGACATCTTTGGATCTAACCGCCGGATATTGGCAGGTGCCGCTAGCAGCAGAGAGTCGGAGATACTGCCTTTCTCTTCATTGGTAAGAATTATCAGTTTAAACGTTTGCCATTTGGACTTAACACTAGTGTAGCGAGTTTTATTAAGTGTTTAGACATGATATTACAACCAAAAGACTTAGATTTTCTGACTGTGTATGTGGATGATATATTAATAGCATCCAGAACATTTGTGGAACATTTAGAACATATTGAGTATGTGTTAGATAAATTAAAGAAGGGGGTTTAACTGTTAATTGGGAGAAGTCAAAATTTTTACAAACCGAAATACATTTGTTGGGTTTTATTATAACTCCCGAAGGAATTATAGCTAACCCTGATAAAGTAGAAGCTATAATGCGATTTCCAGAACCTAAGAATATTAAACAATTACAAAGTTTTTTGGGTTTGTGCAATTTCTGTAGAAAATTTCAGAAAAATTACGCTCAGACAACAGCTAGGTTAAGTGCTATACTACAGAAAAATAAACAATGGAAGTGGGGAGAAAAGGAGAGGGATGCATTCGAGGAGATAAAGAGAAAATTTTCAAATATGATAATGATGAACCATCCTGATTTCTTAAAACCTTTTTACTTACAGACTGACGCCAGTAACGTCGCCCTGGGCGCGGAGTTGTACCAGGAGGATGGCGACAGAGAACACCACACGATAGCTTTCGCCAGCAGGTCTCTTTTGTCAGCCGAAAGAAATTATACAACTACGGAAAAGGAGTTATTGAGCATCGTGTTTGCTGTAGGAAAGTTCCGCACCTACATCTTGGGAAATAAGACCGTTATCAGGACGGACCACAAGGCACTGTCATTTTTGAACTCCTGCAGGTTAACACATAGTCGTCTAACCAGGTGGGTGTTAGCTTTACAAGAATACAACTTTTCCTGGGAGTACATAAAGGGGTCAGATAATAAGGTACCAGACACACTTTCCAGAGTAGATATTATAGAAAATAAGACAGGTAGGGACCTTAAAGAGATAGAAATTTTTAGATTAACTAGAGAAGATAGAATTTTTGGTGAGGAGTTAAGAGATATTAAGAATATGCAAAGATCTGAGAATAAATTGGGTAAAATAATTGTTAGTTTAGAAACGGATGTAGATGGGTGTGAATATAGTACACGTTTTCAAGTATATCAAGGAATTCTGTTTAAAAAAGTAGAAGGTGGTGAGCGTGATTGGAGACTAGTTATACCAGAAGGGTTGATAGATAAAATTATTTGGGATTGCCATATAAGGTATGGGCATTTTGGGGCAAGAAAGTGTGCTAATGTTTTAAAGGAATCATGTATATTTAAGAATATGAAGAGGCGAGTACGGATCTTATTACGAGTTTGTGATTTGTGTCAGAAATCAAAAGTAGTGAATTATAGAGTAGAAGGGGAGATGAACTATATAAAAGTTGAAAGACCGTTTGATTTAGTTGCTGTAGATTTGTATGGGCCATTACCCAAAGGTAGGGGTGGAGTAATGTATGTTTTTGTTGTATTAGACACATTCTCTAAGTATGTTAGATTATATAGTATCAAGAGAGCGACGAGCAGAGTGCTAAGCGAGAAGATAACGAGAGATTATATGGTGAATGTAGGAAAACCGAAAATAATTTTATCTGACCATGGACCACAGTTTATCAGCGGCAAGTGGCGACAAACTCTTGGATGGGAAGGCATCATACCCAAATATACGGCAATTTACCATCCACAGTCAAACCAGGCAGAACGGGTGATGAGAGAGATTGGTAGGATATTTCGGGCGTATTGTCACGCCAAGCACACAGAATGGCCATCCTACGTTAAGAAAGTAGAGGAGTGGCTGAATTGTACCACCCATGAATCCACCGGATTTACGCCGTATGAATTAATAAAGGGAACAAGGCCACCTAGGATATTGGAACAACTTTTTAGCTATCCACCGGAAATGCAAACTATAGACGTGGATATGAAGATCCGACTAGCGAATGAAAATTTACTGACAAGAGGAGAAAGGAGAAAGCAGAGGCATGATGCTAAAGGTAAGTGGACTAAATATGAGGTAGGGCAATTAGTATTGGTAAGGAGACATGATTTGTCTAGCGCACAGGATAAAGAGATAAAGAAGTTTTTCCTATTATATGAGGGCCATATGAAATTGTAGATCTCGAGAGAGAAGTCCAGTATTGTCATTCAGGTGCGGTCACAGTCACCGGACCAAGGGTGAGTTAATTATAATTTTTTTTGGTAAACCATCAAGGGGGTTGTGTCGACATATCCTGGCTGATCCCTTTAGCAAGTATGAGTGTGTCAATGAGAGTTTTTATGCTTCGGCATAAAATCTCTCCTTGAGGGGGTATTGTAACGGGACATTTTGGCCTACCTGGGGAAAATAAAGAAAATTATATTTTTATAAAGCAAATAACATTTTTTACGATAATTGGGACAAAACGTAAACAGAAAGGTAAAACTCATTGGTAGCGAAAGTGGTACGACTGATTGAAAATATTGTTCATGAATTTATATAATGCAGAAAGCAACCAGCAAAACTGTGCCAAGGTCACCCAATGACTTACAAAACTCTAAACAAGTTATAGAACTGAACATCGAACGATATTACGTCAGAGACGATCCCCGCTGTGGAATTCGGGTGTGTAATCCAAAACCATATACTGGCGTAGGAATACGAACTGAATACTATACAAAATAGTGCCTTTTGTTTCGCCCCAGTCTAAATTCAACACTCACGCGAGTGACAAGTACAAAGTTCCGGAACGTAAATTGCGAGCCCGCAAAACAACAAAATGTGAATAACATATCTCAAAATTAAATACGATACGCCTAAAATTTTAAAGAATGTGAAATAAATAACGTCAATTTGATAAAAACATAAATTCAGTGAAAACAACAATCTATCTAGTGCACGGACAATGCGGCGTCTTCGAAACTCAGCAGCAGTTAAGTAATAAATGGGGTAGAGTAAAACATAAAAAACGGGCTAAACTAAAATTATAATGATACCAATTTCTTTAAATTTGTTTAAAAAGAATAAAAATGAGATCTCTTAAGGGTATGGGATGTTTGCGTGTGCGTGAGTGAGAGAGAAGGATGTTAATATAGAAGTGCTGGTTGCGCATTTATTTATATAATAATGAAATTCATTTGATTTGTTGTTTTACAATTAGTTAGTAATTAATTAAATAATTAGTTATTTTATTAATTGAGCCTCGTGGCCAAATATGTTCAAAATGGTTTAAAAGAAATAAAATGTACAACTGTGGGAGTGAAATAAAAAATAAAAGGAAACGTCATTTGGTAACAAATAGATAAATAAAGTTTTCATTATTTCGACAACCATGTCTGTTCTTTTTAGTTCGCCGAAAAGAATCTGGCCCGAAATATGGTAAGTACTTATGTCATATATACAAATTAATATTGAATTAATTTCTTGCAATGGTTAATCAGGCAAGATGGCGCCCAAAGAATTTCTGGAAAGTAAACAATGGGTACAGTAACCTTAAAATCGATTGAGTTTAATTATTAATAAAAAGTTATATCACAATGGGGCGTATAAAAAGGTAGAACGTTTGTTCCTCTACAGATAGTCTCAATTTATGTCATGTAAATTACATCATAACAAGATTTACATATTTTAAAGGTAATCAGTATGCAATTTTTAATAAAAATTAGATAACATTTTAGTAACAGAAATGTGCTATTATAACGAAAGTATAAGTACTGTATAAGAAAAGTGAAAAATTTACATGGTAAAAGAAACTTAATTTTGTCTACAATTGCTCACTCTTCCACGTTTGAAAACGTTACTAGAACTGAAAACTGAAATGCTCTGTATGGTAGAAACATACACTAAATGAAAGCACATGACCCTCCCGATCGTTGCTTTCTGTCCCGAACTAGGAAAGGAATCTGTCTTTAATATAATACCAAAATACGGTAGAATGACACCCACAAGATTATGTAGGGCTGTCCCAAAAGGGTCATGTACCTTGCCAAGTTTTATTGAATCTTCGACTTTGCATTATTGTTGATTTTTATATAACACCAGGGAATCATTAAGTATACACATGCAAAGTATACCTGATTGCCGGGCAACCAATAATAAATGTTCTTTTATTAAATGTTACTACCAAGTAAAAGGTTAATATAACCGTTAGTAATTATGTCAACTATTTTGTGAAAGAACAAGTACTTTCAAAGACCGAAATTTAGTATAATTGTCTCTACTAACTGGTAATTAATGGGGAATCATGTTCCTATGTTTCCTTTTGTAAATCACATCTGTTCCCTTTCTTGGATTTCGTTGTCCATGACGTGTCCGTTACTTAACTAAATATCACTATAATATTGACGACTCGGAACACTAAGTTTTTTATTAGTAAAAACGTAAAGTTTTACCTTACAGCCTAAACCGGCTTTCACCTATAGAAGGCTTCATCAGAGGCTGTCGTAAGTAGCCAACATAGCCTACTTACGACAGCCTCTGATGAAGACTTCTATAGGTGAAAGCCGGTTTAGGCTGTAAGGTAAAACTTTACGTTTTTGCTTATAAAAAACTTAGTGTTCCGAGTCGTCAATATTATAGTGTTCCCTTTCTTTTATATGTTTTTCATTATAATCCTGCTACACTCTCCTCCATGTCTTGTTTTTTAAAACATACAAACTTATATGTTCTTGAAGTGATCCCCTCCAGAATGTAGTTCTAGCACAGCATTGCACGTGTCGTCTGCATTGATAGAACTCCCACCCCCCCCCATTGTGTTGGTCACATGCTATTATCATTTAGCAGACAAAACTTAACCTTTACTTCTTATTTGATAGAATGAGTTATTTAGACAACTAATCAAAGAATTGTCTTCTCACATGGGCAGATGTATATGTTTATATACTTATGTATATAAGTGTGTGTGCACGCATCAACTGAAATAACCTGTACAATGTACAATAACCTGTCAGCAATGGAACGAGATATAAAAAAAACTTGTTTCTGTTTGGTAAACACAAGGGTGACGTTGATTAATACTAAATATACATTTTTATATAAAAGTATTGTTTTTTAAATTATAATGAGTATAAAGAAACAAACTTTAATTACAGAAAATATCTGTGAATTGTTTCACTGGTAGGGCATTTTAAATTCTGATGATGGGACAAGGTCCCGAAACATGTAAATTTTAACGTGAAAATACATTTTGCTGTAAGTCACAGATGGTAAGATATACATTACTTATCAATATAAATAAATTACCTTATTTTGGTCCACCTTAGTGACACTAGCTTCTTTTTGTCTAATTTATAAAATTAGTTTTTGTTCTATTAGACAAAAAGAAGCTAGTGTCATTAAGGTGGACCAAAATAAGGTAATTTAATTATATTGATAATTAGACAAAAAGAAGCTAGTGTCACTAAGGTGGACCAAAATAAGGTAATTTAATTATATTGATAATTAGACAAAAAGAAGCTAGTGTCACTAAGGTGGACCAAAATAAGGTAATTTAATTATATTGATAACCATAAAGTGACTCGGTACGTAAAACATGAATAGATACATTACTTATTTGATTATCAAATACGTGGCTTGGTACTATAATCGGAAATATTCCATAAATATATTATTGTGTGATTGTGGTGTATATATTATTTTGTGTATTTTCTATGTTGAGTGCTTTGAAAATTGTGTCATGTTTTGTATTGATTTGTATTTCTTCATGTATTAGTTTGTTTTGTTTTATGTTTGTATATTTGTAAATTTTCCCAAATGTTCATTATGGTCCCCTTGTGTGGTATATGTTTTATTAGTGTCATATTGGTTATGTCTGGGAATTCATGTCCAGTGTTTATTGCATGTGTGGCCAAAGTACATTTATATATTTATGGTTTTTTTGTATGCATTTAGGTGTACAAAATTACGTTTTTGAGCTGTTTTTTTGTTTGTCCTATGTAACATTTATTGCAATGTTGCATTCAATTTTGTATATACCATTGGTATATATATATATATATATTGTAACCGTACGTTCGTCTGTCAATGTTAAGCCCCAGTGTTGGGTTCACCAATTTGTCACTATTCCTCGTTTACAAATGAAAAGTGTGTTATTTGTCTTTTTAAGAAAATTAAATATTTTGTTTTGAAATTTAAAAAAAAATTTTATGTTTTATGTTTTAATAATTAAGTAAATAATTCTTGTAAGGGTGTAGTGTTGAAATTTTATGTTTGTTTGCGTTAATTGTGTCAATAATCTTGCTTATGGTTTTTGGTAATAAATTCAGAGTTAATAGGATTGTCTCACTTCACTAATCGATTGGCGATACTTCGTCTTTTCGTATATATTATTCCCACTTGAGTAATGGTCGCCTTTCTTGTAATCCTGTTGTCAAATAAACTCAATTTTTTTAAATTTATAAAATAAATTTAAAACCAAATAATTGAATTACAATATTTTATTGACAATTTTATAAAAGATCGATTTAAAATCAATTATCAAATTATTGCTCGACTCTTTCACAGGGTGATCGATTGTTAATACAGGTTATTGAATATAAATATTTTTTCGGTTCTTTCAACGGTTATAATTAATAGTCAGAGAAGGGGCAAAGCTAGAAAGTATAACATTCACAATAAAATACTTAATAGTTAACAAATACAAAATTATTTGATAATATATATAATGTTTATTAATTGAAACGTTTATACCAATGACGAGCACTGAATTCTAATAGTAGAGTTCGCTAAGCATGACGGGAGTCAAACATGCCCGCCTTACGTACCTCTGGAGTTAATGTGACTTCAATCAGATGAAATTTCTTTCAAATAAAAGATGCCTCGTTCCTGTTCCTCGTCTCTGCAGTATGGAGAATACCTTTTCGTGTTATTAGAGTTGTCCTGTTTAAGTGTTCTGTGTTCACTTCTATTAAATGTGTTGGATTATGTGTATTCACTTCTGTCCACGTGTGTGTTGAAAATTGCAATGTCCGTTTGGTTATTAATAATTAGTGTTTTACAGTTTTAAGTCCTTTTGTCACTTGTATTCAGTTCAGTGTTAATTGATTTCAATGTTTGTGGTTGTCGTGTTCACTGAATTTAGGTTTAAAGTAAAAATTTCAGTAACTCTCGACTTTTATACTGTAGTCTAGGCTATACTTTTATACGCCATTAACGATTCTGATATAGGTTTTATTAGCGAGAGCTTCATCAACCGTACTCGACGAATGTTAATTAAGAACTGTTTTACTTCCTTCGTCTTCTGAAATATCTTGCCAAGTTAATATTAGAAAAGTATTGTTTCAATGTTTTCTCGTTTCCGATACATGTAAAAAAGGTACATTATACTCAGAATATATTTTGGTTACTATTTACTTTCATGAAATAGTAAATACATAATCGGTTTCTTTAATTCCTTCTGCTTAATTTGATACCCATTAATCTAATTTTACAAAGTTTTTTATTAAAATTTCCATATTTCTTTCATTTTGGAAAAGTAGGCTCAATTTTTTGTTTCCTGTCCTTCTCCAAACATTAGCCATTTTAATACGTCATAATTAGGACTATAATAAATTTCAGATTTACCTAAAGGTTTATCTTTCCTTAATTTCTTGCAATTTTATTAATTGATTATCCTTTTAAATATAATTCATGAATTTATGACTTCCCCCTCTGAAATTTTTAATTAATGCATTTACAAAATATTCAGTAATTATATATATCCTTTTATATTATCCTATTAAAGTATAGTATTAGTCATAGTATTTGGTGACTGATTCACTTTATATAAATTCCATCTGTTTACTTGGTTTATTTAACTTAATTAATCATTTATGATGTTGTTGGAATTTCCTATTTGGCCTAGATTTTCTGGTTTTACATATACTGTTGTTTGTAGTTTAAAAGGCAGGTGAAATAAGATTCACGCAAAAAGTTCACTAAGTAAGAACACTATATTGTTCACAGTACAATTTTGGTTATAAAGTATACAAGTTTAAAAGTTTAGCCTATATATACAGTAGTTTAACAAGTTTAAAGGTTTACATAGTTTAACTGCTTGCTGCTGGCGCGCAGAATCGGCACTGCCTGTCTCCAGACTCCCTACCCTCACCGCTGCTGGATTTGTAGTGGGACAGTCTCCCCACTTATGACAGACGTTGAACATGCCGCCCCCGTTGAAGGCGCAGACTTCAATCATCTGGAAGAGGACAAAGCTTGACGAGAGCTCGTTTAGTCAAACCTTGAGAAGTTCGGATCGTAGCAACACGAACTTTTCCGTCCGACCCAATGTGAAGTTCAACGACACGGCCAATTTCCCAGTGTAGTGGTGGTCTAAAATCTTCTCGAATGACCACTAGTGAGCCTGGTTGGGGAGGGGGAAAGTCCTTGGTCCATTTATTTCTCTGTTGTAATGTAACTAAGCATTCGTTTGACCAGCGTTTCCAAAAATTTGATACATTTGTTGAACGTGTTGCCAGTAATCTAATCTATTCATTTTTAAATGCGTCAAGTCAGGTACAGGGAAAGATGATAAGGTTTCACCTATAAGAAAATGAGCGGGCGTTAAAGAGTATAAGTCATTAGGATCAGTGGATAAAGGTGTCAAAGGCTGAGAATTTACGCAAGCTTCAATCTTAATGAGTAATGTTTCTAATTCGTCATAAGACAGAATACGTGTTCCCAGTACTCGTTTAAGATGACCTTTAACTGATTTAACTCCCGCTTCCCACAAGCCACCGAAGTGTGGTGAGTGAGGTGGAATGAAATGCCAGTTTATAGATGCAGACGCACAAAATGACTGGAGTTGATATTGATGGTTTTCAGTCTTAAATAGCTGACGAAGTTCGATGAGTTCATTCTTCGCCCCGACAAAGTTAGTGCCATTATCTGAGTAGATGTTTTTGATCTTCCCGCGTCGTGCCATCATTCTATCAAGAGCTCCTAGGAATTTTTTCGTTGTTAAATCTGGTACCAATTCGAGATGAATAGCTTTGGTAGACATGCAAACGAAGAGCCCTACATATGCCTTTACAGGATGAGATTTTTGTTGTAAAACTCTCCGGTAGTAGAAAGGGCCGCAGAAATCGACACCACAATTTTCAAAGGGACGAGAAGGTTGAACTCGGCAAGCAGGTAGGTCACCCATTAAATATTTAGCTGCTCTTGGCATTGACCTACTATATTTAAAGCATTTCCTTACGATGGATCGAGCTAACACCTTCCCATTAATAGGCCAATATTTTGTCCTTACTGCTGCAAGAAGTGCTTGAGGACTCGTATGAAGTGTGGTAGTATGAGTTTCATGAAATATCAATTTTGTAATTTGATGATCAGGTGGAAGCAGAATTGGGTTTTTGCAATCTGAAGATATTGAAGCATGTTTTAGTCTACCACCAACACGAAGAATACCTATCTCATCCACATATGGTGCAAGTGATTTTATGTTATTGCTTACGGTCTTCTTTTTCTGAAGTCTATCTATGTCGTCAGAGAATGTACGTTGGGCTGATTTTATCCATACTAATTCTGCATTATGCAAGTCCTCCGGTGTGAGATGTCCTATGGTTAGGTTTGAAGGATTTTTACAGTTCTTAATAAAACGTCGGCATAAAGCAGTAATTCTTAGAAGTTTCGTTCAAGATGAAAATTTCTCAATCAATTCAAATGATGAAGAATTAGTACAATGTATGTTAATTTTCTTTTTTCTTTCTTCAAATTCTGAATCAACAGGAGTAGTTAGAATTGTCTGGGCCAATTGCACTCTGTGCTTGTCAGCCACTGAGGTCCGTGCCACCATAGCTTATTTTTTATGAGCGTTTGAGGAGACGTACTTCTAGATATTAAATCAGCTGGGTTGTCTTGAGATCTAACGTGCTTCCAAGTACAGTTGTTTGTTAGTTCCTGAATCTGTGAAACTCTGTTCGCTACAAAGGTCTGCCAAGTTTTTGGAGATGAGTTTAACAAATGCAACACTATGGTTGAGTCAGTCCACAGAGTGATGCTCCTAATTTGTATCCTTTCCAAGGAACTCAAAGTTTTGTTTAATAGCTGAGACAACAGAAGTGCTGCACATAATTCTAATCTGGGCAAAGTTAGTTGCTTAAGTGGTGCAACACGAGACTTGGAACATAATAGTTTAACTCTAATATCACTATTTTCTTGGATGGTCCTTATATACAAGCATGATCCGTACGCCCTCTCAGATGCATCAGCAAAACCATGTATCTCATATTCTTGATTGGAAGTGCCACTTAATACTCTTCTCTCCACGGCTAGTTGGTTTAGATCTTGCAATGAATTTCTGTAAACGTTCCACTTCTTCAGTATGTTGGCGGGAACTGGTTCATCCCATCCAAAGTCCTTTATAGACCATATTTCTTGCATAAATAATTTTGCTGTGATGACTACTGGTGAGATAAGGCCAATAGGATAAAAAATTTTGGAAATGTCAGAAAGTATTACTCGTTTAGTTACAAGCTTAGGTGCTTCAGAAAGACTAACATGAAACTGAAATGTGTCATTTGAAGGCTGCCATAAAATACCTAGGGCCTTGGTTGACTTGTTTTCAGATTCTTCAATGAGGAATCCTGCTTCAATATTTTCACTTGGGATATTGTTTAAGATCATAGGGTGATTCGCACACCATTTTCGTAGTTCAAAACCTCCTCTTTTTAAGAGATTTATCAGTTGTCTTTGCACTTCAATAATTTGATCAAGCGAATCAGTTCCTGTCAATACATCGTCTACATAGAAATCATGTTGTAAAGTCTCTGAAGCTACAGGGAAAATGTGCTTTTCGTCTTCAGCAAGCTGAAATAGAGTTCTTATTGCGAGAAATGGAGCTGACGCGATACCGTAAGTGACTGTCTTGAGTCGATATGTAGAAATTGGATCAGTTGTGTTATCACGCCAAAGAATTCGTTGATAGTCTCGTTGAGTTTCATCTAGTAACACCTTACGGTACATTTCATCTAGTAACACCATGAGAACATCGTTGAGTGATTTATTTGTAGACGTCTTCGATGAGGCGTCGAAAACCACACGTAGTTTGGTTGTAGAGCTTGACTCTTTCAGGACAGGATGATGAGGCAAATAGTATACTTTGTCAGGTTCGGATTTCTCAGATATCTTCTCCATTTCCTCGTTCTCTAGGTACTCATTTAGAAATAAAGTATAATTTTCCTTGAGTTCAGGATTTCTGTTGAGTTTACGTTCCAAGGCTAGAAAACTCCTGAAAGCTTGATCCTTTGACTCACCGAGAGAAGATGTTGGATCAGTCGAAAACGGAAGCTTAACAACATATCTGCCATCTGGCTGACGTTTTATGTTCGCCTCATAATGATTTTCACATGCTTCCTCTTCATAGGATTGTTTCTTCTTATTTGGAATTTCTTCTATCTTCCAAAAGGATGAGATAAGATTTTCTAGATTTGCTGATACAGAGGTAAAACACACCGTGTTCAGTGTTGAATAAAGTTTATTTGTAGACTCATCAGATGCTAGCTTGCCACTAACAATCCAACCAAAGGCTACATTCTGTATAACAGGTAGGTTATCTCCGAGTTTAATGTGACCTTTTCGTAAAGTGTGTAACGGTACAGAATTGTGAGCCACCCCAGTTTAATTTTATATTCATTTAAATCATCATATTCAATCACTTTCCAAATTGTTAATTTTCACCTGTAAGGAGCCCCAACCAGCAACATACATACAGTCAGTCTAAACAATTGCCAGACGTATTGCGTAACCGCCAGCAGCAGCCTTGTGACACAGTCTTCAGTCTCCAGTCTGCTGTGTATCATTAGAGAGTGAACAGACAGCCAGCATTCAGATAGTAAAGTTTTGTGAACTGAAAAATAGTGGCCTCGGGAGTGTAAGATAGGCTGAAATAATTAGTAGGCCTATCTATCCTATTTTATAAAACATAAAAACAGTATAACGCGCGGCCAGCCTAAGCGAGCTAAGTGTTCGAAAATTTATGTCGGCCGAACAAACAAAACGGAATGCTATTTTAAAGTGAACTAAAGTAATAGTGGCGCATCAACTTAATTTGAAATAAGCAATAACAGTACCGCGGTTAAACAGTGGAAAAACTAAATCATGGTGTGTTAAACAGTGCATTCACAGCAGAGGTGTAAAACAGCGGAGTTCTTCAGACGTTAAGTATTAACTGAGTTTTAAACAAGATTATTTTCCCCTTTTCCACAGAGTATAAGTCAACATAAATAAATTGTAAATCTAAAATGTACATCAGAGATCTCAAAGTGGGGTTTAATAGAACGATAAAATCAAAGAACGAATGTGTGTGAGTGTGTAGCTAAAGCACGTATTGGTTCATTGCAAATAGTAAATAGTTGGGGTATACCATAGTTGTCATAAGCTAGTTAATTAAGAAATATTTTATTACTATGTTTGATTTCACAAATTGTTGCTCATTCTACAAGTATTTGCTCCAAATGTCATGAAAGAGAGACGAAGTAATTATTTTGAATAATAAATCAGAGGCAATTTGTTTTAGCACAAACGGTGTATTTGATCTTTGCCTATATCAAATCCAAATAATCCTTTTTGCAGCGGTTTCGTCTGAATGACCCTTGGAATAAAAACCTGAAGGTAAGAGATAATTATAATATAAATTAATTCGTAAAGTTTCATTGGCGCCCGAACAGGGACGCGAGTTAAGGTTACAACCTATATTCGCCAGACCTAATTAAGCTGCAGAAAGGGTTATTTGAGAGGGAGGACGCTTTGGTAAATTAAATATAAAAAGGGTTAAGTCAATAGTGGATAAGATTAATATTCTTGTGTAACATTATATAAACTTGTATAAAATGGCAGCGAATAATGACGATGTCAATGAAGTAACTAATGTTGACAATTTTGATGAATCGGCTATCATGCATAATATTGAGGTCCACTCGACTCCAGATGGGAGTCAGGACAATAAAATAAAACCAGATATTACAAATGAAATATATAATACAGATGATTCGGGGATCCAAATAACCCCAAAATTTAATAGGGAAAATAAAATTAATAATGAAGTCAGCTTCACTGACAAAAATGTAGTAGCACAATCTACCCCAACGACGACACGAATTAAACAGTTGTCAATGGAAGATATGTGTAATTTCATGAAAACAATATCTGATAACTTGAGTAGTTTTAACGCGAAATTTGATGAACAGAAGAGTGACTCGGACGCTAAATTCAATGTATTAAAAAATCAGAATAATGAATTAGATATGAAAGTCAATGTACAGAATAGTAAATTTGATATTATAAATAGTCGTTTTGATGTAAGTGATGCTAAGTTCCATGAGTTAAAGGGCGATATAAATAATATTGACCAAAAATTTGATAAGCGTTTACATGATATGAAAGACAATATTAATAAACGCTTAAATGAGACGAATGAATGTTTCAATACATTTAAAGAACAAATAATAGAGTCAATAGGAGAACAGATTAAAAGTAATAGTAATAATGACAATAAAAAAGTAACAAGTGAGAGAAATAATGCTGAAAATGATGATATAATTAAGAATGTGGTATCAGAAAGTGATACGTTGAAAATAGATAGTGAAACTGTAAGTGAGAGTGAGAAAATGATAAGTTGTAATGGAGTAATAATTAGTGTTGTTGAATTAGAAAAAGAATGGAAAGAAAGAGTAGATGAAAGTAGTATACGTATGTATGTGCTGGGACAAGGTCAATGACCCCGGAAGTAAACAAAGATGACCTTGACCGCCCCCGGAAATAAAACAAAGATGACCTTGACCTAGAGCAAGGTCAAGGTCACGGCCAAGGTCAATGTCAAGGTCGCGACTAAGATCAAGGTCACGGCCAAGGTCAAGGCCGGTTATAACGTAAGCAACATGATCTCCAAAGACTTGTTCAAGGAAATGACGCAATAACATGTGAACGCGTGCGGTTGAACTTTCGATTAAACCACACCCAAGAAAATTGTGTAATAACACGCGTTTTCATCATGATAGAAAAGTTGACGTATGCGTGTTTCGGGTTCGCGTGTTTACATGTAATCGTTTCCAGATAGCGTTTAAAATACGCGTTTTTAATATATTACTTTTTTATATGTGACGATTGTCATTCTGTAGTAAAACGCGACGCGGAAAGTTGGGTTTATTGTATAATGGAGGAAGAGAAGGGGTCAACAGGTGATAATAAGGAGAACGGTCTATTTAAAGAGCACAGTATGACCGATTCTACGTCTACCCGCCAAAGAGTGAAATTTGACATTGCAGATTGTGTATCCGCTCCTGATAAATCACATACGGAGTTATATGAGAGGAGGTTATCATTTAGGAATTGGCCTCTATCATATATTTCTCCAACAGCTTTAGCAGCTGCGGGGTTTTATTATTATCCACAAGTTTCTTACGACTGTTGTGATTGCGGTAATAGCAGACCGGACGATAGAGTACGCTGTTATTCCTGCGGGCTCGAATTAGGTCTTTGGAAGGTTGGTGATGATCCGTTCCATGAACATGAGAAGTGGTCGCCGAAATGTGAAGAAGTAAAGAAAAGGAGTGACACATTAAAAAATTAGTTATGTCTGGAAAAATTGTATATTATTTAGATGGGACAGCAGCATGTTTCAAATCAAGCATATTGGCAAATCTTTATCAAAATAACGTTTGTTTTACATCCTCATCCGATTTGACTCTGTTGCGAAACGAATTTCCAGAGTTGTATACCCGCACCGATGGAATACAATTTAATACGATTAGTTGGTACTCTATGTATCAGACACAACTATTTTTAAATGGTGAAATTGGAAAAAATTATAAAATAATGTGTTGTGACAGATCGCCCGTAGCACCGTTTGTGTATGGTATAGTTAATAAAAAAGGCGAAAAATTAAGTGTTCCAGAGTTACAGGAAATTATACCTTCGTGGATGTTAGATTATTTTAAATCGTCTAATGTGTTGATTTTAATAGATTCAGATATTAAAATTGTTAAGGAACGATTATTAAAAAGAAACGGTTTTGACACTAATTTAGCAACAGATGAATATTTTTTGTTACAAAATTATTATTTTAAATCTATTGCCGAAATTTGTAATATTATGTGTTTAGATATAAGCGGTAAAACGTTTTCAGATGTTTATACATATATTGAAAACTGGATACTGTATAAATAAAAAATTGATTATAAAGTTTTTATTTTTTGTTTTTCCTAGATGGTGCCCCCGTTTTCCAATATTACTATTTTTCAGCAGTGATTAACCATCAGTTGATTGTATTGTGTGAACATGAAAATTATTATAATTTTAGTATTTATTTTACCGGTCTGTTTAACGGATAACGCAACGTTGGAACAAGTAAAATCATATTTATATAAATATGGTTATCTTCAAGTGAAAGATAATACTTCTTTAGAATTATTAAACGAAACGGACATTTTCAACGCGTTACTTATTTTTCAAGAATATTACAAGTTACCTGCGGATGGAAAATTAAATAATGAAACTCAAGATTTAATGCTAAAACCCAGATGCGGTAATGAAGATAATATATCCGATTTTCGTTTAACAGCTTTTAAATGGAATAAACCACTGGTTACATGGCATTATTATTTAGCTAATCAGGAGGTTTTAGAATTAACAAGTAAAGCTTTTGCTGTGTGGGAACAAAAATCTGGTATACGTTTTAAACATGACAGAACAAATACTGACATTTTAATTTCTAATAAACGTCTAAAACATATGATGCAAACACAATTAACACAGTGTACGAGAGAGTTTGATTGTAAATCAGGCTCGCTAGCACACGCATTTTATCCGGATTATGCAAATTCAAGACGGGAAATTCATGTAGACGAGGATGAGATATGGTCATATTCTAGCGACAAAATTCAGTCTCCTGGTTATACAAATCTGTTTTCAACCTTAATTCACGAAATCGGACACACGATAGGGTTATCACACTCCGATGTGCCGGATTCTGTTATGTTTGCATATTATAATGGCGAAATTGAATTAAGCGATGATGATGTTTTGGCTATTCAAAATTTGTATGGTAAACCACAACAAAATATGGTACCAGTTTCTACAACGCCTAGATCACCAGTTGAAGAAGAAGATAATTATTCTGTTGTTGATAGTAAAATCGATCTTTGTCGTCTTAAAAACCTTAACACGTTTCTAATAGCAGACAAACGATTATATATATTATACGAGAAATGGTTATGGATAGTAAACACCGATGATATGATATATTCTAAACCGATTATTATAACGGATTGGTTAACATTTTTACCAAAAAACTTTTCAAGAGTTTTAGCCGTCTATCAACGTCCGTCTGGTGAGATAGTGATGTTCGTTGATTCGCTTATTTATATGTTCGACTTAGTAAGTCTTCAATTAATTCATGGTTACCCAAAATATCTTTCATCCGTGTTTAATATTCAGCCAAGTAAATTGCATACTGTATTCAATAGTTATACAGGTAAAACTTTTATATTTCATAATGATAATTATTTTAGAGAGGTTGATGAGTGTTCGTTTACAATTAGATCGTGGGGATATATATCTCAACGTTTTCCAGGGATACCTCCTAATATCGACTCGTCATTTAGGTTCATAGATGGTAATATATATTTTTTTAAGAATAATACGATTTTCGCGTTTAACGAATTTACTGGCAAGCTATCAAAAACGGAAAGAAATAATCTTTCAGTGTTTGGATTGGAATGTGTAAATGATGACGTATTATATCAATTAAAAGATTTGATACAGAAGTTAATAATACAAAGGAAAAATTAAAAAAATATTTATACCGCGCTAAGCGGTTAGTTGACCTCGATATTGTGTAATAACCAGAAAGTGAATGTGTGTTGCGTAAGTCGGTTAACTACATCCTGCTTGCATTACAAAAAAACAGCACGTGTTCCACTTGCTATATAAACTGTATTTAATTTTACACAAAGCGCGCCGAGGCGTTAACGCTTGCTGGATCAAGAGAACTTAAAACGAAAGCCCACCTCAATGGATCATGAGAACGTAAAACGGAAGGAGGAGGAGCGTCTCCTACATAAATGGTTTTTTTCTCCAAAACGTCTGACGCCTGGGGAAATCACTAAACTAAAATCTATAGCTAACAGACCAGACTCAACTATAAGACCGTTTATGAAAGAATTAATAAAAGATTTATAGTTTAAAAATGTTTGTTAAATATTTATTTTTAATCTCCTATTTATATATTTTCATCATATGCTTTCTGTCGGGGTATATATATATATCCTCTTTTTATAAGTCGCATTCAGTATGGCTTTGCAGAGTGATACGGAAAACGTGCACGCTTTGAATTGGCGCGTTTATTTTGTAGATCACTTAGGTTTAGGAGAGTATTCTTTTAACGATGTGTGTTATCTAATAATTAACGAATTTTCTGAAGCGGATGTTATCAAATTTGAAAGGAAAGAGTGTATAATTAAGATTCATTTTCCAGTATCTTATTCATATACAGATGTGTTGAAAAAATTAGAAAGATGTCGTTACCAAATACTAATAGACATAGACTGTGAAGAAGAAACAAAAGATATAATCGGTTCAAGATGGTGACAATATGCGAAAAGTTTTTATTAGATTTTTTTGAAAATGAGGGTTTTATTCATACACCAGGTTCAAGAATTATTGTTTGTAGCGAGTGCGGATTTAAAACAAAAAATTATTTTACTATCACACATATTCAATTTATACATAAACTTTCACATCCGAAATGTAAAAGAGTTCGTTATTTGCCTTACAAATATGAAAACTATGCAAAATCTAAAAAGTGTATTGCGGATTATTCAGATGCAAAGATGTGTGTTAGTGCAACTGAGGAAATGATGGAAGCTACATTCTGTGCTTGGCCAAAACGTTTACCAGCAGCCGATAAGCTTTTATTAGCGGGATTTTTTTATACAGGAAATAGCGATGAAGTAATGTGTGTAGAATGTAAAGTTGTTCTTGACGAATGGGAAGCGACCGATGATCCTTGGACTGAACATCAAAAAGCATCACCAGATTGTTTACTAGTAAAATTACATAAATCGCAATTGTAAAATAAAATATGCAACTGTGCAATTGTAAATAAAAAATGTGATAACAGAAATAGTATGCGTTTATTAACTGATTTTTCAACCTATTTAATCACTTTGTTACTGTATTTAGAATAATAATGAGTGTTAGACAGACTATCAGCGATGAACTACACAAACAAGCCAGACGGAATTTTCCAACACGTAATGTAGAGTCGAAAGGCGTTCACGATTTGTACCAAGCCGACCTCGTAGACATGATATCGTTTTCAAAGTTAAATAAAGGTTATAAGTATATATTAACAATAATAAACTGTTTTAGTAAATATGCGTTCGCCATTCCTTTAAAAACAAAATCTTCAAACGATATTGTGGAAGCTCTTTCACCTATCTTACGAGCGAACAAAATGAAACATTTACAAACCGACCACGGAAAAGAGTTCTATAATTTACACGTTCAACGATTGCTTGGTTATTATAATATAAACCATTATTCTACTTATTCTGATAAAAAAGCGTCCATAATCGAACGTTTTAATCGCACATTAAAAAACTATATGTGGAAGTGGTTTACTTCTAGCGGGGAATATACATGGATTGAAATTCTTCCCAACTTATTACATAAATATAATAATAGCGTACACAGAACTATTAAGATGAAACCAATAGATGTAGGCTTACATAATGAAGAGTTAGTCCTATCACAAATAAATAAAAAACGATTACTACTTAATAAGAAACCGCCAAAATTTAAAGTTGGTGATAGAGTAAGAATTAGTAAATATAAGAAAGTATTTACAAAGGGTTATTTACCAAATTGGACAAACGAAATATTTACAGTTGATAGTATTAAACCAACAGCACCCAGGACTTATATTTTAAGAGATGATAAAGGAATCGTATTAGATGGGGGGTTTTACGAACAAGAAATTAGTAAAACAAAATTTGGAGATATATTTTTAATCGAAAAAATATTAAAGCGTAGAGGTAATAAATTATTTGTTAAGTGGTTGGGATATGATAAATCTAGCAATAGCTGGATTGATAAAAATCGTGTTATTTAATCTGTATTAGTTATTATCAAAACGAAGTTTGTACAACAAACAAAGAGACTGCGTATCCGCAACTTTGGTAAATCGGTAGAAAAAGAGAACAAAGTTCATAGCGATTTATTACCAAATAATGTCAGATGTCTTATCATAGGCCCCAGCGACACAGGGAAGACAAATTTAATGTTAAATCTGCTGTTTGATCCTAACGGGTTATATTTTGAAAATGTATATATTTTTTCAAAATCGCTCTATCAAACAAAATATAAATTTTTAGATATGGTTTTATCCGATATGTCGGAAATAGATTATTATAAATTTTCTGAAAATGATCAAGTGATTCATCCTGACGATGCTAAATCAAATTCGGTTATTATATTTGACGATGTAGCGTGCGAGCAACAGGACAACATTAGAAACCATTTTACAATGTGTAGACATAAAAAAAACAATGTTATATATATATGTCAAACTTATGTTCGAATACCAAAACATTTGATACGCGATAATGCAAATTTAATAATTATTTTTAAACAGGACAATTTAAATTTAAAACATATATATAGTGATCACGTAAATACAGACATGACGTTTGAAGTGTTTAAAGATATTTGTACAAAAGCGTGGACACGACGGAAAAAGGGTTTCCTTGTAATAGATAAAGAAAGCAATATGAACTGTGGAGGGCGTTACCGTTTTGATTTTGATATCTATATTAACGACTTGTAATTGTTCGTTCAATTATTTTTCATCATGGCACCGAGAAAGTCACGTTCTCTAGATGAGTGTGAGAAGCTTGCTAAAGAGATTGGGAAGATAAGGAAGAATATTCGAAAGAAACATCAGACTTTAACACAAAACATTATTGATGAAGAAGAACTTGCAGAAAAATCGTTAAGGCCCGTTGTCGCTCCATTACAAAAGTTAGTACAAGAAAAGAACACTGTTACACCGCCAAGTAAGGAGAAAGAACGAGATGCGGATGTTGAAATGGACGATATTCAGGAGCGATTAAAAAACAAAAGGTTTTCAGATGAATCTGAAAACAATACATTATCGAATAAACGCCCAGCACCACCAAATACACCGCTTCCGTTACCGCGCGAAGAAGAAAAAAGTATGAAACGCTACCTACAGCAGAAGAATTGATATCAACACCAGAAGGACGAAAATCGATTGATCATTATATTGATATATGGTTTAAAGGACTGCTAGCGAGACAATATATGCGTAAATTTTTTGATGATGATAATCACGATATCGATCACGTTTTTGGTCCGTATTTTACGAATGGTACTACTTTAATGTTGGGTAAATACCCTATGAAAATTGAAGAAAATGATGATATTATAATCAACGGTTTTACATATAAAGGTACGCCTGGTTTGTACGATCTTATTTTCAAAAAACACCCGGACGCATATTTATATTCGGAAGAAGACTTAAACGCATATTCACATATGATAAGTAAAACAGGTGCATATTTAAATTTAACGACAAATAGAGTAAAAAGCAGCGCTAGTTACAAATATAAAAATATAATTAAACCAATTATTTCAACATCTAAACCGGAAAATCGTGGTCGAGGTTTATTAAAATTAAATAACAACAAGCCTAATTATGTCTATTGGGATGATATAAACGAATTATGTAAACGGCTACAATTGTTAATCGCTTCTCAAAGTGCCGGTCATTCAGGTCATAGCAATGAGATATTATCAATTATAGAAGAATTGCATGAGGCGGGGATAATAAAAGAAGACGGTGCATCGTTTGAGGCCATATTTTCAAAATGAGCGTTGACAAATTCGGACACTATAGTGGAGAACTGGTGACAGGATCAAAAATTCAACGCGGTCCACCGGGTGAGGGGTTTAAATTAACAAAGGATGGAAATTTTAATATAAATAACAAAAGGCTGTGCAATGTTGGAGACCCGAAAACGGATAATGAAGCTGTGAACGTTAAATACGTGAAACAAAACTCGATTACTTTATCAAATATTGGTAATCATTTCGATGTTAAAATGAAAAAAATTACTAATTTAGCCGATCCGCAAGAACCTTTTGATGCTGCGAATAAAATATATTGTGAAAATACAATGAAAACTTCTTTAGTTAATAGAATTCCGGTTAAGGTGAAAGATGGTTCTGTTTATTCGTTTAAAAATAATCGTGTTACAAATGTTGCTTCACCCATATCTAAACTCGATGTTGTAAATGTGGAATATTTAAGAAACAATACTATTATATTTAATAAAAAAAGAAACTCTTTTGATGCTGAGAATCACGTTATCGAACGACTACAAAATCCTAAAGAACAAGAAGACGCCGCAAATAAATTTTATGTGGATAATAAATTACCCAATTCGCTTGTACAACCTGGGTGTTGCGACTTTAAGAATAATAGATTAATTAATGTGGCTGAACCTGTTGATTTAACTGATGGTATAAATAAACAAACTTTAGACAATACTTTGAACACTTTGAAACACGAGGTTGAACAATACATAGACAAAAGAGTAGATTTTAATAGTGATGGTGAGCTGGATTTTAAAAAAGCTAAACTTGTTAATGTTAGCGAGCCTGAAAGCGATTATGGTGTTGTAAATTAAAAATACGTATATGATCAGTTTCTCGAATATGATAAAAAATTGCTAAATATATTGTACAAATTATATAAAGAACTTACAACAGACAAACCTATTAAAAGTAGACACGAATTTTATATTATATATATGGTACAGAGTTTGTATGAAGAATCATAAATGCGCGTGTATCGGAACGATAAAGAGGGGAGCGGGCTAGTGGGCGACATTCTTGGTACTGTTATTAACAAATCAATCGACTTATTACCAGTTGAACTTCATATACCGGGTTATCAATATTGTGGACCAGGTACGAAGTTGGCTAAACGCTTGCAACGAGGAGACCCTGGAATTAATAAGCTTGACGCGGCGTGTAAACAACACGATATCGCCTATTCTAAATATTCAGATTCTACAAACCGTGCTAGAGCGGATAAAGACTTAGCTGAAAGAGCTTGGGAACGTGTTAAATCAGAAGACGCTTCGCTCGCGGAGAAAGCCGCTGCGTGGGCTGTAACTAATATTATGAAGGCGAAAAGCAAATTTGGTGGGGGTGTAAAGAATAAGAAGAAGGTTTCAAAAAAGAAATGTTTGAAAGGTAAAGGATTATACTTATGACCGTATAAAAAAACGGGTGGAGGCGTTAAAAAAAAAAATCAAATCGGCGGCGGCGGAAATAATTAAACATATCCCAATTCGCCCGCTTTCAACGAGCGAGTTATTGTTATATATTAATCGATTAAAAATTCCAAATTTTAGAGGTGTGTTTATGCGTGATACGTTACCTTTAAACAGTGCTATATGGAAAAATGAGGCTGGTATTGTTAATTTAGACAGTATTTACGGTCAAGGCACGCATTGGGTGTGTTACGTAAAACATGAGAATAAAATTAATTATTTTGATAGTTTTGGTAATTTAAAACCGCCTACTGAGCTGATTAACTATTTTTCTTCATCCATAGAACATCCTATCGAAATTAGTTATAATTATACACGAAAGCAAAAATTGGGTTCAGTTAATTGTGGACACTTATGTCTTCAATTTCTTGCGAACAATGTTTTCTTTAAGCGGCAAAGGACCTGAATTGGAGTGTGACATTTTTCCACCAATTGAATTAAATAATAACGAAAAATGGGAACTTGGATTAATCGATTTCATGACATACAATTCAATACCAAACGTGGAAGAAGGTGTAAATAATATACTATATTTTGATAGCGATAAGAAAATTGAATTACCTACAGGTTCTTACGAAATATCAGACATTGCAACATATATTAATGATTACTTAATTAAAAATTATGAACACGTTCGGGTGGTGATAAAGGCGAATAACAATACGCTGAAAAGCGAAATTTTGTCTAATGTATTAATCGATTTTAAAAAGCCTAATTCTCTTGCCTCCATATTCGGTTTTGAAGAATGTGTGCTTGAGCCTAATAAATGGTACAGCTCAACCTTGCCAATAAGTATTGTTCGAGTAGAGGCCGTTCGATTAGTTTGCAATCTTGTTAGTTATTCATTTAATAACGGTATTGAAGGTCATATAATACATGAGTTTTATCCTACGGTTCCACCAGGATTTAAAATAGTTGAAATACCAACAAATGTAATTTATTTACCAGTAAACACATCGAGAATACATCGTATTACAGTAAGATTAGAAGATCAACAAGGAAGACCGATTAATTTTAGAGACGAGATAATAACGTTACGTCTACACCTGAGAAAAAAATGAGGCTTATTTTTTGCTATGGTAACACCGATAAAACGGTTGTTAACGATCTGAATAAGATCAGTAGAGATAAAAATATTAAACGATTAACACCTCAAAATAAGAAATTTTTACAATTATTGGGGTTAACAGTAATAAGTGAATATTCGAAAAAATGAGTAGTATTTTAAATATATTAAACAATCCCGTATATGAAGATGATGCGATAGTAAGATTAAAATATCAGACCCATCATCCGTATACTTCAAGCACGTATAATAATAATGATGAAATTAGAATACCAATCAATCAACAAGATGTTTTTACGTTTCCACATGATAGTTATCTCTATATACTATTAGAATACACAAATAATTTAGGTGTATTTGATCAAACGTATAAATTAGTTTGAAACGCTGTGGCATTTTTATTTGATGAAATTAGATATGAAATATGTGGGTCAGAAATTGATCGAATTAAAAATGTTGGAATAACGACAACGATGAAGAATCTATTAACAATTAAACCTTATGAAGTTAATACTTTAGAAAATGCCGCTTGGAATGAAAATTTATATGGGGCTCTATCGCCATCTGAAAAAGATCTCCTATTCTGTATTCCATTAAAAATGTTGTTTGGATTCGTTGAGGATTATAAACGTATTCTGCTAAATATAAAGCAAGAACTAGTTTTAATAAGAGCATCGACCGATAGTAACGCTGTTGTTTTACCAGAATCGGTGACTGGATGTAAATTTACAATAAAACAGATATCATGGATAATGCCATATGTGTATGTAAATGATGAAAAAAAATATGATTTTTTTAAAATAATAGAGCGTGATGAACCTATATTGATCCCCTTTAGGAAATGGGAGCTTTATGAATATCCGTCTACACCACAAGCGAAGCAGCACACTTGGACTGTCAAAACGTCATCACAAGCAGAAAAACCTCGTTACGTTATTGTCGGCTTTCAGTCTGATAGGAAAAATAATATACACAAGAATTCGGCAAATTTTGATTCCGTATCACTACGTAATATTAAATTATATTTGAATTCAGAATACTATCCATACGACAATCTGAATGGTCAATTGTTACTTTTACACGAATTTTACAGACGATTTCAATCTTCATATTACTATGGTAGTAAGGACGCGCCAATGATGAATCGTGAAAATTTTATAACTCATACGCCTCTGTTTGTTATCGATTGTTCTAAGCAAAATGAATCATTAAAAACGGGTTCAATAGATGTTCGTCTTGAAATAGAAACATCTCAAAATATACCCGAAAAAACTGCAATCTACTGTCTTATTATCTATGATACAATTATACAATACACACCGTTATCTGGTTCCGTAAGAAAATCGCTTATCTAATCGTTTTATAATGAAGCATGAAGAATATTTTTACAGTATTCACGCTTTTGCATTTAATAAGAATGGTTGAATACGTTGTCGATTTTCAAGGTTTCCGAGATGACGGAAAAAACTTTATTATTAAAGAGTTGTGTATGCAAAAAATAGAAAACGCCAAGCTTGTTGGCGTTAGAGAACATCATTTATTTTTACCACCATTCGATTATAAACATTTATCAAATAAAAAGAAAAAACATACAAACTGGCTTAAAGAGAGATTACACGGATTTAGTTGAAACTGCGGGCTTCAAGACTACTCTAAACTACAAACGATTTTCGATAAATTATCCAAAATTAAACGTATCTACGTGAAAGGATCGGAAAAGAAGCTGTTGTTGGAAACACAACTAAATTCGTATGCTGGAATTATCGATATCGAAACTTTAGGATGTCCATCTTTAAATATTTTGAAACGGCAGAATGTGTATAGTGTTAACTGTCCTTATAAATATAATGTAAATAAATGTGCTTTAAATAATGTTTGTTATATAAGCGATTGGTTGATGTATTATTGGAATAGTGAATGTGATAAACACCAAAAAGTTAAAAGACTTAGATGTTGGGACTGTGTAGCACAAATAAATAAATATGTATAAACTCTATGTGAAATAATAAAAAATTTTTATTATGTTATAAATAGTTTATTATTATAACATCATCATCATCATCATCGATAATCTGTATTGTTTCTTCATCTGGTGGTGGTGGTGACGGTCCCCTTCGTGGTCGTACATTTCGTACTGGTGGTGGTGATGGTAACCGCCGACGCATCGGTCTTACGACGGCTACAGGTCTTTGGATCCTCGACTGAGACGTATATATCGTCACCATCAACAAGATGAAGAAATTGATAAAAACCTCAGTCGGTTCCATATCTGTAATTATATATAGGTTTCATGTTTGGGGATTGTGTTTTTAAAACTAGAGATAAAAATTGTGTTAAATTTTTTTATTACATAAATGTTTTACAATATACACTCAATTTTTAAATAAAAAAATACAAGATTCGAGTAAACAAGGAAAACATTAAAAATTTTTAAATTTTGTTTTTTTAACATTTTTAATATTTGCCAAATTCTTCGCAACATTTAAAATCATTTTATATAATTGAACGTATTTCAAGTCTTTAGAAGAATCTACTAAAAATGTGGCCCTGTAGGCGGCCTTAGTCCATCTATCGTTTTTAGCAACGTTTACCAAATTTTTTGTGTCAATTATTTCAATTTTGATTAAATACCCCCCTTTTTCACCAGGTGTGGTCAATGTTTTCCTTGTTCCCCCAGCTTGAAACATTACAGTTTGTTCAAAACGGAGATTGTTTTTATCATTTTCGTTAGTTTTTACGGATGTAAAAACTTTATCAAATTTGTCCTCATCCTCCTCTTCATTATCTATATCTATTGTAAACTTTCGCTATCGTTATCACACATCATATTATTTTTTATTAAAGAATTAATAATTATAAATGTCGATTTTAATATATTTTTTTCTTTAAAATTTACAATTGTTGTATTTAAATATTCGTATACTTCATCAATATCAAACAAATAATTATTTAGTAGTGATAAATCCTTTTGCGAGCGAACTAGTTTTAATTCTAAAGCGATTCTAATATTTTTTGTTATTTCTATTAGTCTACTATATAAATTAAAAACATCTACATCATCTGAATTGACAATATCAGTTTTAATTTTCTTTAGCACATCTTCCCATAAACATAAAGACGAAAGTCCATAAAAATATAATAGCTTAAGGATGTCTTCTAATGAAACATATTCCTCGATGTGGTGAGATGGTCCAGCGATGTCCATTACTAGAAAAACAAAAAATTTATTAGCCTTCCGCTAAAAATTTATCGATTTCTAGCAATAATTCTTTATTTTCATCATTATCATTTAATCCGCTTATCCCACCCGTAGAACCAAAACCGTTATCACCTCTCTCAGTACTATCTAAAGTTGATGCCTCTCTCAGTTCCGGTTCTTCAATCTTTTCACAAATCAGTTGCGCAATTCGATCACCTTTATTTATGTTAAAATACGCTGACGAATGGTTAAAAATAACCACACCTACGTTCCCTCTATAATCTCTATCTACCACACCAGCTCCAACGTTGATGTGATATTTAAGAGCCAATCCTGAACGTGGTGCAATTCTCCCGTAACAACCGTCAGGTATTTTAACAGCTAAATCGGTTTTTACTAATTCTTTTCCGTTAGCATTAATTTTATAATTATACGCACTACGGAGATCAAAACCCGCAGACTGATTAGTTAACTTTTCAGGTGGATAAGCGTTTTTAGATAATTTTTTAAAATAAAGAATTGATGCGGCCATTATTGATTCTATAACATACAAATAATCGTTTTTTGTTACATAACTAATTTGTAAATAAAGTTTTAAAGTATACAAAAAAATAATAATTACCTGATAGAGTTTGCTGTATAAAAAGCGATGCAGAAACAACTTGCTGATTCTTCTTATTGAAGCAGTTTGAGCGTGTACAATACAATTCTAAGGCGCTTTATATATACTGTTTCTCACTATAGGAAAAGCTGGTTGACCTTTCGATTAAACCGCGCTCGAGAAAGATTATCTTGCATTGCAAAAACGGTGGGCGTGTTACACAACAATAGTTCAAAGTATAAAGATTAGATTACTCTGCTGTTCTACTTTTTACGCGAATATATAAAGATAGATAATACAACCACACACATAAGGAGCCAACAATACAGTTTACTTTACACAAGAAGAACAAGTAACTGACGTAAGTATAAAAATTATACAAGGATAATAAATTTTTATAATTATAGAACCGATATGAATATCGTTTGTTTAAATATATTTTTATAGATTTCAATGGACAAAAATCTGCCATTTAAAAAAAGACAATTTACCAGAAATACTGTTGAGGAAGAACATGCTTCATCTCGTGAAACAACACCTTCGCCACAACCTGGACCGTCACGTGTACAAGATTTGGAGTCAACAACAACATGGTCAACACCGCCATCATCTCCAGCATCATCATTATCATCATCATCATCATCAATAAATTTAAAATTAAAAACGGCGAGATTACAACAAATTGTTGAATCAAATAGTTTCATAGAAATAGAGAATGCATTTAAAGGAAATTTAAAAACATATTTTTATAAAAACACTAATAATAATTATAAGGACATTTGTTTGTTATTAGATTACATTAAATTAAATATAGTTACAATTTTAAGTAACATAATTTCAATGTTTGGTCCAATAAAATTCAACATAGTTGTCGAATGTACATACATAAAACCTGTCATAAATGAAACACAGGACAGATCATTTAAAACAAAAAACATCCCAGTTTTAGAAAACGATAATTTAAATATGATATTAAATAATTCGATTAGAGAGATTTGTCACGATGAAAACATATATATGGGGAAAGGTTCCGGATGGAGTCTTCACTGTATAGACGGAATTTTACTAAGAATAAATCGATTTAAACCATTAAGAGGTGCTTCATATATTCCACTACCAAAATTCTTACAAAATAAAAAATGTATAATAAATCCAAAAAATAATGATATTTTTTGTTTTAAATGGTCAATCTTATGTCGTTATGTTACTGGACCTCACATTGAACGGGTTAATTTTCGTTATTTTAATTTAGAAAATAAATTTGATTTTAAACATATAGACTTTCCTACACCTTTAAACCAAATTTCTCGTTTTGAAAAAAATAATAATGTGTCAATAAACATTTATTCTATCGATGAAAAAAAATCAATTTTTCCTCTTAAAGTGTGTAGGGAAGAAAAAAATAATCATTTTGACCTTCTAGTATTAAATAAATTGAATAATGCTAATTACCATTATTGTTATATAAAGGATTTTTCCAAGTTAATAAGACCACAGTTAACAAAACATACAGAAGTAATTGAAATATGTAAACGTTGTTTTTCGTTTTTTACTAAAAAGTCAAAAAAATTAAAAATTCATAGTAGATATTGCGGAAAGTATTCGCCCGTAAAAATAGCATTACCAACTACTGACAACAACATATTAGAATTTAAAAATTTTCATTATCAATATAGGGTTCCTATTGTGGTATATGCAGATTTCGAATGTATTTTGAAACCTGTTAGTACTTGTTTGCCCAACCCCGAAAACAAATTTACTACAGTTAACGAATTTCATATTCCGATGAGTTTTTGCGTATATTTTGTTATAGATAGCAATATCTCTGAAAGTATTAGAAACCGATTACCTTCAGAACCTTACTTATATCGTGGTAAAAATGCTGCGGAAAATTTTATGACATATTTAGTTGAAAAAATTAATTTAATCGGTTTACTTATTAAAAAAAATATACCTTTACATATGAATCGAGATGATAAAATAAAATTTAAATTGGCTACACATTGCGAAATGTGTAATAAGGAATTTACGTTATTATATCCCAAAGTTCGCGATCATTGTCATTTAACCGGTCGATTTCGTGCGGTATTATGTAATACGTGTAACCTGAAACGAGAACAACAGAAATTTGTACCAGTTTTCATACATGGTAGTTCTAATTATGATTCGCATTTTATAGTGCGACAATTGGGCTATGATGTAAAAAATATTCATGTAATTCCTAATACAAGAGAAAAATATATTTCTTTTGCAAAGAAAACACATTCGGGTTTAAATATTAGATTTATTGATACTTATCGGTTTATGAATTCTTCGTTAGCTGAGCTCAGTAATAATCTACCTAAGGATAAGTTTTTTTATACTGGAAAATTTTTTTCTGTAGACAGTATGCCGCTAGTTACCAGGAAAGGTGTGTATCCTTACGAATATACGAATTCCTGGAAAAAGTTGGAAGAATGTAGATTACCTCCAAAAGATTGTTTTTATAGTTCACTAAATGATTCGGAAATTGGAAATGATGATTATGAACACGCGTGTAAAGTTTGGAATCATTTTAATATACAAACTCTTGGGGAGTATAGCGATCTTTATTTAAAAATTGATGTTTTATTATTGTGTGATATTTTTGAAAATTTTAGATCTCTTTGTATGCAATCTTATAAACTAGACTGCGCACACTACTTTACAGTACCAGGTTTTGCATTTGATGCAATGTTAAGTTATACAAAAATTAAACTGGAATTATTAACCGATTATGAAATGTACTTACTTTTTGAAAATGGGGTGAGGGGGGGAATAAGTGTTTGCATAAAAAAAGAATCTGTTGCTAACAATAAATATATTCCAGAAACATTTGATGTAACTAACCCGATTAAATTTTTAACTTATTTAGACGCGAATAATCTGTACGGTTGGGCAATGAGTAAATGTATGCCGTATGCTGGTTTTACTTGGAAAGATCCTAACGATAATTTAAATATACTAGATATTGCAGACGATTCTCCCGTCGGTTATATTTTAGAAGTAGACGTTGAGTATCCTCATCACTTACATGATCATCATAGCGATTTACCGTTTCTACCAGTTAATCAATGCGTTAAAGGAACAAAACAACAAAAATTGTTAACAACATTAGAAAATAAAGAAAAATATATATGTCATTACATTAATTTAAAACAAGCTGTTAAACACGGTTTAAAAGTTATAAAAATTCATCGTATTATAGAATTTTTGCAGGGTCCTTGGTTAAAAACGTACATTGACTTAAATACAGAAAAACGAAAACAAGCTAAAAATGATTTTGAAAAAGACTTTTTTAAATTATTAAACAACTCGGTGTTCGGTAAATGTATGGAGAACGTGAGAAAAAGAATTGACCTTAAACTTGTAAGTGATGAGAAAAAATTATTAAATTTAATTACACAACCGGTATTTAAAGACAGAATAATTTATAATAAATCGTTATGTGCGGTATTATCGGATAAAAACGTTTATTTTTAGATAAACCAATATACATCGGATTTAGCGTATTAGAAATAAGTAAAACGTTAATGTATGATTTTCATTACGATATAATGAAGAAAAAATATGGTGAAAAGCTTTTGCTCTTATATACAGATACAGATAGCTTTTTTTACGAAATTCGTACAGAAGATTTTTGTAAAGACATATTAGATTCAGATTTATTTACACACTTTGATACATCAGATTATTCGCCCAATCATCCGTGCTATTCGGATGAAAATAAAAAAGTTATTGGTAAATTTAAAGATGAATGTGTGGGTGTACCGATTAAAGAATTTATCGGTTTACGCTCTAAATTATATACATTTAAAACTGCGGATAACAAAATTAAAAAAAGAGCAAAAGGAATTTAAAAAAATGTTATTAGCAAACATATAAGCTTTGAAGATTTTAAAGAGTGCGTCTATTCTAAAACCGTTTTTAAAAATAATAAACCCGTAACTATAAATAAGGATAATAATAAAATTAATAGCTATAGAATGATGAAATTATTCCGATCGAAAAAACATCTAGTTGAAACGATTACGTGCAACAAATTGGCGTTAAGTAATTTAGACAATAAAAGAATCCTTTGCGATAATAAAATAGATACACTACCCTACGGTCATTATTCGTTGGTGAATGATGGAACAAGTTTTTAACACGCGAAACAAATATAATCGGCGGAAGAATGTAGTTTATAACATTTATGATACTAAAAATATTGGGCTTAAAAATTTTAATATGTGTAATTGTAAAATATTTAAATTTGTACCTGAAAAGGTGAATGAGTACAAAGTAATGTTAAACATACAACATAATCAATTTAAGCTAGTTGATAGTATAAATGATGTTACTAATGGTCTTTATAATCAGCAGAAAGTTAATAAATGTAGTTATCAACATTATGTAAAAACATTATAACAATTGTATGTTTATGTTGGAAAAAATAAAGAAAAAAATTATGTACATTTCTAAAGAATTTTCTCTTTTCCTCACATGATTTAGTAAGATATTCAAAATACGAATTAGCCGTGTAGATTAAATCGTTGTTTCTTAATTCGATGTATAGTTTCATAGGTTCGATCCTGATTAATTCGTATTTTTATTTTTCAAAATATGGACGTCAACTTTTCTATCATGATGAAAACGTGTTATTACACAATTTTCTTGGATGTGGTTTAATCGACCACATACATTCACGTGTTATTGCGCAATTTTCTTGGGCGCGGTTTAATCGAAAGGTCAACCGCATGCGTTCACATGTTATTACGTAATTCCCTTGAACACGTCATTGGAAATCATATTGCTTATGTCATAACCAGCCTTGACCTTGACCGAGACCTTGACCTTGGCTGTGACCTTGATCTTGACCTTGACATAAACATTGACCTTGACCTTGCTCAAGGTCAATGTCATCTTTGTTTACTTCCGGGGGCGGTCAAGGTCTCGGTCAAGGTCATCTTTGTTTACTTCCGGGGTCATTGACCTTGTCCCAGCACATACATACCTATACTACTGATGAACGTGTAGGGCAGAGGGTAAAATTTCCCCTTATTTGTGATGAACCAGAGTGTTCAAAAGTGTTATTTTTGGGCAAGAGACCCTTATTAATGAAAGATTTGAGTTGTTTAATTTTGTTGAATAATTTTGTACCCTCTGCGTGGAATGATAAAAGTATGATATGTTGTTATGATGAGACAACTTTAGATAGAGAATGGTGTATTGACAAAGAGACAGAATTGTATGAATTACAGAGAGATTATGGTGAGTGGAAAGAAATGTTAGAAGTATGTTTAAACAAGAGTAATTTACTGTATGATGAAAAAGTAACTGACCCGATATTGGAAATATTTACCGACGGAGACTTTACAAAGAATACTGATGTTGACCTGGTATATGATTATTACGGTAAAATGAATAAACAGAAATTTTATGATTACTACACACAAGATAACCGTATACGGAATGTAAATAAAATTGAAAATTGTTATGTGAAACCCCGACTAATTTTTGACGATGGAGGTTGAAATTCATAAACGAACAATTTAAATATGTTAATATATGGTAATGACCTAGCTGATTTTTGATATTGAAGTGTGACACAACTGAATAATTATTGTTGAAGAGTTGTAAATACATGTGTGGTGAAATTAATTGTATGTATTATAAAATGTTAAATTGTTTGTATGAAATAACATTGTTGTTAAATGTTTCATAGGTTACACGGAGATATTGGTGTGTGTGTGGTGTGTATTTTGTATTCATGTCAATAAGTGGATTGTAAGTATAAAGTTCATAATACTAATCAGATAGAATAAAATGCTTACAGGTGTGAAAAAATGTTGATTCAATAATATGAATTGAGATAATAGCATTAAATAGAAATTGTAATTAAAAGAGAAATAATAACTGAAAGGTGAATTAAAATAATATTTGGCTTAAATTGTAAGAAATAGCCATTGATAAATATGTTATCTAAAAAATTTATAAAAAACTGAAAAGTACAGGTGTTAGTATGATGTAACCAGAATGTTTAGACTATGTGAGTGATGAGACTGAGAGTGTTTATGTAAACAGGTAGGTTGTGTGACCAATGTTTACAGCCAGATGTGTTGAAGTTGATAACTGTTGCAGTTTGATGAATCAGTATCTTGAGCAAAACCCTATTGTGACATAAAAGAATTGAAGTTAATTTTTTCCAGATAAAATAATAATGAGGTAATTGTTGTAACTTAGAGTTGGAGAAATTAAATATAATCAAATTAATTTGATAATTAAATAATTGGAAAGAGGATTTTAATAACAAATTTAAATTTATTCTGATTCAAACTTCAAATGTAATTGTAAAATAAATGAAATATGTCCTTTCATTATTTAATTTCATTAAACAAAATTTTTGCTTAGCCTATATAAATATAGTAGTCAAGTGGATATAATTTGTATTTACTGTGAGTTAATGTTATTTTGTATAATTAATGTGTCATTTTGGTTGGGCAATATTGTACGGGGAATATTATTCAATTCAACTGGAATTTATGTGTACCATTGTAAACCAATATTGTTTTATTAATACTATTGTTTAGGGTCTATAATATAAAATGAGCCAGTACGTTGTCAATGAACCAGTACGGCTAAGAGGAAACAAATCAGTTGTGGGATATGGAGTGATGGAAGGCCGCCTGTCGATTTTTTAATTGAATGTTCTAAAGTCAGGCGATACTGGGTCGGGTATCTGTTCGATTTTTCGGTGTTGGGATCTCGAACAGAGAAGTCCAGTAAGATCGGATGGGTGCTGTCACAGTCGCCAGACTAGGGGGGTAAGAACCCATGATTTAGTAGAGTGTTCAGGGGGGTTGCGGCGCCATATCCTCACTGATCCTTTTAGGTTAGGCAATAAGAGTTTGAACGCTCCGGCCTTCAACCTCTTATTGGGGGGGTATTGTAACGGTACAGAATTGTGAGCCACCCCAGTTTAATTTTATATTCATTTAAATCATCATATTCAATCACTTTCCAAATTGTTAATTTTCACCTGTAAGGAGCCCCAACCAGCAACATACATACAGTCAGTCTAAACAATTGCCAGACGTATTGCGTAACCGCCAGCAGCAGCCTTGTGACACAGTCTTCAGTCTCCAGTCTGCTGTGTATCATTAGAGAGTGAACAGACAGCCAGCATTCAGATAGTAAAGTTTTGTGAACTGAAAAATAGTGGCCTCGGGAGTGTAAGATAGGCTGAAATAATTAGTAGGCCTATCTATCCTATTTTATAAAACATAAAAACAGTATAACGCGCGGCCAGCCTAAGCGAGCTAAGTGTTCGAAAATTTATGTCGGCCGAACAAACAAAACGGAATGCTATTTTAAAGTGAACTAAAGTAATAGTGGCGCATCAACTTAATTTGAAATAAGCAATAACAGTACCGCGGTTAAACAGTGAAAAAACTAAATCATGGTGTGTTAAACAGTGCATTCACAGCAGAGGTGTAAAACAGCGGAGTTCTTCAGACGTTAAGTATTAACTGAGTTTTAAACAAGATTATTTTCCCCTTTTCCACAGAGTATAAGTCAACATAAATAAATTGTAAATCTAAAATGTACATCAGAGATCTCAAAGTGGGGTTTAATAGAACGATAAAATCAAAGAACGAATGTGTGTGAGTGTGTAGCTAAAGCACGTATTGGTTCATTGCAAATAGTAAATAGTTGGGGTATACCATAGTTGTCATAAGCTAGTTAATTAAGAAATATTTTATTACTATGTTTGATTTCACAAATTGTTGCTCATTCTACAAGTATTTGCTCCAAATGTCATGAAAGAGAGACGAAGTAATTATTTTGAATAATAAATCAGAGGCAATTTGTTTTAGCACAAACGGTGTATTTGATCTTTGCCTATATCAAATCTAAATAATCCTTTTTGCAGCGGTTTCGTCTGAACGACCCTTGGAATAAAAACCTGAAGGTAAGAGATAATTATAATATAAATTAATTCGTAAAGTTTCAAGTGTTATAAAAGACACTTGCGCCAAGTAAAACGTCAATTCCTCTCAATTTGTAAAAGTGATCATCAGCGAGATTCACTCCGCCCGGGATACTTAAAGTCGGGAGATTTGAAGAGGTTGGTAGATCATTAGTGATTTTTCCTAGAACCAGAAAGTCAATTTCTTCTTCATAATTACTGAATCTTGACTTGACTTTAGTGCGTACAAATGAATTGGTCGAAACACCTGTATTTCCAATACAGTTGACTGACACATTTGTTTTGGAGGTTTTCAGGTTTAAAGAAGATATAAGTGATTGACTTATAATATTAGACTGACTGCCGCTGTCTAACAATGCACGGCAAGGATAGGCGTCACCTTGATTATCAAAAATAAGAATAATAGCAGTGGCAAGAAGTACTTCACCGCTGATGCTTGAACATGCAGAAATGGTATGGTTTTGATTTGAAGGGTTAACCTTTTCCTTTTTTCCGTCATTATGAAGTACAGTATGATGACATCCTTCGCAATGTTTGCAATTATGCGGACTTTTGCATTGTATGGTTTTGTGTCCTACTCTTAAACAGTTTATACAAAGATTCAGTTTCTTTATTTTGTCGAGTCGTTGAGATAAGTTAAGACTCAACAACTGTACGTGTGAACGTGGTATGGCCTTCTTTACAAACAGCGCAAGCAGGTTTAGATATGCTAACTGTATGGAATGAAGGTTTGTTTACTGGAGAAGGGTGTTGAAATTTGTGTTTGTTTTCCTTTGGGCGAACTTTTATATCGGTAGAGTAGCTTTCTTCTCTGACTTCTTGTATCATGCACTGTTCATAAATAAACTGCATTAACATCTTGAATGAATATGGTTTGGAGTTATTATTAGGGATCTGTGAACCACTAATTTTGTTACCGACATCTAATTCTTCATACTCATCGCTAACATGTTTTGCATGGTAAGATTCCCAGCGGTCTCTTGTTTCAGAATCCAATTTTTCTGTAATTAAAAACACTAGAAGTGTACACCATTGATCTGTTGGTTCGCCTAAATTATTTAATGCAGTTAAATGGTTCGTAACAGTATCGTATAAATGTTTCAGTTTTAACGCAAGCGGTTTGTCAAGACGTTTGAAGTTTAAAATACCCTGTACGTGGGCCTTAATACTGAGTCTATTATTCTTGAATCGTCGTTTAAGAGTTGTCCAAGCTATGTCATAATTGTCCGCGGTAACCTTTAATTCTTTAATGGTTCTTAAAGCTTCACCAGAAAGACAAGAGCGTAAGTAGTAGAATTTTTGTATTTTTGGTAATTTGGTAGAATTGTGTATCATCGATTCAAAGACATCGTGGAAATCGGTCCAGTCTTCGTATTTTCCGGAGAACGAAGGTAAAGGCATATCGGGAAGTTTAATATTATCAGATACATCCAGTTGTTGTGTAGGAGGGTGTGAGTTAATCGACATATTACTGTTTTCATGTGATGATAAAATGTCTTCAATCTTGTCTCTAATCTCAAAGTAATCGTTCTCAAATTCGGAGTATTCATCATCTTGATAATTACTATCGTCACTAGGAAATGCATCAATTTCTGCTTGAACCGCATTGAAATCTGACCAACATTCTTCTAGCTTTTCGCGTCTAGATTTTAAAGATGACAATGAATGACTTTCAAGACTGAAGGATAAAACGAAATTTCTTATTCGAGTTACTCGCGCCTTTAGTTTTCATATTAGCATCCATCTTAAACGAGTATAGGGATTACAAAGTACAGTAATAATAAACTTAATAATAAAATAAGTAATAATACAAGTACTGGTAACATGAACTAAGAATAAGAACGTAAATAATACTACTGATAACTAATAACTTAGATACAAGTAAAATATTAATAATTTGCCTTAACTGCTAATGATACTGATAATCTATTAATAATATATTGTGTTCAAAAATAGATTGTGTAATATCTTTACATGAGTTGAGTTGAACTGCAACACAATTAAGAGTTTATCGCGTACAAAGAATAAAAATATCAACAAGAATACAAAGAATGTTCATTAACTACGAATGTCATTACAAAAACTGTCATTAAGCAATCAGTAACATTTAGTTAGCATTGACAAAGAGGTCTTTGTTCTCTGAGCTACGCCACCGCTGGCTAGAACCATTAAAAGGGTGACGTGCTACGCACATAAAAACTTTTACGACCCAACACTTGACAAAAATGACGCCACACAAGCTGTGGCGTAATAGGATTTTTTTATAGCAAGGGTTAGCGTTAAGTGGAAACTAGACCTTAACTTAAACGTTTAAATCAAGTGTTTTTTTTTTTTTTAATAATAAATCTATATTTGTGAAATTGTGATGATATTTAATTAAATAAATATGTGATATTGTGAAACTCATCTGGTCAAACGTTGACGAACTGTTGAGTGTCGTCGTTATTGCAGTAATGCCTTAAACTGTTTACACTTCCACTCACTGGCGTATTTCTTACACTGTTTTTACACTTTACACTGTTTCGTTTATGTTATTAAATCACGTCGGGGTCACCAATGTTTGTAGTTTAAAAGGCAGGTGAAATAAGATTCACGCAAAAAGTTCACTAAGTAAGAATAAGAACACTATATTGTTCACAGTACAATTTTGGTTATAAAGTATACAAGTTTAGCCTATATATACAGTAGTTTAACAAGTTTAAAGGTTTACATAGTTTAACTGCTTGCTGCTGGCGCGCAGAATCGGCACTGCCTGTCTCCAGACTCCCCACCCTCACCGCTGCTGGATTTGTAGTGGGACAGTCTCCACACTTATGACAGACGTTGAACAACTGTTTTTGCCTAATACTGTTTCTATACCCCTTCTGACTTTCTTAATTTAATACAACATTATTTACAATCTCCTTAATTAACAAATAACACATGTAGTATTGTATTCCTACTCATAATCTAAACAATATTTAAAATTAATAATATGGTCTTCAAAGTCAGACATTTTAGTTTTTTAACTACTATTAATAACATATTATAAACATTTTAAAAAGAGTATGTTATTCATACTTAAACATTTTAGTATGGATTAACACTTATTAAACATATTGAACATTTTTATAAATATAACAATAAAATCCTATTCTATTCACCACATTGAATTATGGAGTTCATGGGCTTAAATATATACATAACAAGCCATTTATTTTTATTCATTTCTTAAACTTATGGTTGCAGTCTTATCTGTTTCTATTTTGGGTATTACATTTTTATCCCCTGTCACTTTATTTAATCACCACCTGCTTAGAAACATTAGTAATGTTTTCATAATAATATTTTATAAAATTTTATTCCTGTATAATAGAAAACATTAAAGTTGTTTTATGGTATACATATACTTAGTTGAATTATTAGTTACACTTCTACTTGAAGTTTATTTAATACAGTATATTGAAATAACTTGCACTTGTTCACTTATATTTTGGGTCTTATCTCTAATTGAGTTTTACAATGTTTCAAGACCAAAATCTTAGTTATAAGGGATTATGAAGATTTGTTTATTTCATTACATAATAACTTTAGTGGGGGGTGCACTTCTACTCACAACACTAAACACTTTGTTTATAACTATTTTACATTTAATATCAGGTTTTGGGGTGTTATACTTTCTTTGGGACACTGATTCTTTTTTGGGGTTGGTTATATTCTTTTCAACAGGTTTCCCTTTGGTACATCTTGTAGTCCTTCCATCCTTACAATTTGGTTTCTTGGAAATTCTTTCTTCTTGGTTTCTTCATGGTCATATGATTTTATCATGTTCGATGGTTTGTTCGGGGTATCTTCTTTGCTATATGGTTATCATGGTACGTTTATTTATTCTGGGTATCTTCCTTACCTACTCCTATCCTACCTGGGTATTATCCTTCTTTTTTTTTAGTTTTTTAGGGTTTAAATATCTTTATACAATTTTGTTGCATTTTGGTTCTTTATTATTATTTTTTCCATTCATGGTGGTATTTTATTTTGACATTTATATTTTCTCATTTGAATTTTCCTTTATATTTATTGTAATTGATATTTCATCATGATCATATTTGGATCTTTATTTAGTGGATTATCTGTCATGCTACAGATTGCTCTCCTCCAGAAGTGATTAGTTCAGACCAGACTTTGTTTGTCTGAAATAATTGCTTATGATACTTATTATATTTTTATAATTCTGGACTTCCTTTCCATTTCTATTTTTGTTTTTTGAGATTCGAGCTTACATATATTTTATTTTTATATTGATCTTCCTTGATAGTAATAGTCATCTGAGGTTTATTATTTTATTTTCATATTCTCACAACTTGGTGTTTTATCCCTGGGATATTTATTCCCTAACATTCCCTAACACGTGAGCTGGGGCAGTTCAGAGAGGCACTGTAGGCTACATACTCTGCTGGCCATACGTCACTTCTAATTGAGTACAGAGGCAAATCATCTCTGCTCAAAAACATAATAATACTGCTGGACTTATCTACAGACAGTTATTAATAAAAATTATATAAGAATAGTCTTTTTTTATGACTATTAAAAAATATCTTTGGATACTTCACTTCGTAATTGCTCAGATCTGTTAATATTTCTATCTAAGTGATTTTCCTTCTCAGTTATTCTTCTGACTGGTTAGCTCTACTGTTATCTTTCTTATTATAGTGGGAAGCTCGTTTATTCATATAATTATTATTATTTATTAAGTATAAAATTTTTTGTGTTACTTCTCTATTCTTCTTTTGTTGTTATTGCAATCTGCTTCTGGTCATTGGTATCATATATTTTCTGATATTTTTGTTTGTTTCTTAGTTCTCATTAATTGTTCCACTAGTTCTATGTTCTAGCATTTTCCTTTATTTGTCTTTATTACAATCGACATTTATTTTATGATCATATTCATTTTTGATTTAATTACATATATATATATTTCTTCCTTGTCACAAATTACTTCGCTCTGGTTTTTTATTCAAATGAATTCCTTAATTATCATTTTTATGTGGTCATTGTTTCTCTTTGTATTGTGTCAACTTTTTATTATCCTTATTTTAACATAAGTTTAATCCTTTAATGGTATTAGTGGTTTTTATTTCCTTTTCTTTCTCCTTTAAAATTATTTCATCCATTGTTTGTGGTAAGGTGATCTTGTTATATATTATTATTTGTTGGATTTTTATTCAACTTTCATTTCTTTTCTTTACTTTCATAATTAGTTCATAAATATTTTGGTTGTAAGGTGTGTTTACTATATCCTTTAGAATTTTTGTGTTGTTTTATTCTACATCACAAATTCTTTTTCTTTTTATTTTTCATAAATAGTTTTCATAAATTGTTTGTTTGTAATTTGGTATTACAATATATTTGAATTTTGTTGATTATTTTAAATTCCTTTTCTTTTTAATTCCATAAAATGTTTTCTTAAATTGTTTGGTAGTAAGGTGATCTTGTTATATATTATTATTTGTTGGAATTTTATTCAACTTCCATTTCTTTTCTTTAATTTCATATTTAGTTCATAAATATTTTTGTTGTAAGGTGTGTTTATTATATTAGTAAATTCCTGTGAATATATTTCACAATTCTTTTTCTTTCTATTTTCCCTAAATAGTTTTCATTAATACTTGGTTGTAAGAGGTCCTTACGATATATTTTGAATTTAGTTTATTTAAATTCATTTTCTTTTTAATTTCCTTAATCTGTTTCATAATAATTGTTTTTGGTAAGATGTGCTTACTATATTTTTGAATTTTATTGATTTTCACAAAATTCTTTTTCTTTATTTCCATAATATGTTTCATAAATCATAGGTAGTAAGTTGTGCTTACTTTGTTTTTAGAATTTAGTTAATTTTTTCTAAATTCTCTTCTTTTCTTTTTAATTCCATAAAGTTTTCTCAAATTGTTTTTTGGTAAGATGTGCTTACTATATTTTAGAATTTTGTTAACTTATATTCTAAATTCTCTTTCTTTATTTCCATAATATGTTTTCTTAAATTGTTTTTTGGTAAGATGTGCTTACTATATTTTTGAATTTTATTGATTTTCACAAAATTCTTTTTCTTTATTTTTTCATAATATGTTTTCTAAAATTGTTTGGTAGTAAGGTGATCTTACCATATTTTTGAATTTTGTTAATTTTCACAATATTCTTTTTCTTTTTAATTCCATAAAGTTATTTATAAATAATTGTCAGTAAGTTGTGGTTACTTTATTTTAGAATTTTGTTAATTTACCATCTCACTAGGTAGTCTTTGTCAGACCCATACTTATCGATGTCGACGTTGGAGTAATCTCTATCGTTCCACTTGCTGGGATCCTTTTTAGGTTTTTGGCTGTGCTCTGCCTTGACATGGTTGATCTGAGCTATTCGGGGTCCTCCGTCATTACTTGATTCTTTATGCAGTATTGAAAAACTAGGATGTTCACTGACTGTTACCCAATTCTCATTGTCCTTGTTACTACGGTTAGGTCCAACTGGGGTTTCAGTCAGTAAACCTTGAGTGGTTGTCTACCGCTCCGTACGATGGTTCAATGGTTGTTCTCGGTTTAGTTGTCGTTCTGGCTCATCTAGACTGGTACTTCGTCTAGGCTGACTATACCTCGGATCATCCCGTTCTCTGCTCCTCTGCCGATCTTCATACTTATTGAAACTGTCACGCCGCTGATGGTAGTATCCTCGTTGGCGATCGTCTTCAGCTCGTATGAAGTTTACTCTTGGTCGGGAAAACCTATTGTTACCATTGTTTTGGTTGGATGGATACCCTCGATTATTGTTATAATACCTTTGTTTATTATTAGGGTTGGGGTTTCTCTGACTATTATTGGAATTTTGGTAATATGGATTTCTATTACCTTGGTAACCGTTATTAGTTCTAAAGTTATTTTGGTTACCCGGAACGTTGTCATTATTATTATTATGATTGCTGTTGTCGGTGTTATATTGGGGATTGGCTCGGTTTCCTTGATAGCCATTGTTGTTATTGTTATTGCCGTTATTGGTGTCTTGCTGGTTCCTTGGTTCCGGTCGATCATTCCACCTTCGGCTTTGTCTGTAATATTCTTCATTTTCGTAGTTTTCCAGAAGTTCCGTCATAGCCTGTATTGTTTAGATTTGGCTGCCTCTCCTTGCTCGGATTATTTCCTCATCATAATGGTATGACAATTTATTGATGAGGCATTCTTCGGGTATGGCTGGTTCTAAATGCTTTGCCATACATACTTTGCTGAGGAAGTATGCAGTCATCGAGTTACCTATGTGCGGTTTATATCAGCCGTGATATATGTTGTCATGTATTAAATTCTGGGTAGTCTCCGACCAGTATTTTGCTTTAAATAAGTTTTTGAACTGTTGGTAATCATCTATCTCGCTCCGGTTAGCCATCCACCAATTGTCCGTCATTTCACGGAATGATTCGTCCAATAGTTCCCTGTTGTTGATCCATCTGTTGCCCCTATGTTTGGCAATGTACTCTTCTATTCGGGCCAAGAACTCCATTGGCTTCCTTTTGTATTGGCGAAAGTTTAGCCATTCCCTATTCTCATTTATGGGGACATTCGTGAAGTTGGTTGGTCGATTTCGGATTACCTCCATCTCTTCCTGGCTCTGCCGCACTTGACCGGTGGTATTCATCATTGCTACTTCCATACCATCGCTCCTTTCCGTAACTTGGTTACGTACCTTACTCAACTCCTCCTGTGTTTCCTTTCGGTTTTCTTCCAACTTCTTCTTATGGTGTTCTTCGATCCTCGTTATTTTGGTATTTATGACTTCCTGTACTTCACACTCAGTTTGGCGACACCTTTCGTCAACTTCCCTGATTTGTTGGTTTATTATTATGGTCTCTTCTTCCAATTTTTTATTTATAGCTTTCTTATTGTCGTTGATTTTCCTGCTCAACTCCTCCTTTGCCAACTCTAATCTCTCGTCTACCTTGTTCATGTTTTCCTGGTTGACCTCCCTTAATTCTTCTCTTAGTAGTTGATTATCCTCTCTCAATACTTCCAACTTCTCCCCCATCTTCTCTTCCATTTTCTTGTTATTTTCTTCAATCCTCTTATTTGTACCCTCAATTTTATTACTCAATTCTTCCTTTGTTGTTTTGAATTCTTCCTTTAACAGCTGGTTGTCTTCCTTCAATTCTTCTAACCTTTTCTCCATTTTTTCCTCCATCTTCTTACTGTTTTCCTCCATCTTCTCTTCCATCTTCTTACTGTTTTCTTCAATGTCCTTCCTTAATCCTTCCTTCGTGGATTCTATATTCTTATTTATTTCGCTTAATTCTTCCTTGGTGGACTGGTTGTTGTCATCCATTTTCTTGCTTAATTCTTCCTTGGTGGACTGGTTGTTGTCATCCATTTTCTTGCTTATTTCCTTTATCATTCGCATTAAGGTTTCCTGGAACTTAACATCCCCGGTTGGCGTAGTGTTCTCGGGCTGTCCCTCATGTTGTATGGGTTGATTCGGTTCCTCTTGTGGTGTGGTCTGTTTACGTTCCATTGGAGGTAATAGTGTTTCTACGTCTTCCACGGGTGTTGCCTCCTTGTCCTCCATGTTAATTTCATTTTCGGCCTCTGCCGCCCTTTTCTTAGAAGTCGCACGACGTTGCATTTTGTCTCTTTCTCCGACTGTATAACCGCTGCCAAGCTTGAATTAGTAATTGGGCAAATTATATTGTCCTTTCAATCCCTAATTGAAGCCCTTCAGTTGGACGCCAATTTGTAACCGTACGTTCATCTGTCAACGTTAAGCCCCAGTGTTGGATTCGCCAATTTGTAACGATTCCTCGTTTACAAATGAAAAGTGTGTTATTTGTCTTTTTAAGAAAATTAAATATTTTGTTTTGAAATTTAAAAAAAATTTTATGTTTTATGTTTTAATAATTAAGTAAATAATTCTTGTAAGGGTGTAGTGTTGAAATTTTATGTTTGTTTGCGTTAATTGTGTCAATATGCTTATGGTTTTGGTAATAAATTCAGAGTTAATAGGATTGTCTCACTTCACTAATCGATTGGCGATACTTCGTCTTTTTCGTATATATTATTCCCACTTGAGTAATGGTCACCTTTCTTGTAATCCTGTTGTCAAATAAACTCTATTTTTTAAATTTATAAAATAAATTTAAAACCAAATAATTGAATTACAATATTTTATTGACAATTTTATAAAAGATCGATTTAAAATCGATTATCAAATTATTGCTCGACTCTTTCACAGGGCGATCGATTGTTAATACAGGTTATTGAATATAAATATTTTTTCAGTTCTTTCAACGGTTATAATTAATAGTCAGAGAAGGGGCAAAGCTAGAAAGTATAACATTCACAATAAAATACTTAATAGTTAACAAATACAAAATTATTTGATAATATATGTAATGTTTATTAATTGAAACGTTTATACCAATGACGAGCGCTGAATTCTAATAGTAGAGTTCGCTAAGCATGACGGGAGTCAAACATGGCCGCCTTATGTACCGCTGGAGTTAATGTGACTTCGATCAGACGAAATTTCTTTCAAATTAAAGATGCCTCGTTCCTGTTCCTCGTCTCTGCAGTATGGAGAATTCCTTTTCGTGTTATTAGAGTTGTCCTGTTTAAATGTTCTGTGTTCACTTCGATTAAATGTGTTGGATTATGTGTATTCACTTCTGTCCACGTGTATGTTGAAAATTGCAATGCCCGTTTGGTTATTAATAATTAGTGTTGTACAGTTTTAAGTACTTTTGTCACTTGTATTCAGTTCAGTGTTAATTGATTTCAATGTTTGTGGTTGTCGTGTTCACTGAATTTAGGTTTAAAGTAAAAATTTCAGTAACTCGACTTTTATACTGTAGTCTAGGCTATGCTTTTATACGCCATTAACGATTCTGATATAGGTTTTATTAGCGAGAGCTTCATCAACCGTACTCGACGAATGTTAATTAAGAACTGTTTTACTTCCTTCGTCTTCTGAAATATCTTGCCAAGTTAATATTAGAAAAGTATTGTTTCAATGTTTTCTCGTTTCCGATACATGTAAAAAGGTACATTATACTCATAATATATTTTGGTTATTATTTACTTTCATGAAATAGTAAATATATAATCGGTTTCTTTAATTCCTTCTGCTTAATTTGATACCAACTAATCTAATTTTACAAAGTTTTTTATTAAAGTTTCCATATTTCTTTCATTTTAGAAAAGTAGGCTCAATTTTTTGTTTCCTGTCCTTCTCCAAACATTAGCCATTTTAATACATCATAATTAGGACTATAATAAATTTCAGATTTACCTAAAGGTTTATCTTTCCTTAATTTCTTGCAATTTTATTAATTGATTATCCTTTTAAATATAATTCATGAATTTATGACTTCCCCCTCTGAAATTTTTAATTAATGCATTTACAAAATTTTCAGTAATTATATATATATATATATATATCCTTTTATATTATCCTATTAAAGTATAGTATTAGTCATAGTATTTGGTGACTGATTCACCTTATATAAATTCCATCTGTTTACTTGGTTTATTTAACTTAATTAATCATTTATGATGTTGTTGGAATTTCCTATTTGGCCTGGATTTTCTGGTTTTACATATACTGTTTTTGCCTAATACTGTTTCTATACCCCTTCTGACTTTCTTAATTTAATACAACATTATTTACAATCTCCTTAATTAACAAATAACACATGTAGTATTGTATTCCTACTCATAATCTAAACAATATTTAAAATTAATAATATGGTCTTCAAAGTCAGACATTTTAGTTTTTAACTACTATTAATAACATATTATAAACATTTTAAAAAGAGTATGTTATTCATACTTAAACATTTTAGTATGGATTAACGCTTATTAAACATATTGAACATTTTTATAAATATAACAATAAAATCTTATTCTATTCACCACATTGAATTATGGAGTTCATGGGCTTAAATATATACATAACAAGCCATTTATTTTTATTCATTTCTTAAACTTATGGTTGCAGTCTTATCTGTTTCTATTTTGGGTATTACATTTTTATCCCCTGTCACTTTATTTAATCACCACATGCTTAGAAACATTAGTAATGTTTTCATAATAATATTTTATAAAATTTTAGTCCTGTATAATAGAAAACATTAAAGTTGTTTTATGGTATACATATACTTAGTTGAATTATTAGTTACACTTCTACTTGAAGTTTATTTAATACAGTATATTGAAATAACTTGCACTTGTTCACTTATATTTTGGGCCTTATCTCTAATTGAGTTTTACAATGTTTCAAGACCAAAATCTTAGTTATAAGGGATTATGAAGATTTGTTTATTTCATTACATAATAACTTTAGTGGGTGCACTTCTACTCACAACACTAAACACTTTGTTTATAACTATTTTACATTTAATATCAGGCTTTGGGGTGTTATACTTTCTTTGGGACACTGATTCTTTTTTGGGGTTGGTTATATTCTTTTCAACAGGTTTCCCTTTGGTGCATCTTGTAGTCCTTCCATCCTTACAATTTGGTTTCTTGGAAATTCTTTCTTCTTGGTTTCTTCATGGTCATATGATTTTATCATGTTCGATGGTTTGTTCGGAGTATCTTCTTTGCTATATGGTTATCATGGTACGTTTATTTATTCTGGGTATCTTCCTTACCTACTCCTATCCTACCTGGGTATTATCCTTCTTTTATTTTAGTTTTTTAGGGTTTAAATATCTTTTTTACAATTTTGTTGCATTTTGGTCCTTCATTATTATTTTTTCCATTCATGGTGGTATTTTATTTTGACATTTATATTTTCTCATTTGAATTTTCCTTTATATTTATTGTAATTGATATTTCATCATGATCATATCTGGATCTTTATTTAGTGGATTATCTGTCATGCTACAATATATATTGCGACAGTACAAATAAGTGATGTACTGAGCATGGAATATAAAAATTTAAATTTACTTAATAAACTGTAAATAATTAATAATATATTATAAATAAGCATGTTAGGGATTGCAGGCTTGGCTCGGACAAAAATATGAACAGGTGTTTCGACCTGAATCAACGTGCACACACACACAAATGTAACTGAAAGTGTGTACACCAGTATTTTGCTAGTGTGTGTGAACGCAGGTCTCTGCAGGCGAGTTTGCCACCCCAAGATGAATAATTGCACAATTACTGTTTTTCCGTAATTATTCATAAACTAGAATTAAGAATTAAAATCCAAAAGCACCATAAAATGTAAATAAATTTACTAAATACTGTGTACGAAAACCACGCGAAAGTGACACACCGTACAAGTGTAATAGTGAAATAACTGTGTACAAATCGAAAGGGTTAAGTTGCAATGTCCAAAATTGCAGTGAACATTTGTCGTAAAATTAGTTATAAGATAAGTTTAAGAGTATACTTACAGGACTCTGCAATTCGCAGAAATATAAAAAATAGCGAATTTGACAAAGAGTGGGGGAACTGAAGCCAACGACAGTTTCTAACATGTCGATTTTGTATCACTGGAGGGTGTCGACCAAGACATGGGTATAAATAGGACACGCAATCTGCAGTGGTTCTCTTTCTTGAATCATCCACGATGTAGCGGGAGCTTATGCCCGTCAGCACGGCATATTTATTTTTTTTGTAAACAGTTTAAAATTGCCAGTTACGTACAAATACGTAACTAAGCTGTAAAGACAATCATTTTAATTAATAACAGCACTACTTAAGAAGATCCATTAATGATACGACACTAGACAAGAGGAGAGTTCCAGAGAGCGATACGACGATGGACAAGAGGAGAGTTCCAGAGTGCGATACGACGCTGGACAAGAGGAGAGTTCCAGAGAGCGATACGACGCTGGACAAGAGGAGAGTTCCAGAGAGCGATACGATGCTGGACAAGAGGAGAGTTCCAGAGAGAGACAGCCGACGCTGGACAAGAGGAGAAGAGAGACAGCCAACGCTGGAGGCGAGACGAGGACGGATACCGATGGAACAAAAATGATCGAGTATGATTGACGACAATAAGGTGATAGACAACTTATTCATATCTTAAGCATACAAAGAATTCAAAGACAGTTAAAGACATTAATATTTTATTTAAAAATAAGAGTAATGTTTCTTGTATAGTAGAGTTAAAATCATAGATGTTTTAGAAATACGATTAACGTAACAAAAGCTCAAATTAATATGATATAAAATTACTACAAAGCATTTAAATAAAACAATTAGTATTTGAGAAAACAGTACTGAGAAACAATAGCTATTAATATTTTGAGTACGTTACAATATAGAAAAACAGATTTAGAAATTGATTTTGAAACATATTAATAGACTGAGTAGTCTGAAAATGAGATTTTTCTTTTATATAATAATTAGTAGCATAGCATATTTAGTCAGTTAGGATGTATATATCTTAAGCCTTATGGCATAATAACAAATAATAACTAGTGTTTTAAAATCGAAGTCAGTGCCATGTGCACACATTTTTTTATAGTATCAAATAAATTCTAATTACCGTTTCAAGTTACATAGAGTTCTTATTGCAGATACACCTGACACCCAATTTAAATGTTATATTGTTTAAAGAATTTGTCAATCTTGAACGTGAGATCGTTCACGCCTATTTATGTGTATGTAACGTTGCATAAATTTGGTGCTCCAAGATCGTGGGGCTCCACAAATTTAAATTAAATTAAATTTGCAAAATTGTCACGTTATATAGAATGTCGCCCTGCACGTGGGGCAAGACATGCCTAAATTTATGTACAAAAATTTGTGACATAAATTGTAGATCATAAATGTATGACCCGATCCTCATCATTTAACTATTAAAATTTTTTATGTAGCTAAATGGTTGCTCTAAAAAAAATATTAAGAGTGTGTTAAATGAAAAATGTATAATATGTAATTATTATTTATATTAAACAGTAACTGAATGTAATGTTAAATTGTTGTGTAATCACACAGTTGGCGCCCACAAATAATATTGTTGTCTATGTAACAGGTGTAACTGTAATGAGTATTAATAATAACTATTAATAAAAATACAGAAATAAATAAATAAGTAGGGAACGGTTATCAATAATAATTTTTAAAGAATTACTATTAAATAAATATTTTAATAATAATACTTCGACATGGCAATATCAGGGAGTATTAGTATGGAGGCAATCATTAAAGTGATGGGAAACCTTATGGACGAATATGGAATAAGACAAAATGTATGTGCTAGATTAGATAGACAAATAGAAGAATTTAAAACTGATAAGTCACTATTAGGTGAAAAGGTAAAAGAATATAATACAATACTAAGAGAAGTAGCAAAAGAGAAAATTAGCGACACAAATACGCACATAGCGTCAGTAGAAGGTGAACAAACCATAGTAGTTAAAAATACGTGTGTAATTAATAACGATAATTGTAAAGTAATTAACATTAAGGAAGAGAAGCAAATTAAGGTTAATAAAACGTACCTTATTAATAGCGATATTCCAAGTGTGAGGCACACACACACACTAGTAAATCACCCAAGATGACACATTTGAAACACATAAGACACCACACTTACGGAGATAAATATCACTGTAGGCCTAACAAGAAACGTAGTAAGTTATCTAGACGAAACACTACGCAAAATTGTGGTAAATATGATGTTAGATATACGCACGATAATTATAATAACGATAATTATAACTGTAATTATGAAAACTACAGAGGTTATCATAAACGACGAATGAAAAAACCATCGACAGCTGTTCACGTCGGTTCACTCAACCAAACTAGTGATGTGAGAATGGAGAAAGAGAGAAGCATTTGTAACGAGAAAAAGAGGGTAGATTTTAAGTGGCCGACAGGCAAAATGAAAACGTTGCACTATAAACAGGTGACTTATACGATCAAAACAATCGTTCACCAGGTAGGTACGCACACAAACGTCACAGCTATGCAACGGAAAGGTAACGAGGGGATAATACAATGGAACGCGGACGTTGTTTACACGAGGGTGAACACAATGAATTTCCTGTGTACAACAATCAATTGTTATAATGAGGGGTGTCAGATCTAACGACACTGCAACTCAGAACTCAAGGCAAATGAAAATAAATAATTATTTTTAAATGAGAAATAATATGTGTAATAATATAGGAGAGTATAATTAAGAAATGTTATAAGGAATATTATTTGAAAGGGTTAATTAAGAAATGTATTAGTGAAGGTAAGGAATGCTATTGTAGAGAAATATTTAAGAAAGTAATGGTAAAAGATGTTATTGTTGTTATTGATATGAAGAAATGGTAAGGAATGTTATTATTGATATGTTATAAATATAAATAAATGGTTAAGATGAGCAATAATTGCCATAATTGTTAGAATGACTGGTCAAGCGAACACTTATTGAAGATACAAGGACACAGAAGAAAGCGAGAGTGAAAAGTCATAAGGGCAGAGACTACTTAGGATTAAGGACTTCGAGAAAAATATCGTCGTTTTCCAAGACAGTTCCTCTGTAACCGATCATGCGACACACTACAAGCTAAAAAGAGTATTCTGTTACGGAAGTGTATTTCAAGAAAGTAGTAGCGATCAGAAAGGTAATGTTAAAGAAATGTAATAAAAGGTAATGTATGTTAATGTATTGTATAAGTAATGTATTAGATAAAGTAATGTCATGTTAAGAAAAGAGCTAAGGAAGATTAGAAGCGAAGGTAAGAATGTATGAATTAAGATAATGTAAAATTAAGGACCGAATGTATATACATAAGTAGGACAGAACACTTTCATCGTATATGATGAGATACAGAAGAAAGAAATTGGTAAATTCCACGCAACGTCATATAGGAAGTTCTCGAGGCTAACGAGATAGACAGGCTATGGCGCGCGGCTCGCATTTTCGTGTGACGTCACGCAGATGGTCTGACAGCTCTACAGCGTGAATTTAAGTCTATCCACGGAATGATTTTTATAAAGAGCAATGTTTGAAACATGCATAAAAATTTAAACAGTTACACAGTAAATGCAATGAAGATATAACTCTGAACCACATTTATACAAGACACTGACAAGACAAGTCAGATACGACATTCCTTGTACTTACTACTGCTGGGGCCTATAACCGAAGTAGTTTGGCCCCTTACAACAACAATCATCATCATCATCTTACTACTGCTATAATAGTATGTAGCGGGTCGATTTTTGGGTGTTTTATTTTAACCGTTTGGGGCATATATTTATATTTTTATTTATTTCGTTTTTGGTCGGATTGTCATTGTGTAACGTATTTGTCCGTATAACAGACCAGTGTTGAGAAACAGTTGGAAACAAAGCGAAACGCAATCAGTGGTGTAACACGGCTGAAGAATTTACCTCCACAAAATTCTGAGAACTTTGTACCTGTGTGTGGCAGCGCACATACGCAACTGCTCAATCACGCTCCAAGTGACGCTCTGGCAAAAAACTAAGATGGCCAGAGAGGGAAATTTTCATCCTTCATTTGGTTTCACTACGGAAATGCTGTTTTAAGTCCCACCCACTTTTATGACATTAGCCAGTGCCTATTTGAAATCGTCTGCTATCGTCACTCCAACAACTACGTGACTAGTATGAGTCGAAACTGGGACGACTAACTGGAAGGCATTGATGTCCGTCGTCTTGACTAAAATGCTCCCGGAGTGGGGAACTGAGAGACGCCGGCAGTTCGTTGTCGACTCCCGCCTGCGCAGGCCGCCCGTCAACCGGGCTCAGAAACAAATTTTTTATAATTAATGTAACAACTAACAATAACAAAGTATGTGACCGCGGTCAAGAAAAAGTGCAGAACATATACATTTATTTTCGGACACCAGTATCAATTAAAACGCGGAATAGTGAGTTCGAGCGAAAACCACGTTGCCGGCTGGAGTATTTCGCCACATGTTTAAGGGTGTGGGTTAATTAAAATGATCAGGGGAGGGGTTATTAAAATAAATTGAGTGTATGTGAGAATGGCAGGCTGGGCTGTGTTTTTATGTGCACTAGAGTAAGGTAAGGTATTTATTATGTTATAAGAAATTTATAATGCTGTACTTCAAAAGTTAAAACACCTTGTGGAGAGAGTAACGTTTTTGTATTTTATACATGGAAAAGTTGTTTAATAATCGTAAAATAAAAAACCAGTATCTTTTAACTGATACATTTTGGTAATCAAAGTCATTTAAAAAACCTTATTTCATTGGATGTGCTGTCATAGTTCGTCAAACGAAATGGGTGTACCGCCACTACTCGATCCGGCCAGATCCAAGTTGAAAGGTAAGTGGGAGTTGTGATCTGAATAAAATAGAGTAATAACCAAAAGAAGAAAGTTACAATTGGTGCCGTGACTGCAGGATGTAATACAACAAAAAAGTTGTATTACACCGGCCTACATTTTGACAGTGCATTGAATGAAGTACGGTTATGAAAGCGAAATTTTAGTTACGTGAAATGTACGTAATTATGGTAAGGTTTATTTTATATATGCTGTAGTATAACGTTTTGGAAGGGAAGAGTAACCAATTGTAGTTAACACTTAAGTAAAACTAAGCTATAAACTAGAAAAAATGTCTGAGAATACTAAACAAAGCAATATAACTAACGTAGAAATGAGTGAAAGTGGCCTTGAGTCGCAATCACTGGATGAAAGTGGCATGTTGAGGGGGGAGACGGGTGCCGTTACAGAAACAGCTGGCGGCAGCAATGTAATAGTTCATTCCACTCCGATTGCGTCTCAACCACAAGTAAATGAAACAGACATTGATTCGGGGATTCAATTGACCCCCGTTTCAATTAATAAAAGTAAACAATCAGAGGAAACAAATATGATGAGTGTTATGCTCAGTCAATTCGAGAGAATGAATAGTAATTTCAATGCAATGAATAGTCGTTTTGATGATAATGATATAATTTTAAATAATATGAAAAATGATTTTAACTATAAATTAGACCAATTAACGAACGATTTTAATGAACAGAAAATAAAATGCGAACAGCAGAATATTAAAAACGATATTATTTTTAATGAAATTAAAGAGCAGAACATGCAGTTACAGCAAAATATAAATATAAAATTTGACGAGTTAATAAATAACATACAAGACAAGAATGTATGTCTTGGAAATGCCAATGAAATGACAAGAAATAGTTCGAATAAAGTAGAACAGAGTAAGAATAATACAAACGAAAGTTGTAATGACAATGTTGTGTTAGGCAATGAATTAATAAATAAAAATGATGTTAATAATAACGAGAATAATAATGTGTTTGAGAAATTGGTATCAGAAAGTGATACGGTAAAAATAAATAATGAAAGGATAGAATGCAGTGATTATGAGATGTTAATGTGTGTCAGTGAGTTAGAGAGAGAGAGAAAAAATAATGTTGTGGTAGAGTGGGGACAGAGGGCAAATTTTCCCTTTATTATTTATGATGTTTATGATGATTTATTGAGTCCACAAGTGTTGTGGTTGAAGGGCAAGAGTCCCGTATTGGTAGATGAATTGAGGTGTTTATTTTTGTGGAGTAATTGTGTACCCTCTGTCCGGAATGATTGTGAGAGTGTGATGTGGTGTTATGAAGAGAGAGAAGTAAATAGAGAATGGTATGTAACAGAATTGTATAATTTGAATAGAAAGTATGATGAATGGAAAGAAGGCTTAGAAATATATTTGAATAATAATGATTACAATGATTTGATAAAAATAATTAGACCGATAGTGAATGAATGTAATGACGGAGACTTAACAAAAATACCTAACGTAGACTGGTTTAATGAGTATTCTGGTAAAATGAGTGAATTTGGTTGTTCTGGTTATGACACACAAAGTAACCATTTGTTTGTAAATAAAAAGCAACAGTGTTATATAAAACCAAGGTTGATTTGGGACGATGGAGGGTAGACTGTAAGACAATAAAAGACAATTAAACATTTTGTTTTATGGTTGTTTGACATGGCAGATTTGGACATGAAGTGAGATACACTTGAACAGTTTTGACGTATATTTTGTAAATAATAGTGAATTCATTTGTGTGTATTGTGAAATGTAATGTGTATATGTTTTAGAAAATGTTGTATTAATAATAATAATATTATTAATATTTTTGCACTCTAATTAAATAACAAAATAATTACGAAGACAATAGTTAATGATTTGTAGAATGTTGATAATAATTGAAATATGTTATTTTAATAATCAAATGAATTAAATAAGTTGAGATGTTTAGATATTGTGATTGAATGTTATGTGTTTGGATTTTATAATGAATTTAAATTGTTTGGTGAGATTTTGATTTAATAATAATTAATAAGTAAATAAATGGTAAATGGTTTATTCTGTGGAACATAATGATTAAAAATATGTTAATAATAAATTTAGAATTTTTGAAAATCTGATTACAACACAGGATAAATTCATCATGATGATAAATAAAAAGAGTTAATGAAAAATTTTAAATAATAATGTTTATAAATTTTTATATAAATTATTTAAAAGAGAATTGTTTGTTTGATGTATGCTAATAATCCAGGTTTACTGCTATTTGTGTATTGTGTTATGTGATGTATTATAACAGTGTAGTGTGGAACTGCTATGGGGGGAGGTTGTAGATTTTGTATTAATTATTTTATGTTACTAATGGTTAAGCTTCTATATAAAGTGGGTTTAAAACCCCATCTCAATTAATATTGTCATTTAAATTTTAATTTAATGTTACAAAAGATATTTTACTTGTGATTCCCCAAATTTTCGGGCGGTCACGGCCTCACCGAACCCTGACCGTGGAATTGGTTTAGCTTTAACAGCTATGGCTGGGGCACATTACGATTACGCGCTGACCATAACTGGCCATAGCTGTTATCGTTGTAAAGGTGTATTTTGAAATTGATGGGGGGTAAATAAAAGGGGAATCACCAAACTATGGAACAGCGGCTGCCACTCTGTTCGAGAAGGAACAGCAGAGCCAGGTGGTAGATCCGTTTAAGGGTGCATGAGTATTTAACGAGAACATGATGATGTTCACCAATTTTAACTTAACAGCGGAAGCAGAGACACGGAGAGGTAAAACCCTGCTCCAAAATATACAGTCTCTGTGGAAGCGAAAGGGCGAAACAGTCCTCCATAATCTTAAATAGTGTGTGTGGCTGGGAGGTGACGCAAAGGAGTCACGAATTTTAAAATCTTATGACGTAAAAGTTTTGCTTATTCAAGGTGTAATCCAATCAAAAATGCTTGTGCTTTGTCCACATAATTATATGCTCAGACTCGTAAATTAAGGTGTTCATACTATAATTTTAAAGGTATCATTTTATTGTTGTGTGTTAGATATAGTTGTTGATAAAATGTATTTTCATTATGTGTGTAATTTTTTTCTAAGCCAATCATTAGACGCCTGGCAGGCAATCAACATAATAGAAGTAAGTGTTGATAATGTATTACATGTAATTGTTCAATTTTGAAAGGTATTCATGGTGTTTTAATTATGTTAGGATATCAGCTGATCGACAATACCATGTCACTGGTATATTGGTTTGTAAAGGTTACAAATAATTAATGTTTAGTGTACTACAGATATTTTGAAGTAAAGATAAAAAGAATATGCAAATTAATAAAAGATAATTCATGGGTGATAAATGTTTTATGGGACATGCAGACCTGTCCAAGTTGAATTAAAAGTTGAATGTGAAATAGTAGAGACGAATATGATGTAATGTTGTTTTTGAGTTAATGTAATGTAATAGAATCTTGAGAAATATTGATATTGACACAGTAGTTGTGGAGAATTTATGTAGAGTTTTGAATGATATATATTTATGTTTATAGTTAATGAGGTTATGTTGTGTATTTGTAGTAATGTAATGAGATTGAGATTTTTGGGGATGGCAATTTTGTATTAGGGGGTAGTGTATTTGGGGAGTCCGCAACAAGGGTTGGGACGGGATAGGAATAGATTTAGTGGGGCTGGGGTCGCCTTAGGTAAAATCCGGGGGCCAAATAAGGGAAATGAGTTTTGGGAAGGAAACACGTATCCTATGTACAAAGGGTTAGAGAGTATTTTTTTTATATATGGGGAGAAGGCGGCGAATTGTGTTAAATGATAAGTTGGGGTTTAGAGTGTTTTGATTAGTAGATATTTTTGATAGAGTTGGGTGTCATGATAATTGAGTTGATAAATATTAGAGTCAGGGGGAGAAAGTTTATATATGTATAGAAATCTCATGCAGAAAAACGAGAGTAAATAATTTACATCACCCACAGTATATTAAGGTAAGATTGTTGAAAAGTCAGAGAGATTCATGATAAAGAATATACAATTGTTTATTTTTTTTTCACCAGTGACAGAATTTTGATAGAAGTGAAAATAATATAAAGTCAAGAATTGTTTGTTTTAAATAATGTAAATGTCAATCTGTTTATTATTTGTATTAATATTTTGTTTATTATAAAAATTCTATGTTATTATGTTTTGTATTTCAAGTTAGGATATTACAGATGTTTAAAGTGTTTTCAGAAATCATACATAACATATGTAGGTCAAGGGTTTTGGACTTGACCTAGTTTTGATCAGCTGATGAGTTCATACACCTACTAAGCTTGTAGAGTAGGACTTCAATTTTAATTTGTTTGTTTAATTAATTCAAACTAATCTTTGAATAATTTTAATAAATGTTATTTAACAAATAAATTTAATAAATATTTAATGAATAATTTTTTTGAATTTTAAAATTTTGAAAATTTTAAATTTTTTTGAAAAAAAAAAAAAAAAAAAAAAAAAATTTGTCGCCTGCCAGCGAGTGAATATGTTAGATAATTATTATTTTATTATGTATGTATTAATGATGTTTCTTTTATTATATTGCTTTATATTGGTAGACTATAAGTGATTCTCCATGTTAGAATAGAAATGTTTATATTAGTAGAAATGTCTAGGTTAAGTCAATTGTAACAAAAATTAGAAAAAAGAGGAAGAGAATTTTTTGATAAACGATTTTTTTTTGAATATTGAATTTTTTGAATTTATAATAAATTTTAAAAGGAAGTTTTATTTTAATGTGTTATGATAATATGTAATGTTAATGTGTGTGAGCCCAGTATCTGCTAAAGGCAGCCCAGCTTGCAAAAAGGGGAAACATATCGGCGGAGGAGCTGGAGTAATTTTAGCCAGGGATTGAGGATTTTGGGGGTAGCATGTTAGAAGGCGAGGTGTGCTGTGGTGCGAGTCTGATCGATTTCTCGGTGTTGGGATCTCTTACGGAGAAGTCCAGTGATCTCGTTCAGATGAGCCCATGGTCGCTGAGCCAGGGGGGTCATGTACCCATGCAGATTGAGAACCAGGGGGTTGTTGGCACCAGTTCCTCACCGGTCCTCCTCGGGGTCATCGATGAGATTTCCTCTGTCGTGGACAGCAGAATTCTCATCGAGGGGGTATTGTAGCGGGTCGATTTTTGGGTGTTTTATTTTAACCGTTTGGGGCATATATTTATATTTTTATTTATTTCGTTTTTGGTCGGATTGTCATTGTGTAACGTATTTGTCCGTATAACAGACCAGTGTTGAGAAACAGTTGGAAACAAAGCGAAACGCAATCAGTGGTGTAACACGGCTGAAGAATTTACCTCCACAAAATTCTGAGAACTTTGTACCTGTGTGTGGCAGCGCACATACGCAACTGCTCAATCACGCTCCAAGTGACGCTCTGGCAAAAAACTAAGATGGCCAGAGAGGGAAATTTTCACCCTTCATTTGGTTTCACTACGGAAATGCTGTTTTAAGTCCCACCCACTTTTATGACATTAGCCAGTGCCTATTTGAAATCGTCTGCTATCGTCACTCCAACAACTACGTGACTAGTATGAGTCGAAACTGGGACGACTAACTGGAAGGCATTGATGTCCGTCGTCTTGACTAAAATGCTCCCGGAGTGGGGAACTGAGAGACGCCGGCAGTTCGTTGTCGACTCCCGCCTGCGCAGGCCGCCCGTCAACCGGGCTCAGAAACAAATTTTTTATAATTAATGTAACAACTAACAATAACAAAGTATGTGACCGCGGTCAAGAAAAAGTGCAGAACATATACATTTATTTTCGGACACCAGTATCAATTAAAACGCGGAATAGTGAGTTCGAGCGAAAACCACGTTGCCGGCTGGAGTATTTCGCCACATGTTTAAGGGTGTGGGTTAATTAAAATGATCAGGGGAGGGGTTATTAAAATAAATTGAGTGTATGTGAGAATGGCAGGCTGGGCTGTGTTTTTATGTGCACTAGAGTAAGGTAAGGTATTTATTATGTTATAAGAAATTTATAATGCTGTACTTCAAAAGTTAAAACACCTTGTGGAGAGAGTAACGTTTTTGTATTTTATACATGGAAAAGTTGTTTAATAATCGTAAAATAAAAAACCAGTATCTTTTAACTGATACATTTTGGTAATCAAAGTCATTTAAAAAACCTTATTTCATTGGATGTGCTGTCATAGTTCGTCAAACGAAATGGGTGTACCGCCACTACTCGATCCGGCCAGATCCAAGTTGAAAGGTAAGTGGGAGTTGTGATCTGAATAAAATAGAGTAATAACCAAAAGAAGAAAGTTACAAGTATTATGATATTATGTTACAACCGACAGTCATGATAATACATTCTTCAAAATAATTAAACTCAGTCACTACAAAAGTAATACTATACAGCTTACCTTGAAATGGAGTTCTTAAAAGACATTTTAATCACATATTCCTTAAAAGTTTCTTGCAGTGGTATTGACCACTTAATTTTATTTTGGTTTCCTACAAAATTATATCTCAGTACCGGACCTGCCATTTATATTTATATTTTGGAAAATATTAAGAACCTTGAAAAATAAAAGAGAAACTTGAGTAAAATGAATTTTAGGTTATGGAAAGTGAGCTCAAATTATGCCATAATATAATGAAAATAACTCTAAACCACATTTATACAAGACACTGACAAGACAAGACTGATACGACATTGCTTGTATTTACTACTGCTATAATAGTATTCTGATATGTTACAACCAACAGTCATGATAATACATTCTTCAAAATAATTAAACTCAGTCACTACAAAAGTAATACTATACAGCTTACCTTGAAATGGAGTTCTTAAAAGACATTTTAATCACATATTCCTTAAAAGTTTCTTGCAGTGGTATTGACCACTTAATTTTATTTTGGTTTCCTACAAAATTAAATCTCAGTACCAGACTTGCCATTTATATTTATATTTTGGAAGATATTAAGAACCTTGAAAAATAAAAGAGAAACTTAAGTAAAATGAATTTAAGGTTATGGAAAGTGAACTCAAATTATGCCATTTTCAAGTTATCAGTTTTTTAACTTTTCTTGAAGTGTCTTTAGAAGCACACGACTGGTCATTGTTGTTATTAACAAGGTTATTTATCAAAATTTTATTCACACAAAGGGCAACACTATCAAGTTTGTCCATAAGGGTCTTCTTATGGAAACATTTACACTCACTATTTTGCATATCTGACCTGAGTAATTTAATGCTGCAAATTTTATGAGCTACTGAGAGCTGTTTCCCACCTGACAAGAAATCTTGAATGTAATCTTTTGTTAATAATGACATTGTATGCCATGCCAAACCAACAATAAAAACTACTTTATCAGTAGGTAATGTTAATTTTCCCCTGTCCAAGTCCTTTAGAAAGTCATAAGACAAATCAACTTCCACTTCTTTGTTTAATTGGAGCCAAGAACTGCAAATATCACATCTTGATTTACGTAGAACCTGTCTAGCAGCAAATCCCCCTAAATATGTCAATATTGGCACAGTATCATTTGGAATGACATCCATTTCAAAGTCTTGGTCCACGATATCCAAAAAGCTACTCAGTTCAACGTCATTGTCATAATTCTGTTGGGTGGGTAACAAATCTTTTAGGTTTACATTAACATTTTGAGCAGCAAACAGCACAGCATTCTTGAACCTCAATTTTCTTTCATTTTCTAGTATCTGTAGGTAAGTGATGTAGTAATTTGCACCACTTAGTTGTCTGTAGCATCCAAAACGACTCTCCAAATTGTCACTCTGAAATTTGCTTAGCAAGATATAATCAACTCTGTATTTGTCAAATAAATATGGAATAATTTCTAGGAGAGATTCTAAAGTTGTAATCAAGGACTGAAATGTCTGAGCAGTTAACGCATTTATTATTGGAACGGAGACTCTCCAAATTTTCAGCCAATGACACATTTTATTTAGAAATTGCACTTGCATGTCTGTTGGACTTCTAATTGCCTCTCTATAAGGATCATTAAATCTTTTCCCTTCAAACACACTCTTAACATTAACAATTTTCCACCAGTTAACAATGATATTAAGGAAAATTACAGTTTCATTTATCTGTTGAGAAACATTAGGCAGATATTTCGTAGCATGTTTCAAGGCCACAATATTATTATCATTAAAAATTTTTAGTGCCAAGCCCACATTCTGTTTCTGAATTGCTGATGGATATAGTACTTTAGCAGAAAGTGTATGTCCATACTTAACAAGACATTCTTTTTCTTTTTCATACACTAATTCTAAATGTCTGTACTGTGCACATAGTATTTTAGAGGGATCATTCATGTCAGTATAACACAAGGTTTTGTTTACATTTCTTTTGGTTTGCCAATTATTCCTAATGCACTTCAAAATATGGACAGTGTCAAACATAAAAAAAAGTCTCCGAGACGAGTCTAATGGATGCAAAATGCTAGGCTGCAAAGTTTTATTTGGTGTCATAAGTTCATATGCCTTTCTGTTAATAATATTATTGTCAGCAATTAGACTAATAACTTGAAAACCAATTCTTTCCAACATGTTCAAAACATCTGCGATGAAAGACTTCAACTGTTCACTAGTCATATTAATAACTGGTATAATGGCTACTACATCTACATATTTTGATAGAAGGGAGGATACCATGAACACTTGAGCTGTTTTAGCACATTTCTGAGCATCAGAATAACTACTCCCATAAATCTCACCACCTTTAAATGAGAGTTGAGGTTGAATATATATTTCATCCATCACCAGAGATACTAAGAGTTCATGTGGTTTCAAGTGTTTAATTCTGTTTTCCAAGTAGGAACTGCTATTGGATGACAATTCAAAAGAAGAAATTAGTCTTTGCAGGGTACGTGGGTGAGGTAAAATGAGTAAATCGCACTTCCTTAATGCATTATATGCAGATGAGGAGTGAACATAAAGTGTAGAGGCTAGTATCATACTTTTGTTATCATAAAACCTGTTATTTTTTGGAGCCTGTGATAGATTTAGTTGTCCTACAATAAATTTCAAATGTTCATTTTCATCATAAGTAGGCAAGGACTCTAATAGTTGGACAGCACAATCTACTTTATCTCTAACAGTAGGCACTAATTCACCATTTTCAATCTGTGACATGATACTGTCCAAAATATGTAAAGAGTTTAACTTCTTGGTTGTATTTAAAGTATTAATTGGATAAACGTTGTTCATTTGAACATTAAAAGACAAATCAGCATTCACTGTTATAAAAGATGTAACACAAGGTGTCCCATTATTGATACCCAGTAGACAAATTAAAATCTTTGTCTCATCCTCAATAATTGTCCATTTACTGCAATGTATTTGTCGTGCATTTAAAAATGAAAGGATATCACTTGTACCACTTATGGAATCACGCTCCATGTGTTGTTTATTTGATACAATGCTTTCCCTAATAGCCTGGTTTAAATGTTCATCTTCTACATCAGCAAGGCGTTTTACTTTAGGAATAGTTTTAGAACAGTACGAAGATGTGTTAGGAAATATAGTTGCCACAGCATTTTCTGTAAGCTTAGGTATTTTTCTATGATATTCTATTAATTCCCCTTTCATTGTAGTAACTCTGTCTATTCTAATGATACACGATTCATCAAAATGTTTTATGCAGATAGTGGGATTTTTTAATTTTGAAAAATCTGTTGGAATGTTTCTCAACCATGTCTTCCGGAGATTTTCGTCTTTTGGCAGTGAAAATGTAGAAGTCCTTTCCGTTTCAGTATCATAATTTGATCTACATCCAAAGACACTACAATGTCGAGGCATTTTGTAACACTGAAAGAAAGAAAACGATCATTACATTACCTTTCTGGTCCTGCCGTGTGTTAATAGGTTATGTTATGTTATGAACTCGTGTGGAACAGGAGAAAATCACTGCACTAAACACTTAAAACAAATACTAGATGAAACTACATAATTTCACGTATGTATTGTAATAGAAGAACTTACTGTATTTATGAGAAACACGCGATAAAGTAATGTATCACATTTGTAAAATCCGTTACGAATGCCGGCAAACCGAGATCGTTCTCCGTATATTACATCAATAGTTATACACTATAGCAATAAAAACACTGAAAATTAATTTTATTATAACTTAACGATATCATTGCTTCACTTAGCGAAGTCACTAAAAGAAACAGAACATTAATTCATTGAAGAAAAACCACACTACACAAAGCGGTCAGAGCCTCTACGCGCACACCAAACTCAGACCCGGTGAAACAGCTGATTCCCGCGCGCCAAGGCCTTTCTATTTCGTTGGCTACGGGAAGTTCTACACATGAAAACAGAGGTCAATGTAACCAGTTAAATCGGCTGTTTGTAAAGCCACCCTACTACAAGGTCGCGAGCAGTGAGCGTACGAAGAGGGGAGGTAAGACATTTGTATACACTCCAATTAAGGGTGAAATGACGAGTATTATTCTTTATTATTTGTTGCATTTTTTTGCAAATAATAATAATAAATAAATAAATAAAAAATTATAATAAATAAATTTATTAAAATTTTTTTTCGTTACCAATCAGAGGAATAATGCGACAGTACAAATAAGTGATGTACTGAGCATGGAATATTAAAATTTTAATTTACTTAATAAACTGTAAATAATTAATAATATATTAGAAATAAGCATGTTAGGGATTGCAGGCTTGGCTCGGACAAAAATATGAACAGGTGTTTTGACCTGAATCAACGTGCACACACACACAAATGTAACTGAAAGTGTGTACACCAGTATTTTGCTAGTGTGTGTGAACGCAGGTCTCTGCAGGCGAGTTTGCCACCCCAAGATAAATAATTGCACAATTACTGTTTTTCCGTAATTATTCATAAACTAGAATTAAGAATTAAAATCCAAAAGCACCATAAAATGTAAATAAATTTACTAAATACTGTGTACGAAAACCACACGAAAGTGACACACCGTACAAGTGTAATAGTGAAATAACTGTGTACAAATCGAAAGGGTTAAGTTGCAATGTCCAAAATTGCAGTGAATATGTGTTGTAAAATTAGTTATAAGATAAGTATAAGAGTATACTTACAGGACACTGCAATTCGCAGAAATATAAAAAATAGCGAATTTGACAAAGAGTGGGGGAACTGAAGCCAAAGACAGTTTCTAACATGTCGATTTTGTATCACTGGAGGGTGTCGACCAAGACATGGGTATAAATAGGACACGCAATCTGCAGTGGTTCTCTTTCTTGAATCATCCACGATGTAGCGGGAGCTTATGCCCGTCAGCACGGCATATTTATTTTTTTTGTAAACAGTTTAAAATTGCCAGTTACGTACAAATATGTAACTAAGCTGTAAAGACAATCATTTTAATTAATAACAGCACTACTTAAGAAGATCCATTAATGATACGACACTAGACAAGAGGAGAGTTCCAGAGAGCGATACGACGCTGGCCAAGAGGAGAGTTCCAGAGAGCGATACGACGCTGGACAAGAGGAGAGTTCCAGAGAGCGATACGATGCTGGACAAGAGGAGAGTTCCAGAGAGCGATACGACGCTGGACAAGAGGAGAGTTCCAGAGAGAGACAGCCGACGCTGGACAAGAGGAGAAGAGAGACAGCCAACGCTGGAGGCGAGACGAGGACGGATACCGATGGAACAAAAATGATCGAATATGATTGACGACAATAAGGTGATAGACAACTTATTCATATCTTAAGCATACAAAGAATTCAAAGACAGTTAAAGACATTAATATTTTATTTAAAAATAAGAGTAATGTTTCTTGTATAGTAGAGTTAAAATCATAGATGTTTTAGAAATACGATAAACGTAACAAGAGCTCAAATTAATATGATATAAAATTACTACAAAGCATTTAAATAAAACAATTAGTATTTGAGAAAACAGTACTGAGAAACAATAACTATTAATATTTTGAGTACGTTACAATATAGAAAAACAGATTTAGAAATTGATTTTGAAACATATTAATAGACTGAGTAGTCTGAAAATGAGATTTTTCTTTTATATAATAATTAGTAGCATAGCATATTTAGTCAGTAAGGATGTATATATCTTAAGCCTTACAGCATAATAACAAATAATAACTAATGTTTTAAAATCGAAGTCAGTGCCATGTGCACACATTTTTTTATAGTATCAAATAAATTTTAATTACCGTTGCAAGTTACATAGAGTTCTTATTGCAGATACACTTGACACCCAATTTAAATGTTATATTGTTTAAAGAATTTGTCAATCTTGAACGTGAGATCGTTCACGCCTATTTATGTGTATGTAACGTTGCATGAATTTGGTGCTCCAAGATCGTGGGGCTCCACAAATTTAAATTAAATTAAATTTGCAAAATTGTCACGTTATATAGAATGTCGCCCTGCACGTGGGGCAAGACATGCCTAAATTTATGTACAAAAATTTGTGATATAAATTGTAGCTCATAAATGTATGACCCGATCCCCATCATTTAACTATTAAAATTTTTTATGTAGCTAAATGGTTGCTCTAAAAAAAGTATTAAGAGTGTGTTAAATGAAAAATTTATAATATGTAATTATTATTTATATTAAACAGTAACTGAATGTAATGTTAAATTGTTGTGTAATCACACAGCTGGCGCCCACAAATAATATTGTTGTCTATGTAACAGGTGTAACTGTAATGAGTATTAATAATAACTATTAATAAAAATACAGAAATAAATAAATAAGTAGGGAACGGTTATCAATAATAATTTTTAAGGATTACTATTAAATAAATATTTTAATAATAATACTTCGACATGGCAATATCAGGAAGTATTAGTATGGAGGCAATCATTAAAGTGATGGGAAACCTTATGGACGAATATGGAATAAGACAAAATGTATGTGCTAGATTAGATAGACAAATAGAAGAATTTAAAACTGATAAGTCACTATTAGGTGAAAAGGTAAAAGAATATAATACAATACTAAGAGAAGTAGCAAAAGAGAAAATTAGCGACACAAATACGCACATAGCGTCAGTAGAAGGTGAACAAACCATAGTAGTTAAAAATACGTGTGTAATTAATAACGATAATTGTAAAGTAATTAACATTAAGGAAGAGAAGCAAATTAAGGTTAATAAAACGTACCTTATTAATAGCGATATTCCAAGTGTGAGGCACACACACACTAGTAAATCACACAAGATGACACATTTGAAACACATAAGACACCACACTTACGGAGATAAATATCACTGTAGGCCTAACAAGAAACGTAGTAAGTTATCTAGACGAAACACTACGCAAAATTGTGGTAAATATGATGTTAGATATACGCACGATAATTATAATAACGATAATTATAACTGTAATTATGAAAACTACAGAGGTTATCATAAACGACGAATGAAAAAACCATCGACAGCTGTTCACGTCGGTTCACTCAACCAAACTAGTGATGTGAGAATGGAGAAAGAGAGAAGCATTTGTAACGAGAAAAAGAGGGTAGATTTTAAGTGGCCGACAGGCAAAATGAAAACGTTGCACTATAAACAGGTGACTTATACGATCAAAACAATCGTTCACCAGGTAGGTACGCACACAAACGTCACAGCTATGCAACGGAAAGGTAACGAGGGGATAATACAATGGAACGCGGACGTTGTTTACACGAGGGTGAACACAATGAATTTCCTGTGTACAACAATCAATTGTTATAATGAGGGGTGTCAGATCTAACGACACTGCAACTCAGAACTCAAGGCAAATGAAAATAAATAATTATTTTTAAATGAGAAATAATATGTGTAATAATATAGGAGAGTATAATTAAGAAATGTTATAAGGAATATTATTTGAAAGGGATAATTAAGAAATGTATTAGTGATGGTAAGGAATGCTATTGTAGAGAAATATTTAAGAAAGTAATGGTAAAAGATGTTATTGTTGTTATTGATATGAAGAAATGGTAAGGAATGTTATTATTGATATGTTATAAATATAAAGAAATGGTTAAGATGAGCAATAATTGCCATAATTGTTAGAACGACTGGTCAAGCGAACACTTATTGAAGATACAAGGACACAGAAGAAAGCGAGAGTGAAAAGTCATAAGGGCAGAGACTACTTAGGATTAAGGACTTCGAGAAAAATATCGTCGTTTTCCAAGACAGTTCCTCTGTAACCGATCATGCGACACACTACAAGCTAAAAAGAGTATTTTGTTACGGAAGTGTATTTCAAGAAAGTAGTAGCGATCAGAAAGGTAATGTTAAAGAAATGTAATAAAAGATAATGAATGTTAATGTATTGTATAAGTAATGTATTAGATAAAGTAATGTCATGTTAAGAAAAGAGCTAAGGAAGATTAGAAGCGAAGGTAAGAATGTATGAATTAAGATAATGTAAAATTAAGGACCGAATGTATACACATAAGTAGGACAGAACACTTTCATCGTATATGATGAGATACAGAAGAAAGAAATTGGTAAATTCCACGCAACGTCATTTAGGAAGTTCTACACATGAAAACAGAGGTAAATGTAACCAGTTAAATCAGCTGTTTGTAAAGCCACCCTACTACAAAGTCGCGAGCAGTGAGCGTTCGAAGAGGGGAGGTAAGACATTTGTATACACTCCAATTAAGGGTGAAATGACGAGTATTATTCTTTATTATTTGTTGCATTTTTTTGCAAATAATAATAATAAATAAATAAAAAAAAATTATAATAAATAAATTTATTAAAATTTTTTTTCGTTACCAATCAGAGGAATAATGCGACAGTACAAATAAGTGATGTACTGAGCATGGAATATTAAAATTTTAATTTACTTAATAAACTGTAAATAATTAATAATATATTAGAAATAAGCATGTTAGGGATTGCAGGCTTGGCTCGGACAAAAATATGAACAGGTGTTTTGACCTGAATCAACGTGCACACACACACAAATGTAACTGAAAATGTGTACACCAGTATTTTGCTAGTGTGTGTGAACGCAGGTCTCTGCAGGCGAGTTTGCCACCCCAAGATAAATAATTGCACAATTACTGTTTTTCCGTAATTATTCATAAACTAGAATCAAGAATTAAAATCCAAAAGCACCATAAAATGTAAATAAATTTACTAAATACTGTGTACGAAAACCACACGAAAGTGACACACCGTACAAGTGTAATAGTGAAATAACTGTGTACAAATCGAAAGGGTTAAGTTGCAATGTCCAAAATTGCAGTGAATATGTGTTGTAAAATTAGTTATAAGATAAGTATAAGAGTATACTTACAGGACACTGCAATTCGCAGAAATATAAAAAATAGCGAATTTGACAAAGAGTGGGGGAACTGAAGCCAAAGACAGTTTCTAACATGTCGATTTTGTATCACTGGAGGGTGTCGACCAAGACATGGGTATAAATAGGACACGCAATCTGCAGTGGTTCTCTTTCTTGAATCATCCACGATGTAGCGGGAGCTTATGCCCGTCAGCACGGCATATTTATTTTTTTTGTAAACAGTTTAAAATTGCCAGTTACGTACAAATATGTAACTAAGCTGTAAAGACAATCATTTTAATTAATAACAGCACTACTTAAGAAGATCCATTAATGATACGACACTAGACAAGAGGAGAGTTCCAGAGAGCGATACGACGCTGGCCAAGAGGAGAGTTCCAGAGAGCGATACGACGCTGGACAAGAGGAGAGTTCCAGAGAGCGATACGACGCTGGACAAGAGGAGAGTTCCAGAGAGCGATACGACGCTGGACAAGAGGAGAGTTCCAGAGAGAGACAGCCGACGCTGGACAAGAGGAGAAGAGAGACAGCCAACGCTGGAGGCGAGACGAGGACGGATACCGATGGAACAAAAATGATCGAATATGATTGACGACAATAAGGTGATAGACAACTTATTCATATCTTAAGCATACAAAGAATTCAAAGACAGTTAAAGACATTAATATTTTATTTAAAAATAAGAGTAATGTTTCTTGTATAGTAGAGTTAAAATCATAGATGTTTTAGAAATACGATAAACGTAACAAGAGCTCAAATTAATATGATATAAAATTACTACAAAGCATTTAAATAAAACAATTAGTATTTGAGAAAACAGTACTGAGAAACAATAACTATTAATATTTTGAGTACGTTACAATATAGAAAAACAGATTTAGAAATTGATTTTGAAACATATTAATAGACTGAGTAGTCTGAAAATGAGATTTTTCTTTTATATAATAATTAGTAGCATAGCATATTTAGTCAGTAAGGATGTATATATCTTAAGCCTTACAGCATAATAACAAATAATAACTAATGTTTTAAAATCGAAGTCAGTGCCATGTGCACACATTTTTTTATAGTATCAAATAAATTTTAATTACCGTTGCAAGTTACATAGAGTTCTTATTGCAGATACACTTGACACCCAATTTAAATGTTATATTGTTTAAAGAATTTGTCAATCTTGAACGTGAGATCGTTCACGCCTATTTATGTGTATGTAACGTTGCATGAATTTGGTGCTCCAAGATCGTGGGGCTCCACAAATTTAAATTAAATTAAATTTGCAAAATTGTCACGTTATATAGAATGTCGCCCTGCACGTGGGGCAAGACATGCCTAAATTTATGTACAAAAATTTGTGATATAAATTGTAGCTCATAAATGTATGACCCGATCCCCATCATTTAACTATTAAAATTTTTTATGTAGCTAAATGGTTGCTCTAAAAAAAGTATTAAGAGTGTGTTAAATGAAAAATTTATAATATGTAATTATTATTTATATTAAACAGTAACTGAATGTAATGTTAAATTGTTGTGTAATCACACAGCTGGCGCCCACAAATAATATTGTTGTCTATGTAACAGGTGTAACTGTAATGAGTATTAATAATAACTATTAATAAAAATACAGAAATAAATAAATAAGTAGGGAACGGTTATCAATAATAATTTTTAAGGATTACTATTAAATAAATATTTTAATAATAATACTTCGACATGGCAATATCAGGAAGTATTAGTATGGAGGCAATCATTAAAGTGATGGGAAACCTTATGGACGAATATGGAATAAGACAAAATGTATGTGCTAGATTAGATAGACAAATAGAAGAATTTAAAACTGATAAGTCACTATTAGGTGAAAAGGTAAAAGAATATAATACAATACTAAGAGAAGTAGCAAAAGAGAAAATTAGCGACACAAATACGCACATAGCGTCAGTAGAAGGTGAACAAACCATAGTAGTTAAAAATACGTGTGTAATTAATAACGATAATTGTAAAGTAATTAACATTAAGGAAGAGAAGCAAATTAAGGTTAATAAAACGTACCTTATTAATAGCGATATTCCAAGTGTGAGGCACACACACACTAGTAAATCACACAAGATGACACATTTGAAACACATAAGACACCACACTTACGGAGATAAATATCACTGTAGGCCTAACAAGAAACGTAGTAAGTTATCTAGACGAAACACTACGCAAAATTGTGGTAAATATGATGTTAGATATACGCACGATAATTATAATAACGATAATTATAACTGTAATTATGAAAACTACAGAGGTTATCATAAACGACGAATGAAAAAACCATCGACAGCTGTTCACGTCGGTTCACTCAACCAAACTAGTGATGTGAGAATGGAGAAAGAGAGAAGCATTTGTAACGAGAAAAAGAGGGTAGATTTTAAGTGGCCGACAGGCAAAATGAAAACGTTGCACTATAAACAGGTGACTTATACGATCAAAACAATCGTTCACCAGGTAGGTACGCACACAAACGTCACAGCTATGCAACGGAAAGGTAACGAGGGGATAATACAATGGAACGCGGACGTTGTTTACACGAGGGTGAACACAATGAATTTCCTGTGTACAACAATCAATTGTTATAATGAGGGGTGTCAGATCTAACGACACTGCAACTCAGAACTCAAGGCAAATGAAAATAAATAATTATTTTTAAATGAGAAATAATATGTGTAATAATATAGGAGAGTATAATTAAGAAATGTTATAAGGAATATTATTTGAAAGGGATAATTAAGAAATGTATTAGTGATGGTAAGGAATGCTATTGTAGAGAAATATTTAAGAAAGTAATGGTAAAAGATGTTATTGTTGTTATTGATATGAAGAAATGGTAAGGAATGTTATTATTGATATGTTATAAATATAAAGAAATGGTTAAGATGAGCAATAATTGCCATAATTGTTAGAACGACTGGTCAAGCGAACACTTATTGAAGATACAAGGACACAGAAGAAAGCGAGAGTGAAAAGTCATAAGGGCAGAGACTACTTAGGATTAAGGACTTCGAGAAAAATATCGTCGTTTTCCAAGACAGTTCCTCTGTAACCGATCATGCGACACACTACAAGCTAAAAAGAGTATTTTGTTACGGAAGTGTATTTCAAGAAAGTAGTAGCGATCAGAAAGGTAATGTTAAAGAAATGTAATAAAAGATAATGAATGTTAATGTATTGTATAAGTAATGTATTAGATAAAGTAATGTCATGTTAAGAAAAGAGCTAAGGAAGATTAGAAGCGAAGGTAAGAATGTATGAATTAAGATAATGTAAAATTAAGGACCGAATGTATACACATAAGTAGGACAGAACACTTTCATCGTATATGATGAGATACAGAAGAAAGAAATTGGTAAATTCCACGCAACGTCATTTAGGAAGTTCTACACATGAAAACAGAGGTAAATGTAACCAGTTAAATCAGCTGTTTGTAAAGCCACCCTACTACAAAGTCGCGAGCAGTGAGCGTTCGAAGAGGGGAGGTAAGACATTTGTATACACTCCAATTAAGGGTGAAATGACGAGTATTATTCTTTATTATTTGTTGCATTTTTTTGCAAATAATAATAATAAATAAATAAAAAAAAATTATAATAAATAAATTTATTAAAATTTTTTTTCGTTACCAATCAGAGGAATAATGCGACAGTACAAATAAGTGATGTACTGAGCATGGAATATTAAAATTTTAATTTACTTAATAAACTGTAAATAATTAATAATATATTAGAAATAAGCATGTTAGGGATTGCAGGCTTGGCTCGGACAAAAATATGAACAGGTGTTTTGACCTGAATCAACGTGCACACACACACAAATGTAACTGAAAATGTGTACACCAGTATTTTGCTAGTGTGTGTGAACGCAGGTCTCTGCAGGCGAGTTTGCCACCCCAAGATAAATAATTGCACAATTACTGTTTTTCCGTAATTATTCATAAACTAGAATCAAGAATTAAAATCCAAAAGCACCATAAAATGTAAATAAATTTACTAAATACTGTGTACGAAAACCACACGAAAGTGACACACCGTACAAGTGTAATAGTGAAATAACTGTGTACAAATCGAAAGGGTTAAGTTGCAATGTCCAAAATTGCAGTGAATATGTGTTGTAAAATTAGTTATAAGATAAGTATAAGAGTATACTTACAGGACACTGCAATTCGCAGAAATATAAAAAATAGCGAATTTGACAAAGAGTGGGGGAACTGAAGCCAAAGACAGTTTCTAACATGTCGATTTTGTATCACTGGAGGGTGTCGACCAAGACATGGGTATAAATAGGACACGCAATCTGCAGTGGTTCTCTTTCTTGAATCATCCACGATGTAGCGGGAGCTTATGCCCGTCAGCACGGCATATTTATTTTTTTTGTAAACAGTTTAAAATTGCCAGTTACGTACAAATATGTAACTAAGCTGTAAAGACAATCATTTTAATTAATAACAGCACTACTTAAGAAGATCCATTAATGATACGACACTAGACAAGAGGAGAGTTCCAGAGAGCGATACGACGCTGGCCAAGAGGAGAGTTCCAGAGAGCGATACGACGCTGGACAAGAGGAGAGTTCCAGAGAGCGATACGACGCTGGACAAGAGGAGAGTTCCAGAGAGCGATACGACGCTGGACAAGAGGAGAGTTCCAGAGAGAGACAGCCGACGCTGGACAAGAGGAGAAGAGAGACAGCCAACGCTGGAGGCGAGACGAGGACGGATACCGATGGAACAAAAATGATCGAATATGATTGACGACAATAAGGTGATAGACAACTTATTCATATCTTAAGCATACAAAGAATTCAAAGACAGTTAAAGACATTAATATTTTATTTAAAAATAAGAGTAATGTTTCTTGTATAGTAGAGTTAAAATCATAGATGTTTTAGAAATACGATAAACGTAACAAGAGCTCAAATTAATATGATATAAAATTACTACAAAGCATTTAAATAAAACAATTAGTATTTGAGAAAACAGTACTGAGAAACAATAACTATTAATATTTTGAGTACGTTACAATATAGAAAAACAGATTTAGAAATTGATTTTGAAACATATTAATAGACTGAGTAGTCTGAAAATGAGATTTTTCTTTTATATAATAATTAGTAGCATAGCATATTTAGTCAGTAAGGATGTATATATCTTAAGCCTTACAGCATAATAACAAATAATAACTAATGTTTTAAAATCGAAGTCAGTGCCATGTGCACACATTTTTTTATAGTATCAAATAAATTTTAATTACCGTTGCAAGTTACATAGAGTTCTTATTGCAGATACACTTGACACCCAATTTAAATGTTATATTGTTTAAAGAATTTGTCAATCTTGAACGTGAGATCGTTCACGCCTATTTATGTGTATGTAACGTTGCATGAATTTGGTGCTCCAAGATCGTGGGGCTCCACAAATTTAAATTAAATTAAATTTGCAAAATTGTCACGTTATATAGAATGTCGCCCTGCACGTGGGGCAAGACATGCCTAAATTTATGTACAAAAATTTGTGATATAAATTGTAGCTCATAAATGTATGACCCGATCCCCATCATTTAACTATTAAAATTTTTTATGTAGCTAAATGGTTGCTCTAAAAAAAGTATTAAGAGTGTGTTAAATGAAAAATTTATAATATGTAATTATTATTTATATTAAACAGTAACTGAATGTAATGTTAAATTGTTGTGTAATCACACAGCTGGCGCCCACAAATAATATTGTTGTCTATGTAACAGGTGTAACTGTAATGAGTATTAATAATAACTATTAATAAAAATACAGAAATAAATAAATAAGTAGGGAACGGTTATCAATAATAATTTTTAAGGATTACTATTAAATAAATATTTTAATAATAATACTTCGACATGGCAATATCAGGAAGTATTAGTATGGAGGCAATCATTAAAGTGATGGGAAACCTTATGGACGAATATGGAATAAGACAAAATGTATGTGGTAGATTAGATAGACAAATAGAAGAATTTAAAACTGATAAGTCACTATTAGGTGAAAAGGTAAAAGAATATAATACAATACTAAGAGAAGTAGCAAAAGAGAAAATTAGCGACACAAATACGCACATAGCGTCAGTAGAAGGTGAACAAACCATAGTAGTTAAAAATACGTGTGTAATTAATAACGATAATTGTAAAGTAATTAACATTAAGGAAGAGAAGCAAATTAAGGTTAATAAAACGTACCTTATTAATAGCGATATTCCAAGTGTGAGGCACACACACACTAGTAAATCACACAAGATGACACATTTGAAACACATAAGACACCACACTTACGGAGATAAATATCACTGTAGGCCTAACAAGAAACGTAGTAAGTTATCTAGACGAAACACTACGCAAAATTGTGGTAAATATGATGTTAGATATACGCACGATAATTATAATAACGATAATTATAACTGTAATTATGAAAACTACAGAGGTTATCATAAACGACGAATGAAAAAACCATCGACAGCTGTTCACGTCGGTTCACTCAACCAAACTAGTGATGTGAGAATGGAGAAAGAGAGAAGCATTTGTAACGAGAAAAAGAGGGTAGATTTTAAGTGTCCGACAGGCAAAATGAAAACGTTGCACTATAAACAGGTGACTTATACGATCAAAACAATCGTTCACCAGGTAGGTACGCACACAAACGTCACAGCTATGCAACGGAAAGGTAACGAGGGGATAATACAATGGAACACGGACGTTGTTTACACGAGGGTGAACACAATGAATTTCCTGTGTACAACAATCAATTGTTATAATGAGGGGTGTCAGATCTAACGACACTGCAACTCAGAACTCAAGGCAAATGAAAATAAATAATTATTTTTAAATGAGAAATAATATGTGTAATAATATAGGAGAGTATAATTAAGAAATGTTATAAGGAATATTATTTGAAAGGGATAATTAAGAAATGTATTAGTGATGGTAAGGAATGCTATTGTAGAGAAATATTTAAGAAAGTAATGGTAAAAGATGTTATTGTTGTTATTGATATGAAGAAATGGTAAGGAATGTTATTATTGATATGTTATAAATATAAAGAAATGGTTAAGATGAGCAATAATTGCCATAATTGTTAGAACGACTGGTCAAGCGAACACTTATTGAAGATACAAGGACACAGAAGAAAGCGAGAGTGAAAAGTCATAAGGGCAGAGACTACTTAGGATTAAGGACTTCGAGAAAAATATCATCGTTTTCCAAGACAGTTCCTCTGTAACCGATCATGCGACACACTACAAGCTAAAAAGAGTATTTTGTTACGGAAGTGTATTTCAAGAAAGTAGTAGCGATCAGAAAGGTAATGTTAAAGAAATGTAATAAAAGGTAATGAATGTTAATGTGTTGTATAAGTAATGTATTAGATAAAGTAATGTCATGTTAAGAAAAGAGCTAAGGAAGATTAGAAGCGAAGGTAAGAATGTATGAATTAAGATAATGTAAAATTAAGGACCGAATGTATACACATAAGTAGGACAGAACACTTTCATCGTATATGATGAGATACAGAAGAAAGAAATTGGTAAATTCCACGCAACGTCATTTAGGAAGTTCTACACATGAAAACAGAGGTCAATGTAACCAGTTAAATCAGCTGTTTGTAAAGCCACCCTACTACAAGGTCGCGAGCAGTGAGCGTTCGAAGAGGGGAGGTAAGACATTTGTATACACTCCAATTAAGGGTGAAATGACGAGTATTATTCTTTATTATTTGTTGCATTTTTTTGCAAATAATAATAATAAATAAATAAAAAAAAAATTATAATAAATAAATTTATTAAAATTTTTTTTCGTTACCAATCAGAGGAATAATGCGACAGTACAAATAAGTGATGTACTGAGCATGGAATATTAAAATTTTAATTTACTTAATAAACTGTAAATAATTAATAATATATTAGAAATAAGCATGTTAGGGATTGCAGGCTTGGCTCGGACAAAAATATGAACAGGTGTTTTGACCTGAATCAACGTGCACACACACACAAATGTAACTGAAAGTGTGTACACCAGTATTTTGCTAGTGTGTGTGAACGCAGGTCTCTGAGGCGAGTTTGCCACCCCAAGATAAATAATTGCACACTGTTTTTCCGTAATTATTCATAAACTAGAATTAAGAATTAAAATCCAAAAGCACCATAAAATGTAAATAAATTTACTAAATACTGTGTACGAAAACCACACGAAAGTGACACACCGTACAAGTGTAATAGTGAAATAACTGTGTACAAATCGAAAGGGTTAAGTTGCAATGTCCAAAATTGCAGTGAATATGTGTTGTAAAATTAGTTATAAGATAAGTATAAGAGTATACTTACAGGACACTGCAATTCGCAGAAATATAAAAAATAGCGAATTTGACAAAGAGTGGGGGAACTGAAGCCAAAGACAGTTTCTAACATGTCGATTTTGTATCACTGGAGGGTGTCGACCAAGACATGGGTATAAATAGGACACGCAATCTGCAGTGGTTCTCTTTCTTGAATCATCCACGATGTAGCGGGAGCTTATGCCCGTCAGCACGGCATATTTATTTTTTTTGTAAACAGTTTAAAATTGCCAGTTACGTACAAATATGTAACTAAGCTGTAAAGACAATCATTTTAATTAATAACAGCACTACTTAAGAAGATCCATTAATGATACGACACTAGACAAGAGGAGAGTTCCAGAGAGCGATACGACGCTGGCCAAGAGGAGAGTTCCAGAGAGCGATACGACGCTGGACAAGAGGAGAGTTCCAGAGAGCGATACGACGCTGGACAAGAGGAGAGTTCCAGAGAGAGACAGCCGACGCTGGACAAGAGGAGAAGAGAGACAGCCAACGCTGGAGGCGAGACGAGGACGGATACCGATGGAACAAAAATGATCGAATATGATTGACGACAATAAGGTGATAGACAACTTATTCATATCTTAAGCATACAAAGAATTCAAAGACAGTTAAAGACATTAATATTTTATTTAAAAATAAGAGTAATGTTTCTTGTATAGTAGAGTTAAAATCATAGATGTTTTAGAAATACGATAAACGTAACAAGAGCTCAAATTAATATGATATAAAATTACTACAAAGCATTTAAATAAAACAATTAGTATTTGAGAAAACAGTACTGAGAAACAATAACTATTAATATTTTGAGTACGTTACAATATAGAAAAACAGATTTAGAAATTGATTTTGAAACATATTAATAGACTGAGTAGTCTGAAAATGAGATTTTTCTTTTATATAATAATTAGTAGCATAGCATATTTAGTCAGTAAGGATGTATATATCTTAAGCCTTACAGCATAATAACAAATAATAACTAATGTTTTAAAATCGAAGTCAGTGCCATGTGCACACATTTTTTTATAGTATCAAATAAATTTTAATTACCGTTGCAAGTTACATAGAGTTCTTATTGCAGATACACTTGACACCCAATTTAAATGTTATATTGTTTAAAGAATTTGTCAATCTTGAACGTGAGATCGTTCACGCCTATTTATGTGTATGTAACGTTGCATGAATTTGGTGCTCCAAGATCGTGGGGCTCCACAAATTTAAATTAAATTAAATTTGCAAAATTGTCACGTTATATAGAATGTCGCCCTGCACGTGGGGCAAGACATGCCTAAATTTATGTACAAAAATTTGTGATATAAATTGTAGCTCATAAATGTATGACCCGATCCCCATCATTTAACTATTAAAATTTTTTATGTAGCTAAATGGTTGCTCTAAAAAAAGTATTAAGAGTGTGTTAAATGAAAAATTTATAATATGTAATTATTATTTATATTAAACAGTAACTGAATGTAATGTTAAATTGTTGTGTAATCACACAGCTGGCGCCCACAAATAATATTGTTGTCTATGTAACAGGTGTAACTGTAATGAGTATTAATAATAACTATTAATAAAAATACAGAAATAAATAAATAAGTAGGGAACGGTTATCAATAATAATTTTTAAGGATTACTATTAAATAAATATTTTAATAATAATACTTCGACATGGCAATATCAGGAAGTATTAGTATGGAGGCAATCATTAAAGTGATGGGAAACCTTATGGACGAATATGGAATAAGACAAAATGTATGTGGTAGATTAGATAGACAAATAGAAGAATTTAAAACTGATAAGTCACTATTAGGTGAAAAGGTAAAAGAATATAATACAATACTAAGAGAAGTAGCAAAAGAGAAAATTAGCGACACAAATACGCACATAGCGTCAGTAGAAGGTGAACAAACCATAGTAGTTAAAAATACGTGTGTAATTAATAACGATAATTGTAAAGTAATTAACATTAAGGAAGAGAAGCAAATTAAGGTTAATAAAACGTACCTTATTAATAGCGATATTCCAAGTGTGAGGCACACACACACTAGTAAATCACACAAGATGACACATTTGAAACACATAAGACACCACACTTACGGAGATAAATATCACTGTAGGCCTAACAAGAAACGTAGTAAGTTATCTAGACGAAACACTACGCAAAATTGTGGTAAATATGATGTTAGATATACGCACGATAATTATAATAACGATAATTATAACTGTAATTATGAAAACTACAGAGGTTATCATAAACGACGAATGAAAAAACCATCGACAGCTGTTCACGTCGGTTCACTCAACCAAACTAGTGATGTGAGAATGGAGAAAGAGAGAAGCATTTGTAACGAGAAAAAGAGGGTAGATTTTAAGTGGCCGACAGGCAAAATGAAAACGTTGCACTATAAACAGGTGACTTATACGATCAAAACAATCGTTCACCAGGTAGGTACGCACACAAACGTCACAGCTATGCAACGGAAAGGTAACGAGGGGATAATACAATGGAACGCGGACGTTGTTTACACGAGGGTGAACACAATGAATTTCCTGTGTACAACAATCAATTGTTATAATGAGGGGTGTCAGATCTAACGACACTGCAACTCAGAACTCAAGGCAAATGAAAATAAATAATTATTTTTAAATGAGAAATAATATGTGTAATAATATAGGAGAGTATAATTAAGAAATGTTATAAGGAATATTATTTGAAAGGGATAATTAAGAAATGTATTAGTGATGGTAAGGAATGCTATTGTAGAGAAATATTTAAGAAAGTAATGGTAAAAGATGTTATTGTTGTTATTGATATGAAGAAATGGTAAGGAATGTTATTATTGATATGTTATAAATATAAAGAAATGGTTAAGATGAGCAATAATTGCCATAATTGTTAGAACGACTGGTCAAGCGAACACTTATTGAAGATACAAGGACACAGAAGAAAGCGAGAGTGAAAAGTCATAAGGGCAGAGACTACTTAGGATTAAGGACTTCGAGAAAAATATCGTCGTTTTCCAAGACAGTTCCTCTGTAACCGATCATGCGACACACTACAAGCTAAAAAGAGTATTTTGTTACGGAAGTGTATTTCAAGAAAGTAGTAGCGATCAGAAAGGTAATGTTAAAGAAATGTAATAAAAGGTAATGAATGTTAATGTATTGTATAAGTAATGTATTAGATAAAGTAATGTCATGTTAAGAAAAGAGCTAAGGAAGATTAGAAGCGAAGGTAAGAATGTATGAATTAAGATAATGTAAAATTAAGGACCGAATGTATACACATAAGTAGGACAGAACACTTTCATCGTATATGATGAGATACAGAAGAAAGAAATTGGTAAATTCCACGCAACGTCATTTAGGAAGTTCTACACATGAAAACAGAGGTCAATGTAACCAGTTAAATCAGCTGTTTGTAAAGCCACCCTACTACAAGGTCGCGAGCAGTGAGCGTACGAAGAGGGGAGGTAAGACATTTGTATACACTCCAATTAAGGGTGAAATGACGAGTATTATTCTTTATTATTTGTTGCATTTTTTTTGCAAATAATAATAATAAATAAATTAAAAAAAAATTATAATAAATAAATTTATTAAAATTTTTTTTCGTTACCAATCAGAGGAATAATGCGACAGTACAAATAAGTGATGTACTGAGCATGGAATATTAAAATTTTAATTTACTTAATAAACTGTAAATAATTAATAATATATTAGAAATAAGCATGTTAGGGATTGCAGGCTTGGCTCGGACAAAAATATGAACAGGTGTTTTGACCTGAATCAACGTGCACCCACACACAAATGTAACTGAAAGTGTGTACACCAGTATTTTGCTAGTGTGTGTGAACGCAGGTCTCTGCAGGCGAGTTTGCCACCCCAAGATTAATAATTGCACAATTACAGTTTTTCCGTAATTATTCATAAACTAGAATTAAGAATTAAAATCCAAAAGCACCATAAAATGTAAATAAATTTACTAAATACTGTGTACGAAAACCACACGAAAGTGACACACCGTACAAGTGTAATAGTGAAATAACTGTGTACAAATCGAAAGGGTTAAGTTGCAATGTCCAAAATTGCAGTGAATATGTGTTGCAAAATTAGTTATAAGATAAGTATAAGAGTATACTTACAGGACACTGAAATTCGCAGAAATATAAAAAATAGCGAATTTGACAAAGAGTGGGGGAACTGAAGCCAAAGACAGTTTCTAACATGTCGATTTTGTATCACTGGAGGGTGTCGACCAAGACATGGGTATAAATATGACACGCAAACTGCAGTGGTTCTCTTTCTTGAATCATCCACGATGTAGCGGGAGCTTATGCCCGTCAGCACGGCATATTTATTTTTTTTGTAAACAGTTTAAAATTGCCAGTTACGTACAAATACGTAACTAAGCTGTAAAGACAATCATTTTAATTAATAACAGCACTACTTAAGAAGACCCATTAATGATACGACACTAGACAAGAGGAGAGTTCCAGAGAGCGATACGACGCTGGCCAAGAGGAGAGTTCCAGAGAGCGATACGACGCTGGACAAGAGGAGAGTTCCAGAGAGCGATACGACGCTGGACAAGAGGAGAGTTCCAGAGAGCGATACGACGCTGGACAAGAGGAGAGTTCCAGAGAGAGACAGCCGACGCTGGACAAGAGGAGAAGAGAGACAGCCAACGCTGGAGGCGAGACGAGGACGGATACCGATGGAACAAAAATGATCGAGTATGATTGACGACAATAAGGTGATAGACAACTTATTCATATCTTAAGCATACAAAGAATTCAAAGACATTTAAAGACATTATTATTTTATTTAAAAATAAGTGTAATGTTTCTTGTATAGTAGAGTTAAAATCATAGATGTTTTAGAAATACGATAAACGTAACAAGAGCTCAAATTAATATGATATAAAATGACTACAAAGCATTTAAATAAAACAATTATTATTTGAGAAAACAGTACTGAGAAACAATAACTATTAATATTTTGAGTACGTTACAATATAGAAAAACAGATTTAGAAATTGATTTTGAAACATATTAATAGACTGAGTAGTCTGAAAATGAGATTTTTGTTTTATATAATAATTAGTAGCATAGCATATTTAGTCAGTAAGGATGTATTTATCTTAAGCCTTACGGCATAATAACAAATAATAACTAATGTTTTAAAATCGAAGTCAGTGCCATGTGCACACATTTTTTTATAGTATCAAATAAATTTTAATTACCGTTTCAAGTTACATAGAGTTCTTATTGCAGATACACCTGACACCCAATTTAAATGTTATATTGTTTAAAGAATTTGTCAATCTTGAACGTGAGATCGTTCACGCCTATTTATGTGTATGTAACGTTGCATAAATTTGGTGCTCCAAGATCGTGGGGCTCCACAATTTTAAATTAAATTAAATTTGCAAAATTGTCACGTTATAATATATATATATATATATAAAACTATAATTTCCATTAATTTTATTAATGTTCTTTGCCATTCATTATTTAGTTATTTTTTTACTATCAAGAAAACTTCTAATGAAATTTCTGTACGTATTATTTTTGGTCTCTCTCTCTCCCCACTTTCATTTTTATTTATTGAAAAAACATAAAAAACTGACACTCCTCTGTAAAAAATCAATCCAAGAAATTAAAAAAAAAACTTGTAAACTCTGAAAACATTTATTCTAAAATAGAATTAAAATTAAATCAAGAAAAAAAGGAATTGTGTGTGTGCTAGTGCGTGTGTTTTAATGGAGACATCTTCCCCCTTGCTCCTCAACCACTTTCAGAAAGTGAACAGACAGAACAATACCTGACCTGCAAATGGTCTTGAAACATACTTGTGATCTTGCAAAAGAGGATCTGTCCTCTGTGTGTTTTAATGATAATTAGTTAACCAATGGACATGTCATGGACCACAAAATCCAAGAATTTACAAATGAATAATGAAAACAAAGATTAAAAACTAATAAGAAATCATTCGACAGACATAAAGAAACAAATTAGTAAAATTTATTAATGAATCAAAGGAATTCAGAAATTCAACTGATAATCACACATTAGTACATAGTGTTACTAATTTCACAATTCCACAAAATTTTTAACTATTGGGTATTGAACACTGGATTTCAATATAGTAAGCGTACACATATTAATGTAGGTTGTTTCACAAAAAGTGAATGGAAAAGAAAAGAATACAAAATTTCAACTTTTTTAAACTGAAAAAAATAAATTATTTTGAGTTAGTGTAACATGTTGTGTTACTGTAAGACAGAGCAGTGTTGTTAGTGTACTAATTAAGATGCATTAAATATATAAATATAGCTAAATGGCCTAATGAGTTATTCATAGATGAGATCATTAATCTTCTTGGTGATGGTTTACAAGCCTTTCCACAGTGGTTGCAGGTTCGAGCTGATTCCTTTCTTCCTGATCATGTTATAGAACTAAGCCTGGCAGGAGGTTGAGCCCTGAAGAAATTGCAACCAGGGTGTACAGACTCTTCATCTTTGTATTTGCCAAAATAAAGTTGTTCTGAGCCAGGTCATGTAAATTCAGGTTAAGCCAAATTGCTCATTAGACTTTGCTAAATTTTAAAGATAAAAGTGTTGATAAAGATGTTTACGACCGTAATATAGTAAGGGTACACATATTAATGTAAAGCACGTTTCCATAAAAAGTGAATGGAAAAGGAAACAAATTCACTGTGGAAAACAAACACAATTTCAATTTTTTAAAACTGAAAACAAATTCTTTGGAGTTAGTGTAATGTATTGTGTTACTGTAAGACAGAGCAGTGCTGTTAATGTACTAATTAAGATGCATTAAATGTATAAATAAAGCTAAATGACCTAATAAGATATTCTTAAATGTAGTAATTCAGGTTAGGTCTAATTGCTCATTAGACTTAGTCTAAATTTTAAAGATGTTTAGGACCGTACATTAAAAACATTGTTTGCACATATGAGTAGGAAGCAGGTGTGTTAATATAATGTTACCCAACAAGATCAGGAACAATTATGTATATTAAATAAAGTAGTTAGGGGACTTAAAAACCTGCAGTAGACACTCCAGTTTCTAAAAAACAAATAGGGAGAGAACTGAAGATTTCTTGTTTGGAAATGTTATATCTGTTTTCTTCACAAGTAACTAATGGCAGGTTATAATTTGTAATCATGTTTTCTCATAACTCATCTTAGAGTTACAGGTGTTTTCTTTATCCTTTGAAATATTGAAACAAAAATAGTGACAACTGTAAACTAGTTGTCATTGTACTATTTCATGTTGTGTTTATAATCCTAACTGCATGTTTACAATTACCCTGTCTTCGTCTATATGGAAAATAAATGGAAACAAGTTTATTCAAATACTACGTATATTACAAATCATAAATAAATAATAAAGAAATGTTGTTCTGTTACATAATGTAACAAGTAAATGATAGAATGAAAGTTTATAATTTTTCAAACACTTTCAGGGAACTCGTAGACAATTTGTCTGTCAATTTCCTTCATTTCTGTATTGGGCAAAATTGTCAATATTTGTTGAAAGCTAACAGTACTTTCATCATTTTCTTTTAATGTAAACTTTGTAGAAAATTCCATTTTTGCTATGTGTACATAGTTCTAGAAAAATTAGATAGGCATACAATTTTGTTTATTGTAAACTATATTATGTTTGGAAGTATCCCAAAGTAAATTTAACATTAGTCATGACAATCAATGAGGCCAGTCCAGTTTTTTAAGGCCAGGAGAATCCTTGAAATGTTTGGACCATCACTAGGTCATGATGAATCTAATCATCAAACTTCATATATGTTTGTAATAGGTTTATAATTTAAGATGTGAAGTATATGAAGCCATTACTAGTACCTGTTCATTAGACAAGAAATTATAACTATAATTTCCATTAATTTTGTTAATGTTCTTTGCCATTCATTATTTAGTTATTTTTTTTGCTACCAGGAAAACTTCTGATGAAATTTCTGTACGTGTCATTTTTGGTCTCTCTCTCTCCCCCTCTCATTTTTATTTATCGAAAAAACAAAAAACTGACACTCCTCTGTATGCGTCCACATTGCATAAAATTAAAGAAAATTAATCTAAGGAATTACAAAAATCTTGTAAACTCTGAAAACATTTGTTCTAATACAGTTTTCAAATTAAATAAAGAAAAAAAGGAATTGTGTGCATGCTAGTGTTTGTGTGTGTGTGTGTGTGTGTGTGTGTGTGTGTGTGTGTGTGTGTGTTCGTTTTAATGGAAACATCTTCCCCCTTGCCCCTCAACCACTTTCAGAAAGTGAACAGACAGAACAATACCTGACCTGCAAATGGTCTTGAAACATACTTGTGATCTTGCAAAAGAGGATCAGTCCTCTGTGTGTTTTAATGATAATTAGTTAAGCAATGGACATGTCGTGGACAACAAAAACCAAGAATTTACAAATGAATAATGAAAACAAAGATTAAAACCTAATAAGAAATCATTCAATAGACATAAAGAAACAAATTAGTAAAATTTATTAATGAATCAAAGGAATTCAGAAATTCAACTGATAATCACACATTAGTACATAGTGTTACTAATTTCACAATTACACAAAATTTTTAACTATTGGATAGTGAACACTGGATTTCAATATAGTAAGTGTACACGCGTGAGCCCTGTAATCATTTTTCAAACACTTCCAGGGAACTTGTAGACAATTTGTCTGGCTATTTCCTCGATTTCTGTATTGGGGAAAATTGTCAATATTTGTTAAAAGCTAACAGTACTTTCATCATTTTCATTTAATGTAAACTTTGTAGAAATTCCATTTTTGCTATGTGTACATAGTTCTGGAAAAATTAGATAGGCATACAATTTTTTTGGTCTCTCTCTCTCGCCCTCTCCCTCCTTTCATTTTTATTTATTGAAAAAACATAAAAAACTGACACTCCTCTTGAAATTGAAAAAACGATTTTAATGTAGGCCTACTTGTTTGGTTGTCACAGTATCGGTCGTGCATTCGTAGAGTGCGGTTATAAGTTTGTGCTCCGTTATCTCTTGTGTTATCTCTTGTGTTATTGTTTTGTTATGTTTATGAATATAGTTTATCATCTTAGTTTAACATTTATCTAATCTGTATATACTGTGTCTGTTTAGACTTCCAGTGCGTGCGTGCGCTGTGTGTGTGTGGTTGTGTGCTAGTGTGTGTCCAACTTGTCAACATACAATAATGAATTATCAGCAACCAGGCCTGTCAACTAACGTTGAACCTGTTCCTACAGTCCACTCAGGAACTTCAGTACCTCCAATGTCACAAAATGCCCCTCAATCCTATAACAGTCAACAGCCAGGCAGAAATGTTAATGTTGATTTCACACAAAACGGATCCCACAGCTGGCAGATGGTGAAAAAACGAAAAAGAAGTCGTCAATCTTCAGAAAACACATCTGAAACACACACTCAGCTTAATGACCACAATAGATTTACGGTGTTACCTATAGATGACCCTGTTGACGTCCAACCTACTCAAGTCTTAGCTCAGCCGAAAGTACCTAGACCTCCTCCTGTATACCTTCATGGTATCGTCAATTACAGTGAAATGATCAATAATCTTACAGCAATTTTGGAATCAGAACAGTACACTACTAAATCGTTCGATGACAATACGGTGAAAATCAACACTTTTGCACCTGATTCTTACAGAAAATTAATTCGTCACCTCGAGGACGAAAAAATTATTTACCATACTTATCAAATTAAAGACCAGCGAGCATACCGGGTTGTCATAAGAAACATTCATCCTAGCATCGGTGTACACTTTATTAAAGAAGCACTAAAAGAAAAAGGACACTCGGTCAGAAACATAATCAACGTTCGACACAGAGTCGAGAAAACACCCCTCCCTCTCTTCTTTGTTGTTCTTGAACCTGCAGCAAACAATAAACAAATATATAGCCTAAGGTCTTTAGGTAACATGCAGATTGCTGTAGAACCACCTCGGAGAAAAAACTTTATCATACAGTGCACTCGTTGTCAGTCATACGGTCACAGTAAGACGTATTGTAGGAAACCTTTCCAGTGTGTCAAGTGCGGAGGTGAACACAACTCCGCAACTTGTTCCAAATCTAAGGATACACCAGCCACATGTGCATTATGTGATGGTCCTCATACAGCTAATTATAAGGGCTGTGAAGTTTATCAAAACCTGCAGGCCAGAAAAAGCCCCGTACGAAACTCCACACCTAGGAGAACCCCTTCAATGTTTAGGACTATGAACACGGAACAGAACATGAATACCCGTAACGTCTCTTCTCCTACTTACGCTCAAATTGCAGGACTACCGAAACACTCAGAATCATCGCCCCCTTATGACAGCAATCTCAAACAGACAGCAAATGAGGACATCACTCTTTCACACTTCCTGACAAAATTTGAGACTATGTTCAGTCAACTCATGCAGCAAAATAGCGTCATGCTTAATCTCCTTACAACACTTGTCAATAAACTTTCTAATTAATAATGAATAACAATTACAGGATTGGATTATGGAACGCCAATGGACTCTCTCAACGCACCCTAGAACTCAAAGCTTTTCTTCTTGAAAACAGATTAGACGTAATGCTTATATCTGAGACACACTTCACAGACAGAAGCCATATTAGGATTCCAGGCTTTACTGTTTATGATACCCAACATCCGGACGGGACAGCTCGTGGCGGAACCGCTCTGTTAATCCGAAACAATATAAAACATTATCTCTTCTCTAACGTCAAAACTGCTCACCTACAGGCGACCAACGTTTTAATTGAAGATCAAAGAGGCCCTCTAATTGTTTCTGCAGTCTACTGTCCCCCAAAACACAGAATCAATGAAACTGACTTCAGCTCTTTTCTTGGAACTCTTGGTGCACGTTTTTTGGTGGGAGGTGACTTTAACGCAAAACACCCGCAATGGGGTTCGAGATTAGCTAATCCAAGAGGTAGAATTTTATATAACGTCATTAGACAAGAATCCCTGTCCTTTCTGTCCACTGGTCAACCAACCTATTGGCCTTCTGACACAAATAAAATACCTGACCTAATTGATTTCTTCTTAATACGAGGCTTGTCTCATAAATACTACAAAGTTGAATCTTGCCTTGATTTGTCCTCTGACCACACTCCAATTATTGCCACTATTAGCAATACTATAATTGAGTCTGAAAGTCTACCAACACTCACAAATCGTCTTACTGACTGGGATTACTTTAGAGAGCTTGTAAATTATAATATCTCGCTCGAACTTCCACTCCACACGCCTGCTGAATTGGATGCGGCTGTAAATTCTCTCACCAGTACTTTTCAAAAATCAGCCTGGGAAGCTACACCTTGCAATACAGCGAAGAATAAGCACTTGAACCTTCCTCTGGTTGTCCGGAAGAAATTAGCTGAGAATCGTAAATTGCGACGAATTTGGCAGCATACTCATCATCCGGATGATAAAAGAAAGTGGAATTCCGCGGCCAGACAACTTAAACGATTGTTGGAAAATCTAAAGAATGAAGGGATTCAGGATTATCTAGAAAATCTGTCACCAAATGAAAGTACTGATTATTCTCTGTGGAAGGCTACTAAACGATTAAAAAGGCCACTATTACAAATACCACCAATACATAAACCAGATGGTAGCTGGGCGCGCAGCAATACAGAGAAATCCCAGGTTTTTGCCGAACATTTGGTCAACGTTTTTCAACCTGAAGCCAGCAAGAACGTCTCTTTCGATGAAGAGGTACAAAGATACTTACACTCCCCGCTCCAAATGACTCTACCTATTAAGCCTTTTAAAGTTAAGGAAATCAAGGAAATAATCTTGTATAATTTGAAAAGTAAAAAGGCTCCCGGCATTGATTTGCTATCGGGGAAAGTTCTAAAGGAGCTGCCTCACAAAGGCGTTGTACTAATAACATACATTTTCAATGCCATACTCAGACTCGAATACTTTCCTCTTCTCTGGAAATCGGCTCAAGTTATCATGGTCTTAAAACCTGGTAAAAACCCTCAAGAACCCTCTTCTTATCGACCCATAAGCCTTCTACCGATACTTGGTAAGATCTTTGAAAAGCTGTTTGTAAAACGACTTATGCCAACAATTGTAGAAAACAACCTAATTCCCGATCACCAATTTGGTTTTCGAGAAAAGCACTCTACGGTAGATCAAATACACAGACTAACAAATGTTATCAATAAATCGCTGGAATCGAAGATGTTCTGCTCAGGTGTGTTTCTCGACGTTTCCCAGGCATTTGACAAAGTCTGGCATCTTGGACTCTTATATAAAATAAAGAAAAATCTGCCACATAATTGTTACCGTATCTTACATTCCTACTTAGTGGGCAGAGTGTTTCAAGTCAAGTACTCCGATGCTACTTCTCCTCTATTACCAGTGGGGTCGGGTGTTCCGCAGGGTAGTGTCCTGGGTCCTCTGCTCTACCTTCTGTTCACCTCGGACTTACCGTCAGCAAGTGAAACCACTGTTGCTACCTACGCCGATGACACAGCGATCCTAGCGACACACTCCGACCCCTCAATAGCATCTCTTATACTACAAGAATCATTAAACAGCGTTCAGTTATGGCTTGATAATTGGCGCATAAAAATCAATTCATCGAAGTCAGTCCACGTTACCTTCACCACACGTAAGGCAAACTGCCCTCCAGTCACAATTAACGGTCAACCAGTACCGCAAGCTGAAAGTGCTAAGTACCTTGGGATGCATCTGGACAGGAGATTAACATGGAAAAAACATATAACATCTAAGAAGCTTCAACTTAATCACAAGGTCAGAAACATCTATTGGCTTATAGGCAGACAATCACGGTTAAGTCTCGTCAACAAACTCTTGATCTATAAAGTCGTGCTTAAACCGGTATGGACTTATGGTATTCAACTTTGGGGTACTGCAAGTACAAGTAATATTGAGATTATCCAGCGCTTTCAGTCCAAAACACTTAGATCAATAGTCGACGCTCCTTGGTTTGTCTCAAATAACTCTATACACCGCGACCTCAAAGTTTCAACCGTGAAAGAAGAAATCATGCGCCTCTGCAGGACTCACATCTCCAAACTAGAACAGCATCCCAACCACCTGGCTATTAACTTGTTAGACAACAGTGAAGATATTTATAGACTAAAAAGACACAAACTATTAGACTTACCATTCAGGTTTAACTCATAATGTATTCTCTGTATTTTCTGTATTGTACTGTCTGTGATATCTGTTCTGTATGTTTTTGTATTCGTGTCATTCATACGTGTTAATGTCAACCTGTATATGTGCCTTATGGGCCCAGTGTTTAATGTTTGAACTTATTGTATCATGCCAGCAGGAAGTGATAGTGACTTTTGTTCATTTGTTTACATGTTTTTATCATTTAGTTTTGTATTTTGTTACCTCTTTAATCTATTATCAAAACCAGAAGAGCTGTCAATGGTCAGCTCTTCATAATCCTGTGTGTGTTGTCAGCCAATTTGTTAAATGTTCGCTCAGTCGAACAGCTTACAGATCTCCAATAAATTAAAAAAAAAAAAAAAAAAAAAAAAAACTTGTTTGGTTATACGTTACATTGTACTAGGTTATACGTTCTAAATTAGAAGTAGGTTTTAATTCCGGTACTTTGAATAAATACAGCCTTTAATGTTATATACAGCCTTTTATCCATACGATAAATACACACACTAACTAAGGAAATATTTGTTAAGTCTAATTAATTTTAAAAATCTAAAAGTTAAGTTAGATAGTTAAACGTAGACACAACCTCCCAAAATCGTCTCTGTACCGTAATTATGTGCGATAAATGGAAAGTAATTTCTGAACTTCTAATAAATACAGCCTTTTAATATACACTAACAAAAAAATTTTATTTTAGTTACATTGTTGTACATAACCTCCATAATGTGGCATTAGTTACTTGTGAAAAAACAGATCTAGTAGAAATTAGGCTTGTTGAAAAAATATCGATACATTGAAATATCGATATTATTTTTTTGATGTATCGATATTTTTGAGCGATATTTATTTTTTCGATATATTAATATATCGATATAAAATTATAACTATCAAAAAGGTATAAAAATCGATATTTTTCTCGGACCAATAAATGAATTTTTTATGCTTTACTTTTGCTGTACGTTATTTTATAAGCCGATTTAAAAAAAGTTCCTTCACTATTATTTCGCTGCACATTACTCTAATATTCTATAGTCCATGCACGCTTCACCCGCCCGATGGTCGATCAGATGAATCCCTGTAATGTAACCTAACCTACAACATTCTATCGCCCGCCTGTTTTTCTCCACGTGCACTTGTTGTACGTCAACAAAATTATTTTGGATATTGTAGTGTAGTGGATTTCTGTTTTATACATTATGTCTAGTGTTGTATGGAATTATTTTAAGAAAATTGATAAGCAAAATGTATCGTGTAATCTGTGTGGAAAAAACTATAAGAGTAGTGGAAATACGACAAATTTGTCTACACATTTAAAAACTAAGCATCTCCATGCGTTTATGCAGTTAAAAAACACAAATATAGGGATAAAGGACTCGAATGATATTACACCAAGGACTTCAGAACGTAAGCGAATGAGAACCAGTTCGCCTATCTCGTCGACTAGTTCAACAATTACTACAAGTGGTTATGTTACTGAGACAGAAACTGTGTTTACGGAGTTTTCAGAATCTGCGATTCTTGATGATGATACCGGTGTAAGTATTTTATTTATGTACGGCTAAGTGGCCTTTAGACTTGAAAATTTAACTACTACTTGTTAATAACTAATAATTAATAATCAATCCTTTAACTAGTAATATGAAATGATTAAGAGCATAGATATCAATAAATTTATATTTTCGTGTTTTTATATAAACTTAATGATGCTTAAGACAAATGCAATGAAATATATGGATTAAACATTCAATGCCTTTTTTTCAGAGTGAAGTCTCTAAAGATATCCAGGTTAAAGACTTGTGGAAGCAGACTACACTCGTAGACATGTTTGAAAGAAGCTCAAGTTATGAAGGTATTTTCATTCATATCAATTTATTGTACTCATTTCGATTTCATAAATGTGAAAATTACTCCGTTTATCTGTCTATTATGCTTTCAAGCTGAAACTACAGAACGGATCATAATGAAATTTGGTACAGGAGTAGTTTGAAACCTGGCGAAGAATGTAGGAAACTGTTTATCCCGGGAAAACACCTAAAATATCGGTATGGAGAACCATACATGACTTCCATGTTCTAAGATTTATATTTAAAATCATATTCGAAATGAAATATTTCCATAGAAACTACGTCTTTCTACTTATTGCTTCAGCATTAACCACAGTACTGTGGTCACTAACGTATACCACCTCACGTTTTCGCACTCGATTTTCACCGATGATGGCAGTCGATGGCACTGCCGAAAAGTCTGGTTTTGCAGAAAACATTGAACTACGGCTAAAGAGCCCGGGAAGCAATTTTAACAAAAAACTACTTCTTTGTTGTCGATAACGTAGTACACATATAAAAAATTCTGCCCTCCACCTTCAACTATAATTTTTAATAATAGAAAATTACCCCACCCCGTTCACATAACCTCTTCATTTATAGATATTTCATCTACGTTTCCTACAGTGGATTACTATGAGCTTCTTATCAGGATACTTTATTTATAAAAATTAAGTACTTTACTCTTGTTAAATCATAAAATGTTTCAGGTAAACTACCCCTTTCTCTTAACGATCTTCTCCAAAATCAACAGACCTTCCGTCCTCTACAATTCAGGGAAGCATGCAAAAAAATATTTGATTCTGTTTGAATGTGCGGCAGTTATCGTTCGTCATGGAAACATTTCTCTTGTTACAACATAAAATGTTGCAGGTAAACTACCCCTTTCCCTTAACTGATCTTCACCAAAATCAATAGACCTTGAGCTCTCCGCAACTCAGGAAAGAGTGCAAAAAATTATTTTATTCTCATTTAATTTTCGGCAGTTATCGTTCGTCATAAAAAAATTACCCTTTTTAAAACATAAAACTTTGCTGATAAACTACCCCTTTCCGTTAACTGATCTTCACCAAAAACAATAGGTCTTGAGATCTCTACAATTTAGGGCTGTATGCAAATAATCATTTGATTATGTTAGAATTTGCGGCTGTTATCGTTCGTCATATAAAAAATTACCCTTGTTAAAACATAAAATGTTGCTGGTAAACTACCCCTTTCCCTTAACCGATCTTCACCAACACCAATAGGTATTGAGAACTCTACAATACAAAGCTGTATGTAAAACATCATTTGATTCTGTTTGAATTTGCGGCTGTTATCGTCTACTATGGAAAAAAATTACCCTTGAAAAAAAACCGTTGCTGGTAAGCTACCCCTTTCCCTTAACCGATCTTCACCAAAAACGACAGGTCTTGGGTACTCTACAATTCAGGCTTGTATGCAAACAATTATTTGATTCTGTTTGAATTTGCGGCTGTTATCGTTTGCCATAGAAAACACCCTTGATAAAACATAAAACGTTGCTGGTAAACTACCCTATTCCATTAACCGATCTTCACCAATAACAATAGGTCTTGAGAACTCTACAATTCAGGGCTGTATGCAAAACATTAGTTGATTCTCTTTGAATTTATGGCAGTTATCGTTCGTCACAGAAAAAATACCCTTGTTAAAACATAAAACGTTGCAGGTAAACTACCCCTTTCCGTTAACCGATCTTCACCAAAAACAATAGGTCTTGAGAACTCTACAATTTAGGGCTGTATGCAAATAATCATTTGATTCTGTTAGAATTTGCGGCTGTTATCGTTTGCCATAGAAAATACCCTTGTTAAAACATAAAACGTTGCAGGTAAACTACCCCTTTCCCTTAACCGATCTTCACTAAAAACAATAGGTCTTGAGTACTCTACAAATCAGTGCTGTATGCAAAAACTTATTTGATTCTGTTTGAATTTGCGGCTGTTATCGTTTACCATAGAAAAAGTAAAAAATTACTCTTGATAAAAAACCGTTGCAGGTAAACTACCCCTTCCCCTTAACCGATCTTCACCAAAAACGATAGGTCTTGAGAACTCTGCAAGTCAGGGCTGTATGCAAAATATTATATGATTTTGTTTGAATTTGCGGCTGTTATCGTTTGCCATACAAAATACCCTTGATAAAACAAAAAACGTGGCTGGTAAACTACCCCTTTCCCTTAAACGATCTTCACCAAAAACAATAGGTCTTTAGTACTCAAGAAATCAGGGCTGTATGCAAAAACGTATTTGATTATGTTTGAATTTGCGGCTGTTATCGTTTGCCATAGAAAATACCCTTGTTAAAACATAAAACGTTGCAGGTAAACTACCCCTTTCCCTTAACCAATCTTTACCAAAATCAACAGATCTTGAGAACCCTACAATTCAGGGCTGTATGCGAAACATTATTTGATTCTGTTTGAATTTGCGGCTGTTATCGTTTGCCAAACAAACAAAATTACCCTTGATAAAAAAAAACCGTTGCCAGTAAACTACCCCTTTCCCTCAATAGATCTTCACCAAAAACAATAGGTCTTGAGTACTCTACAAATCAGTGCTGTATGCAAAAACTTATTTGATTCTGTTTGAATTTGCGGCTGTTATCGTTTACCATAGAAAAAGTAAAAAATTACTCTTGATAAAAAACCGTTGCAGGTAAACTACCCCTTCCCCTTAACCGATCTTCACCAAAAACGATAGGTCTTGAGAACTCTGCAAGTCAGGGCTGTATGCAAAATATTATATGATTTTGTTTGAATTTGCGGCTGTTATCGTTTGCCATACAAAATACCCTTGATAAAACAAAAAACGTGGCTGGTAAACTACCCCTTTCCCTTAAACGATCTTCACCAAAAACAATAGGTCTTTAGTACTCAAGAAATCAGGGCTGTATGCAAAAACGTATTTGATTATGTTTGAATTTGCGGCTGTTATCGTTTGCCATAGAAAATACCCTTGTTAAAACATAAAACGTTGCAGGTAAACTACCCCTTTCCCTTAACCAATCTTTACCAAAATCAACAGATCTTGAGAACCCTACAATTCAGGGCTGTATGCGAAACATTATTTGATTCTGTTTGAATTTGCGGCTGTTATCGTTTGCCAAACAAACAAAATTACCCTTGATAAAAAAAAACCGTTGCCAGTAAACTACCCCTTTCCCTCAATCGATCTTCACCAAAAACAATAGGTCGCGAGTACTCTACAAATCAGAGCTGTATGCAAAAAATTATTTGATTCTGTTTGAATTTGCGGCTGTTATCGTTTGCCATAGAAAAAAATCTACAGACACACACACAGACACTTTTCGAAAAATGACTTTTTTTCATGTTTTGAGTGTAGTACAATCATATTCTGCAATAATCTCGAACACGATTTTTTTTGCCATCACCATACTTCCATTTCCTTAAGTAACATGGAAGTAAAAACAATAGTTTTATAGCTATGTTCTAATTTTATTACTTTTCTCAATGTAGCAGGAGGTCAAAAAACCAGTCAAATAAACCAAGCGTTGATCTACATGATTTGTAAAGATAACATGCCTCTATCCTGCGTAGAAAAATCTGGATTGAAACGATTCATGAGTGTCACTTGTCCACGCTTTAAGATTCCATCGCGAGCAACTGTAAGTAATATTAAGAGGAAAATAAACAAAACAACATCATTTTATTTTTAAATGTGAACATTATTTTAATCATTCTTGATTACAGATAACTAGCTTGATGGAACAACGATATTCCACAACAAAAACCATTATGAAACAAAAATTGAGTGAGATGAATAATATTGCGTTAACTAGTGACATAGTAACTCTGACTAACTCTACACGAAGTTTCATAGTAGTGACAGCACATTTTCTCAACACTACAGATGACTGTATTCCTGAGCATGAAGTGGTAACATTGACAGCACGAAGAATGTATCAAGTATGTTAAGTGTAATATAAATGCATAAAAATATAGGAAAAAAATAAATAGTAAGTTATGATAATTTTTTTTAAGAGTACTAATATTGGACTTCTTTCTTGCAGGCACATACAGCTGATTATATTAAAGAATGTTTTGAAAAGATTACTGAAGAATTTACAATTGAAAAAAATTGTATTTTATCGATTACCACTGATGGTGGTGCCAACATGGTGGCTGCAGTAAAGCAATTTTTAGGAGATGGAAAAAGAATTCCTTGTATGGCACATTTGCTGAATCTAATAGTGGATGGTGCGACAAAAGAAAATGCACCAGTTCTACAAATTGCTAATCGTGTGAAAACAATCGTAACATATTTTAAACAATCTGTTAACGCGATGGATGATTTAAGAGCAGAGCAAGAGGGGCACAGGAAAGAGGGACAAGTGTTAACACTTATACAATCAGTAAGCACCAGGTGGAATTCATGTCTTGATATGTTGGAAAGATTTAACACATTATCGGCTATTGTGGCTAAGATTTTGGCTACAAGACGAAACACACCTGATATGATAACGTCATTAGAGTTAAGTGTCATACGAGATCTGATAGTACTACTAACCCCATTTAAGGAAGCTACTGAAGAAATTAGCGGCGATCGGTATGTGACTGCTAGTTTAGCGATTCCAATTGCAAACTTACTTCAAAAAGGACTTGAAGAAGCGAAACCTTTTACAGAATTAGGTGCTGCTGTGCAGAAGAGTTTGCTCAACTTGGTTAATGCTAAACTGGAACCGCTGGAAAAAAATTTACATCTCGCTAAAGCAAAAATTTTAGACCCTCGCTTTAAGCGTATTCATTTTAGGTCACCGCTTGCTGTTCCTACTGCAATAACCGAGTTATCAAAAGAAATACGCTCAGAACACAGACGTAGAGGACAATTATCACCTGAACCCAGACCCACTACTACAACTCTGAACTCAGAAAATTCTTCGCTGTCGTTGTGGTCCGGACATGAAAAAATTACTGCAGCTTTAGCTAGTTCTAATTCAACAACTAGTGGCATGCCCAGCGAACTCAAGCAATATCTCGATCAGCCCATAATACCTAGAAAAGAAAATCCTGAAAAATTCTGGTTTGATTGTCGTCATTTCACCACCCCTGTTCTTTCAGAAATAGCTCTAAAGTATTTGATAGCGTCTGCATCTTCGGTTTCATCAGAAAGAGTGGCATCTGCTGTAAATCTCACAGTACCTAATAACAGAAGTCGGCTTACAGCAGAACATATAAATCAGAGAGTTTTTCTTCTGTCAGTGTCAGATAAATATTGGTTTGATTAATAAATAATTATTCATTTTTTTTAGCATTTAGTTTAAAATATACTTTGCTTATCGTAACGTAAGATGATTAGGGTATATATAAATGTGTTTTTATAACTTTTATATTGATGTATGTATCCATGTTATGTATTTTTAGAAAAATGAAATTTATCTTTTCAAAAAAAAAAAAAATACAATTGATTAATTTATATTAGGATAAATATACTAATTGTCTGAGCGTGATTATTCTTTTAGAAATTGTACCGATACATCGATATATCGATATTTTTTTTTTTAATTTTAACATCGATATCGATGATTCCAAAAACTATCGATATGATATATATCGATATTTATTTACATTTCTAACATCCCTAGTAGAAATGTGGACACGGAAAATAAGTACAAATGTGGAGACGGAAGTTTGACTTTGCCGCAGGAAACAGTGAAGGACCCGGAACAAGATTTATTTAGTCACAGAATACAACCAAATATGTAATTAAATAAGTTTAGTTATAATCGAGTTTCCATTGATTTTTGGCGGATTTTGAAAATCACAGTGTTCTAATTAATTTTTTTCAGTAGTGGAATTTTTAATTTCTTACAAATCACGATATTGGTCAGCAAAACCTAATGCCTAAGTTTTATGGTAGGCCTAATCTATGGGTAACACTTACATTCATGGTCAATAAGTTTACACATTCATTCTGTTTATTATACTCTCTTCTAAAAGCCATTATTAAGAAACACAAGTTGTGAATGAATAATCAAAATCCTGTAAAACTATTAATAACCATTTTACTGGGTTGGCCACATTTCTGAGAACAAAGTAAGGACACCAGCCAGCATACTGGGTTATATTCCTAGCAGGGGAGTGATATTTTTTGCAGACAAATTTTCATCGTTAGGTACTTTAAATTACAAACTCTACAGTGTAAAATTGTATTATAATTTTTATTACTCTTGATATAATAGTATTATTAATATAAATCATTGTTCATTATAATAAAAGCAAATAACTAAAAGATTTATAGAGACATAATTTAAATTTAAATAAAGTTTACATAACAATCAACCTCAGTACTTTTCTTGCACCAGTCATATTTTTGAAAAAGGGCACTTTCATCAAAGATTCTTATCTTCCTTTATTGTATGTTTTGTATGTAAGTCACGATGTTCAAGTTCAGAACTAATTTTAAGAAACAGTCAAGCTTTCACCTAGTCTACTATCACCTGTACTTTCTCAGAACCCCACATGTTTCAGTACAGAAAAGACTATTTGAGTTGTACCGGTAGCAGAAGTACCTGGAAGGCAGAAAAAGAAATTAGTCTTTTTTTTGAAGTTCCGTACATGGTGCACATCCTATGCCTAATATTCTCTTGCCAAACTTCTTTTGAACTCTTTTGTGAACTTTTGTTTTGTTCCCTTCTAAAATTTGCATTTGTGGTTGTCTGAACAGAAACAAACTAATTATTTTCAAAACCATTCTTTAACATTTTAACTTATAATCTGACAACATTTTTGCAGTTTCTGTACTGGCATTGTCAACCTCTAAAATCCTGACCTTAATACCTTATGTCATATTGAAAATTCTACACATAACTGGCACCAACTTGATCTACTTACTGTTAAACAAATCTATTGTAAAGTTTCAAAATTGGCTTTTTCGAGTTCAGATCTGACATCATCAAACAATTAGAAGCAAGGACATTAACTGTTCTGGCCTCAGAGATAGTCCTAGGACTGCTATACTTTGGTCATACAACTTGGTGATAAGTTTACACTGACAACCAATAGATCTGAAATTCTGTTCATGTCTTACATTGTGCTATGAAAATGTGGTTTATTTACTGCAATAACAAGGACATCAGTCTTTGCCACTTTATTTTTAAAAGAGTCTACAGTTCAACTTGTATTTGCACTCTATTGTTGTCAAATGTTTTTGAGTGTCCAAATCTTGCATATATTGCTGGGCACCAAATGCAATACTAAACCTGGAGCTGCACACAGTACATACAACACCTGAATCACTACTATCAATCATTTTTTTTAATGGGAATTCGATCATAATTGAAGACTTAACTTGAGAAAACTGACATTTCTTGTTTTTTTTATACTCACATCTTGTATATTTCCTACCATTAATTTCGAATATATTTACTCCAGACTACCATTAGTATTAGCTTAGCATAATATGTAAACCATATGAATTGGCAATTCCTACAATGATAGTCAAACTCCCTCCATATAATTTCTGTTATTCTATAGCACTTAGCTTTTTATAAATGAGTATCATTACTGATTTATGTTCCAAATCAAATTTTAACCTCTCTTGTACCATTAAATGCCCTTTTCAACTGGATGGTTTATAAACACAAATATGTGAAGTTTATTTTATGTCTGTCAAGCCTACCTCACACTATGCTACTTCACTAGCCGCTACTCGTGTAGCAGCTACTAAGTAGCCTAGTGTGACATAGAAGTAGCTACTAGAACTACTAGAACTAGAACTCCTACTAGGCGAGTGAAGAATCTGTAGCTAGAGAAGTTGGACGTGTTCAACTTAAGGCGCTACTAAGTAGCCATTAGCAGACCCTGAGGTCATATGACTCACTAGCCGCTACCGAGTAGCACCCCAGTCGCCCAGTGTGACAGTGAAGTAGCGTCTCCATTTTCATCACGTGTTTGTCTCTCCATTTGTTTTGGTTTTGTTGTTGTAATTAGGGTTGCCAGATTTCAGAGATGAGAAATAGGAACACATGTATCGACAATGTATTTCTTGATTTTATTTACAGCACATTTTATGGATAATATACAATACTCAACACAATTAACACGAGTACTTTTCACTTGAGCGTACAATTCTCAACACTTTTTCATTAGAAAGTACATTCTTATAGAAATCACTGCAACTTTGATCATAATTGAAGTAAGTATACAACTCATTTTTTATTAGAGCAACTGAACATCTGTTTTGCTCATCCCTCCATTTAATGTTCATAATGGAGAAAACTCTCTCTGTGAATGCATTTGATGGAAATATACTAAAGGCAAATTTAACTAAAACTAAAACATTGCACAGATTTGATGCACCAATCAGTTCAATAATGTACAACCATCTCTATGGTATTGTCATAGTAGTTAATTTTGCTTTCAACTGTTCATTTCCTTCCCCACAAAACAAATCAGAAACCCTAGTGATCACTGAATACATACTATCCTACACTAATGTGATCAACAATACAAAGTGACTCTGCTAATTTTAAAATATTTTGAAACTCGGGTTTTTTTTTTCAAGTGATATGCAGTCCATTAAGGACAAAATGTTGCCATCACCAAAATCAAACCACTTATTTAAATATTTCAGACACACTTCATATATACGAGGGTAGGCTGAAAAGTAATGCACACATGCTTGTAGAACACGAACAAAATTACCTACAGGAGCGCTCTTGGTGGCATTCGGGAGTAACATTCCCCCTCCAAACGCATGCGCAGTTTGAAGGAGTTTTGTACAACAATACGCTTTACGTAGCAGAAGTATGGAGATGTGTTGTAGTGCTGTCAACGCGAGTTAAACAGCGTGCGGTTATCGAATTTTTAACTGCTGAAAATGTGATTCCTAATGAGATTCATCATCGTTTAAAGGCTGTTTATAGTGACGATGCTGTTGATAGGTCTACTGTGAATCGATGGGTAATAAAATTTCGTGGTTGCGAGTCTGGAAAAACCATAATTGATGACAAAAACGCAGCGGACGTCCAATCACTGCCACAGATGATGAACATCGCAAACTCATCGACGATTTGATTCAAAATGACCGGCGAATCACTCTAAAACACCTCCGACGCCGAGTTTGTCGGGTTAGAGGCAGCCTGGCACCAATAACCTTGCAACATGACAATGCTCGTCCACACACCTCGCGCGCAACCCAAGAGGCTCTGCGAAACCTGAAGTTTGAACCGATTCCACACCCTCCCTACTCCCCTGATCTCGCCCCTTACGATTTCTATTTTTTCCTCTACTCAAGAGAGACCTCAAGGGTAATCATTGCACCTCAGACGATGAGGTGAAGGCAGCTGTCGCGTCATGGATTCGAGAAAAGTAGGAAGAATATTTCAGTGACTGGATAAAAAAACTTGTTACGCGTTGGGAGAAATGTGTTAGACTTAACGACGACTATGTTGAAAAATAAATATATAATTTTGAAGCTAAGGAAATGTACTTTTATTTACTTTTTGCCCCATCTTGCTATTTCTTTTTGTTCGTGTTCTACAAGCATGTGTGCATTACTTTTCAACCTACCCTCGTATATCTACATTCTCCCAATTCTCTTTGCTTTTCACCTGGGAAAAGGTCCTCCAATTTATCTAACAACTGTTGGAACTTATAACCAATAAACAGATCTTTTATCCTATGCTCTAACTCTATTTTTATTTTCTCCATCACACAATATACTTCACAAATTGTCAGTTCATTTTTTTCTAAGTTGAGTAGGCCTACACCCGTGGAAAAAATTTCAGTTAAATGCAGAGAAAACTGGAGATATAATTCCACTAATATAATTTGTTTTTCTGAACCAGAGACACCCATCAAGTTCTTTTGAATGAAGTTGGGGCAGTCATCTATACTAGCAAAGTACGATGTAATTGCAGGAAGATTTTTCAACAATCTTTCTATGGCAGGCTTTAGACTTAACCACCTTGTAGGTACATGTCTTAACAAACTACTGTATTCCATATCAACAAATTGAAAGAAATCTTTCAACTGAGATACTCTTTTAGCTGAATTTGAGAAATAATTGAAAGTCTTAATTACTAACATTTCAATATCTATGGACATAGCATTCATACCAGATTTACAGCAATTATGGACTATATGTGCACAGCAGTTTGATTTTATTATACCAGGATTTTTCTTTTTTAAGTGTACATAAACAGAAATTTTCTTCCCAAAGTTTGCATTTGTATTGTCCGCAGTAAAGCTTGAAACCTGGGACAAATTCAACTCGTGTTTTGGGATCCTATCCAAGATTTGCTCAGACATTGCAGCTGCAGATTCACGAGAGTCCTCATAAAAATCGAGAATTCTGTGGCACACACCTGCTTGCACATCAGAGTACCTTACACAAATAGGATAACACTTTTGATTTCCTTTGTTGGAAGCAGTAAACCCCACACCAAAAAACTTGTTATCCTTTAACTTTTGAGTTAAATTATTCACACTATTTGGCCCTAAAACACCTGTAACTAATGCCTCACATTTTGTTTTACCACATGTAATTTTATTTGCAATTGTCGAATCTGCGAATAACTGAGATGATATTTTCACATTGCAGTCAGTGCTGGCGTAGCTAAGGTGGTGTTTAACCGTGTGATACACAAATGTAAGCTCAGAAGCAGTTATCTGAAATGAAAAAAAGCACTATTAATAGCGCCTTTTCTTGAAAAAATCCTAATAAACCTATTATTATCTTGAAAATTAGAAATGTTAAAATTGTCATGGACTTACATACCTTGTCTGATTCAACGGAGTCCACCTTGTAGGAACTTTTCATCAGCGTAGTTTGTACTGATGTTAAGCGTATTTGTTTATGGCTTTCACTGTTAAAATGATGCCTAACATCGGTTACGCCACCATGTGAAATGGAAAATCCCTCTCCAGTTTTTCCAACGCATAAAGTACACTTTGCTTTATATGCATTTCCTGGAACTGGCCGCAATTCTGGAAAATCTTTTCCCCAAACCGGGCGATACACTTGCAGTCTTCTCTTCTGGTTTGTGCTAGAATCCCTAATTTTCTTTTCGTGGGATTTGTCTCACTCCCATCCATTTTGAACACACTACTATTACAAAAAGAATCACTTTCAAAACGTAAAATACACCCTGAACCGTCAGGCTGAACGATGGCTTGTGATAAAGTGGAAGAGTTGAGTAATGAGTTGGTCACGCACGCTCCAAGCCTCCAATGAGCGAAGCCACGTGCCTCGCTCAGCGGCATGCAATGCAGTTCTGACATCACATCCGTCTCACTTAACTGCCATCAGATGCTCCGATGCTCGCCCTAGTGTGAACAACAAAAACTGCATCAACATAAAATTTGGGGGTGAGCTGGTTCGTCCTCGTCGTGCCCCTGGATAGCATCTACTAGCTAGCTAGTGGATGTGAACTAAACGCTAGTGTCTTTTTCGGATCTCACTTTGCTTCAACTTGTCTTGGGTGAGATCTTTCTGGTCTTTAATCTTTCCTATCAGCCTGCCTTGGCTAACTCTTGTTCTTTTCGACTCCGACGCTATTAGAGTATTCGAGGGCTGGGATGTCTTCCATGTTTTTCATTCTATTTCTTGACACCTGCTGCCTTGCAGTAAGGCGTTGGATCGTGAAAGGCTAGAGGAAGAAAACCTTGATCAAAAATCACCTAGAAATTATGCGATGTATAAAACAAACGGATTAACTACCCCAGGTGGCAGACCAGGTACTCTGGAAAATCCACACTCCTTTATGGAGGTCGGCCCTATGGATTCTGGGGAGGGCCAACTTTCGCATATAAACCCATTTGAAAGGAGATCAACAATATCAAGATCACCACCAGAACACACGACTCAAGCAGGTACGCGCGGGATCGATAATACGACAGAAGTGGATAAAGAGAAAGCTGAATTGCAAAATAGATTACGTGAAATGGAAAAAACCATGAATCAACTGCATAAGCAGCTACATAAGCTGACAGAGGAAAATGAACAGCTTAAAAAAATAATGATATTACAGGGTAAACTGCCTGAACACGATACTGGCACTAAAACTCCAGTTAGTTATCATACAGACGAAGAAGAACTAGAAAGAGAAACTGACTGGTTAGTCAAGCAAACCAAGAAACGCAGAAGAAAGCGAAAAGCTGAATCCTCTCCAGAGGCAGAAGCAGGAAACTTCCTCAACCTTAGTAGGGAAGGGACTGGTGCTAATAAGGGCAACCCTAATAAGGTTGAGGTAACTCAAGGAAGGTTAGGACTAGATAAGTGTGGAAAAGGGAAAAAACTACACCTCCTCCACCAATCCATGTAGTTGGGATAACTAAATATGCAGATATTAAAGCACTGATGGCATCAGTTGCAGACAAGGAATACAAAATTGTGGCGATGAATAACAATATATGGAAAATCCTAACATTGAACTCGGACGCATATAGAGCTTTGGCAAAAAAACTGAGTGATGAAAATAAGCAGTGGTATACGTACGAGGACAAAAGCCGTAGGCCCACTAAGGTTATGGCTAGAGGTCTCCACCCAACGTGCGAAAACCAGGAGATCAAGGTTGATCTCCAGCAGAGGGGATTCAAAATAATTGATGCTGTGAACATCATTAAAAAAGAAAGGAAAAAGGATGAACAGGGGAAAGAGGAGATTAGTAGGGTAAGGCTTCCTCTGTTCATGCTCATGTTCGATCATGAGGAAAATGTAGATAATATATATAACATAAGATAAATTCTCAAAATGAGGGTTAAAATCGAACCGCTTCGGAAAAACTCGGGCCTTATACCACAATGTAAAAAATGCCAAGGTTTCAACCATACGCAGAAATTTTGCCATCGGGAGCCTAGGTGTGTAAAATGCCTAGGCAAACATTATACTAGCAATTGCACGATAAATCATAACACGCCGCCCACTTGTGTTAACTGTCGGGAGCAACATCCTGCCAGCTACAGAGGATCTGAGGTGGCCAAGCAACTACAGCAAATGAAGAATCAAAGACGCCAAAACAAAAAGCAAAAGACTAGGGGTGTCGGGAATATGGCTTCCGGGGAAAAAATCCCGTTATATCTACCTACTGTGACTTCGAAGGGCAAACAAGCTCCTGTAGCAGCGAGAGGTAGGGATACAGGGACGAACAGCTATGCAAGAGCAGTGAAACAACAACAACTCAAGACCGCAGGAAACGTTGGGAAAATGGATCAAGTGCTTAGTGAGGTCATTGAAAGACTTGACGTCCTGAATAAGGCGATGGAAAAACAAAAAGATTCTACTGACAAAATTCTCGAGAAACTCGCTGAGCAACAGCAAATAAACAACAAATTGTCGAAAAAAATTGTGCAGGTGGGCGCACAAGTAACTGCTGCCCCTCTAAGCCAAAAACATGTATAACACCGTAAGAATTGCAACGTGGAATCAAATGGACTTCTGCAACGGATAACAGAGCTTGAATTGTTTCTAAATATGGAAAGCATTGACATCTGCCTAATCTCGGAAAGCCACCTTACTAGAAATGCGATTGTTAATATAAGAGGATATAGTTGCTATCATGCGGCTCATCCAGCGGATATAGCCAGAGGAGGCACGGCCTTGTTGCTGAAAAGCACTATCAAATATTATGAAGACCTGAAAATAGAGGAGGACTCGTTTCAAGTGGCAACTGTCAAAGTGCAGCTGCTTGGTAAAGGAAACTTTAAAATTTCTGCAATATACTGCCCACCAAGGCAAAATCTGAAAAAAGAAGATTATGTTAAGTTATTCAAGATGCTGGGGAATCACTTCATTGTTGGAGGTGATTTTAACGCCAAAAACACCTTTTGGGGTTCTAGGTTATCGACCACCAAAGGCAGGGAACTATACAAAGCTGGGATTGAAGTAAAACTTGATTTTCACTCAAGCGCTACCCCAACTTATTGGCCTGCAGATGGCAACAAATTACCTGATTTGATTGACTTTTACGTTGTTAAAGGATTATCCAGCAGGTACATAGATGTTAAAAACTGCGAGGATCTCTCATCGGACCACTCACCGGTTGTCATGACAATAAATGATGAGGTTATTTCTCGGTCATACCCGTGCCAGCTTTCGAGTAACAAGACGAATTGGACCCTATTCAGGCAACTAGCAACTACTGGATGAAAGCATAGACCTTCATGTCCCTTTGAATGATATTTACCAGTTAGATGAAGAAGTCGAGAGATTTAATACTAATATTCAGAAAGCAGCATGGGAAAGCACTCCCCAGATCAACAGAAAACTGAAACAGAGAATAATCTGCCCTCCTCCAGAGGTGAATGAACTTGTCAGGAAAAAGAGGAAGGCCAGGAAAACCTGGCAGCGAGTTCGCACACCAGAAAATAAAAGAGCCTTGAACTTGCTCTGTAATGAGCTGAAGGAACTGATAAAAAAGGTTAAAAATGAGGGGATTGGAAAATATTTAAGCAAGCTAACAGCTCAGAAGGATACAGACTATTCACTTTGGAAGAGTACTAAAGGACTGAAAAGGCCAAAAACCCACCAGTTGCCCATCAGCCGGGAAGACGGGACATGGGCGAAAAGTGCGGCGGAGAAAGCCGTTCTCTTTGCCAGACACCTTGAGGAAATCTTCCAGCCGTTACCTAGACAAACAGCAGAGGAAAACACTAACTTTGAGCCGAAAGTAGATAGGAAAACCATACAGAAAGTAACGCTACAGGAATTGAGAGAAGAAATTAAGAGCAATCTAAGCGCAAAAAAAACCCCGGGTTTTGACCTGATAACAGGCCAAATACTAAAGGAACTGCCTGGAAAAGCCATGAGAAAACTACTCCATTTGATCAACGCTGCCTTCAGGCTGAAGTATGTGCCTAGTCTGTGGAAGGTGGCTGAGGTTATCATGATTCTAAAACCTGGCAAAGCACCAACAGATAAAAAGTCCTACAGGCCAATCTCCCTGCTACCGGTGATCTCAAAACTATTTGAAAAACTGTTTTTGAAGAGATTAAAGCCTTTGTTAGAGGAAAGAACCCTGTTGCCGGATCATCAATTCGGATTCAGAGAAAAGCACTCCACTATTGACCAGGTACAAAGAATCACCCATGTTATTGAAAAGGCCCTTGAAGGGAAGAACATTTGCTCAGCCGTCTTCCTGGATGTAGCGCAAGCTTTTGATAAGGTCTGGCATCATGGGCTTGAGTACAAGTTACATAGGGATCTCCCAGAGGAATTCTATCTGATACTAAAGTCTTACATCTCAGAAAGATACTTTAGGGTGAAGCATGAGGATGAATATTCAACTTTAAAGAAAATATCCGCGGGAGTTCCCCAAGGGAGCGTATTGGGTCCAATTTTGTATTTGTTATACACGAGAGATTTACCAAACAGTGAGGAAACAACCGTTGCTACTTTTGCGGATGATACTGCTGTTCTGGCGGTAGGTAATGATGCCGAGACAGCGGCCAATAAACTGCAAACTTCAATTGCAGAGGTATGGGATTGGACTCGACGCTGGAGGATCAAACTCAATGAAACGAAATCAATACACACCAATTTTACCAACAGAAAAATAGAAATACAAAAGATCTACATTAATGAACAAGAAGTGCCATACTCTAACACTGCTAAGTATTTGGGTATGACTCTGGACGCAAAACTTAAATGGAGGGAGCATGTGAAAAAAAAGAAAGAGGAACTCAACATAAAATTCAGGAAATTGTACTGGCTGTTAGGTAGGAATTCACAACTAACAGTTGAAAACAAATTGCTGTTGTATAAACAAGTGCTGAGACCTGTGTGGACTTATGGTGTACAACTCTGGGGATGCACCAAGAAATCTAACATTCAAATGATCCAAACTTTTCAAAACAAAGTACTTAGGAGTATCGTTGATGCCCCTTGGTATATTAGGAATGACAATCTGCACAAAGATCTCAAAGTAGAATATATCAGTGAAATCGTAACAAAATATGCAGTTAACCATGACAGGAGAATTCAGACTCATATAAATCCAGAAATGCTTTGCGTGGTGGAAGAAGCTCCGCACACGTTAAGAAGGCTTAAAAGATTGAAGCCCCAAGATTTGGTGACACACTAGTGCATTTAAATCTGTAAAACTCTAAAAGAGAGAAAGGCAATAATCTCAACCCGGGGAAGAGCCAGTGGGCTTCTACCCCATAAACCGTGTCTGTAACATTAAAGAAAAGCAACTTGTTGGGCTTGCTCAGTTGTTGCAAAGGGAGGTGTTTTTAGTGGGTTAGAGTCCCACACTACCTGGAGCTACGGGGCTCCAGTGTGTCTATAGAGATTTTCACCTGCCCTACCGGAAAAAAAAACAAAATTTCCCGCTAGATTCAAAAATACAAGTCATTATGCTTCATGTTGAAAATCGGAACATTTGGCGTACGGTTAAAGATTCGCACCATGCATGGAACAAAACGGGAAAATTCCGTAATGTTCCGGCTAAAACCGTACGTCTGGCAACCCTAGTTGTAATGTGCCTTTTGAGTGTTCTATTTCTACATGTATAAAGAGTGATTCATTAAAATGGTCGATTGATGAAATAATTACATTCCTTAACATATATAGAAAATATGATTATTTGTGGGACATTACATCCATGGAGTATTTGAAACACAACACGATAAAACTGCTTTCACTTGGTTGCTAGATGAGCTGGAACTTCCCTGATTACCAGCAAAGGGAGATGCTTTAAAAATCAAAATTAAAACACTCCTTGGTGCTTATCATAATGAACAGAATAAAATTAAACACTCTGAAAGCATAGTGCCACAACAGAAGACGTATACAAAGCAAATTTACTTTAGTGACACTAAATCTAGCAACTCCTGAAACTTTGGTAAGGCTAACCGCATGATGTAATGTGGTACGATTGGGGGTTCTCAATTGCCAGCTCTCTGATTAGTGTTGTTGAAGTTCCCAGTTTATCCATTCTACATATCGATTCCCGAACCAACATGCATTTATTTTTACTCCTGATGTTATGCAGCAGCTCCTTACAAAGTTCTAACACCAATCAGCAACAGGTATCTCAAAGCCTCATGTCGCACACTCACAGATGACGTTCTGCACAATACTTTTTAACATCAAACCAATCTACACAACTATGTACTTTGCTGTTCTAACCACTACTAAATAGTGGCTACCTAAAAACATTGTGACATAGAAACACTCATAAAATGCAGTAGCAAGTATTTAGTAGCGACTAGTTAAGTAGCATAGTGTGATACAGGCTTCAGTGTCTGCCACATCTCAATATTCGCCAACATTTTCTGTTTTCACAGCCAGTGATTTGAAGGCCCCTGCTGTTCATAACAGTTTATATGCCATTGATCCAGGAAATTCATGGTCTACCATTACTTCTTCTTGTTGTGTTTATTCAACAGTTGCTTAGAACTCTTCATTTTAGGCACTTCATGTAGGTGTCAATAAAGTTGTATTTCTTAACTTTGACTGTTCCTGTAATATTTATATACATTCCAGTTCACATTCTTATTTCATCATTTCCAACCATGACTAGCCACTTGTTGAGTTACAACTTCTCCCCCAGCACCCAATTTTAACCAAACTTAACCTTTCCCTATTTCTTTTATGTACATTCCACACTTGTGATCCATAAACATCTATCACCTCCACTGTGATCTTTTATTTAAGACTTTTAATTCTCATGGATATTGGTTGGTTTTAATCTTAATAGGATGCAAACTCTTTAAAGCTGTTCTTCATCTTCTATGTACCAGTCATATTTTTGTTCCTTTTTTCATGATCGGGTTTATTCAGTACAATCAGACATTTGTTAAACTGTATCAAAGACCTTTCTACAACTCAGGGTATGTCTGCTTATGTCTAGCCATATTTCCAGTACAATTTAAAACGCATACACTTCCTTGTTCAGTTGTCAAGACAGATCCATTCCTGTAGAAACAAGTGATAGAAGTAGACTAATAATATACAGGTCAGTAATGGAAATCAAACGACTTACGTTTTTATTTTTCTTCCCTTTTAGGTAGACTAATTTACTTACTTGTCTTCCTGATCTATGTCTGTGTGTTTTTCTTAAATCTGTATTTGAATGTTCATGAAACTAACTTTACGAAATAATAATTAACAAATAAATCATGTTTAATCTACTTTTATGTGTAATAGACGGTTACAGACTGACCAGGATTGTCAAGTAATTGATAAAATTAACTAAGCTCTTGCAGAGAAGTTGAAGGCTAATAAACAGGTAGGCCTATACATGTATTTGCCAAACCCTATTTTGATGTAAATAATATTATAGATGAGATAAAAGAGAATTTTCTTAACTTCAACAGAAGAGTCACATTTAGTAAGAAAGTCCTTTTCTGTAGTTATTACAAACAAAATTCTGAACTCAAATCAAGAGCCGCAGGAAAAAGTGTGGCCACTGTATAGTCTGTTACTTGTTACTGAAATCAATGCAAACACTTTAATGACAGTGATATGAGCTTGATACCCCACATTAATGACTAATCTTTTCATTGGTTGGGGCCTGTACTACTGTTCCAACAATAGTTTTGTTAAAATATTCTAAGCAAATTTTAATTCAGGTATGAAATTTTACTAGAAACATGATAAATGTAAATTAAACTTTAATTTTTTTGTACTTGTGCATTACCCCCCTCCCCCTTACATTGGTACATTCCATCTAGAAGCTGATTTGCCAGACTAATTCCTAAAAGCTTAGGAAAGTTGGTTTTTGGTGTATTAATAAAACACTGCCACTCATAAAAGTAATAAATAAAACCACAACCAGTCGATATACATAACCTCCACACATAAAAAACACCAGCAGATGTTACCATATATTACATGCACTGAATTTGGACAAACGGGAGCAATCCATTTTAAATATTCAAGAATAAGATTAGAAAAGGTGGTTTTGCTTTAGTTGAAAACCTTCCACCTCAAGAAAAATAATAAACAAATAAAACCAATACCTACTTACCTAACCCCACTGACCTATGCCAACACAGCCTACATCTTGTACAATAGGCTCAGGATTTTGACACAGGTACAGACAAATTGAACTGAAACCACTTTCATTACCTTCTGCTTAAATACATTAAATAATTTAACACATTTTATCTAATCTAATTGCTATTGGATGTACTTGTTTCATGGTCTAAATTGTTTATTTTATTTTAGTCTATACCATCGCATCTACTGAACCTGTCTGTTTTCCTTATTTTGATGACAACATGAAACATATTGATATCGATAAAAAGTGAAACTGATATCAGTGGTTTTGCACGTAACTTCACAAGTACAGTAAGATTCAGTAGACATGAATCAACCGTTTTCGTGCTAAAGGTGTAGTTTTCTCCAAGCCAATGTGGAGATTATTATGTGTACTTTTCAAAAAACATCAGTATTCATCAAAAGTGAAGCATTCAGTTTCATTTCTTTTGAATAAGAATAGTGTAATAGTAACAGACAATGGCCCCTTACCATAATGTACAAATACATCCACCTCTAACATCATTAACAAAAAAGGCAGACATGATTAACTGGTTACAGAACCATGACATTCCTTGTAGTCCATATATGTTAAAACCTGAGCTCTATGCAGTAATTAAACAAAATAAACCAACATACAAAACTTTTAAAATAGATGCTACTTTGGCAATCCATGGACATTACGTTTTACGACTTCCACCCTATCAGCCGGATTTTAATCCTATGGAACTGATTTGGGCAACCATGAAGGAGCGTTAAAAGAAAAAAACATACATTTTTCTGTAGACAGTGTCATAAACTTAGCGAAAAAGGAATTTTATCGTATTTCTCCTGCAGACTGGAGATCAAGATGTGACATCATGAAAATTTAAAATGACTACATGAGATCAGACCATAATGGATACTGTAACAGATCATTTAGAAATTAATATAAGACGGGATAGCAGCAGTGAAGATGATTTGAGTGATAGTGATAGTAGGCAAACGGTGATAACAGTGACGGAAATATTAGTTGGGTGAGAACTGACCTAAATAATTGTAACTGCATGTAGGCCTAATTAAATGTGCCAGAGCATATTTTAACATGTTAACTGGGCGATATAAATGTCGCCCAGTGTGGGCTGAGGCGGCTGACGGGCGAGGCGCCGGCAGCGGCAGTAGCCTACTGCACCGAAAAAGGGTGCTCATCGTTGCACTTTACGGTTCTTGTTCAGGTTATTTAACTCCAACCAGTGTTGGGTGAACAGGGTGCCACGGCTAGTAGTCTATGACTGTTAGCAGCTAAAGACACCTAGTAGTACAAAGTTACTGTCGTTGGTTGGATGAGTTTAAGAACCCTCGCATAGTTGAATTTGCTATTAAAAGAAAACACTTATTGTGCAAAGTTCACCTTATGGCTCTTATAGGATTAATAATTGTTCAGTTGCATCGATTTGGTAAAAAAGTAATATATTAATATTAATAATAGGAAATAATAATGTAATATTTTATTTAATAAAATTGAATCAAACTTTTTGTTGGGCTTCCATTATATATATATTTTTTATTACATATGTATATTTTAAAGAATGAGTGCAATAATATATACTAATAAAATTACTAATTTTAAAGTTATTAGTATATATTATTGCACTTATTCTTTAACATATACATATATAATAAAAAAAATATATAATGGAAGCCCAACAAAAAGTGTTATTCAATTTTATTAAATAAAATATTACATTATTATTTCCTATTATTAATATCAATATATTACTTTTTTACCAAATCGATGCAACTGAACAATTATTAATCCTATATACGAGTCATAACTTTGCACAATAACAGTGTTTTCTTTTAAAAGCAAATTCAACTATGCAAGCGTTCTTAAACGCATCCAACCAACACAGTAACTTCGCACTACTAGGTGTCTCTAGCTGCTAACAGTCATAGACTACTAGCCGTGGCAGGAGTTCAATAGTGGGGGTGCCAAATTACATCTAAAATACTTTGCTATGAGGTCTAAATATATAATTGGCATAACTTGACTTTGAAATTTGTAAAATAATATTTGAGGGATAATTTTGGTCAATATTTTTAATATAACATTAGTTTGGACATTTTCAAGTCCCCAAACAATAGACTCGTCCGTATCTGTTCATCCCCGCCTCCCTCCACCACCGCTATCCACCAGGCATCAGTCACCGCGGACTGTGCTGTCAAGTGTCTCGTATAATTTATGCAAATTAAATTGTTAGTGCGTTTTGGTGCTTAAACCTTTCGTCCGGTTGTACGAGTGTAATGTATTTTGTGTATAGTGCATAAACTTTACTAATACGATATGTCCGAGAAAAAGAAACCTTCGGGTTCGTTTTATAGAAAAAGAAGAGCCGAGGCTCTTAAGGAGAAAGAAAAACAAGCTAAATTAATGAAAAGGTTTGTTACACTACCATCTATTTCTCCCTCGTCATCACAACCTCAGGTAATCAGCCAACAGAAACAGAACAAGAGGATGAAGCTGCCAAATTTGATACTTGTATGGTAAGTTGTTTTATTTTTCAATTAGATTAAATATTCACTCTTTTGGGTCATTATAATTAATATTCCAATTCTCCTGTTGACGTTTTTCTAGCTTCATCAAGTCCTTAAATAGAAATCAGTTCTTTTTAGTAGACGTAATAATTTGGTGAAAAAAATCACTGCAGCTAACACGGAGAAAAATAATCCTGTGCCCTCTACTAAACTGAGTCGAGTCGAGTGATATCGTTGAGTCCCCTGCACTCGAGAGTTGAGTTCTCACAACTCGGTTTCTTTCCAGTTACGTCACGTTGTGTAAACTCGGAAAGTCTACACTCAGAGAAATTTTGAAATGCATTACCTCGATGTTTTAGATAAAATTTACCTCTACGATTCCACAGAGTTAAAGATTTACTAATTTGGAATAACAATAAACCTAAATTAGAGTTGCGGCAGTTCGCTTTGTTATGGAGTTGCGTTGACTCGAGTTTAGGAGTGTAGCACCTCTAAAACTCGAGTCCCCTGACCTCGATTGTTTTGAAAGCGGGCATCTCTAAATTCGAGGAACGGATATTCGAAAAATAGAGGACGACAAAAACACATGATTTCAATATTAATAATTATTATAAAAAATACATGCTACTTGAAAATATGTCTTATTACATTATGTAATGTAATTAATTAACTAAACAAACTGTTTAATTTTTTATAATACTGAAACAAAAAAAAATTCATTTGTAACTTATTGTTTAACATAAATATATTATTTTTATTTGTCCAAATGTCGAGGTTAAAACTGCTTAAAAAATATAGTTTTTTAATTATTTATTGTTGCAAGTAATTGTTTTTTAATGTAAATAATTAAAACATATACAAAATTTCACCCAAATCTAATGAAATTTACTCAAGTTATTGTGTCCCATAGAAATAAATTTTTTTTTAAATTTTGGTTTCAATTATTAAAAAATTATAAAATTTTAAATTATTTACATGTTTACAATTATACACAAATTTTTTTTACAGGGCATGATTTTTTTTTCGTTTTACTAATTGTATTTTGGGCTTTGCAGGCTAAAACTTCTGGCATGAAAGTATCAAAAACAATCATAGATTTCTTCAATTTTGGGTCCAACAAACGCCAGCATGAAGTCCAGGATCTAGCTCAAAGTGAAACACATCAAACTGAAAATACACAGGAAAATGTAACAGCTATCAGACCAACATTATCCTCTCATTCCTCTAGAGAATGTAATAATTTATCCAAAACTTTTCCCACTCACGATTCTGCCTCAGAGTCTAAAGACGCTACTGGTGAATGGTATAAGGGGACAAAATTAGAGTCATCCTGGATACTTAATACTTACCCATGCCTTGAAAAAGTAAAACTGGGAAAACGGAGTGGGATGAAATGTACAACCTGCTTTAAGCAAATACAAGAAGCAAAAAAATTTTCAAAGAATGGTAGTGTTCCAATAGCTGACAGAGTTCGAATGGACGGACACAGGGAACTTGAAAGGATAGTCGATCATTTACATTCAGAATCTCATATTGCGGCAGAACAATTGGAACAAATGCAGCAGAGATGGATGTTACAGTCTGAAAAGCACCCGTGGGTAAAAAGTTTAAAATCTCAAAATGCAGAAAAAATTAAAATATTGATTGAGATGGCTGTCGATGTGTATAATGATAGTCGTCAGCTAACCCTTAGTGCCAATTCTTGGCCGTCAAGATCTCTAACAAAAATGCACACTGACATTCAGATAGCGTCTTATAAAGACAATGGACTGGATGCACAGTTTGTTAAACTGAATCCTTCCCCTGAACTTCTGCAGTATAGAAATCCTGTAATCTACAGGGAAATGCTAGATGTTGTCAGTAGTTTGACGATGGAAAAAGTCATAAAACAGCTAGAAAAAGCTGACTGTTTTGCAATTCAGATAGATGGATCATGTGACAAATATGGTGTTGATAATACGTTTGTAACCGCCCAATTTATTTCTGAAGACAAAGAGATGAGGTCGATATTTCTAGGTGAGAGTAAATCCGTCAAACGAGGAGCAGAAGACCTTCTTGATGCTGTTAAAATTTTGTTTGAAGATCTGGAAATTGAGAGTTTGGCAAAAGAAAAACTAACGAGCTTGACAACGGATGGCGAAAATGCTAACACAGGTAAGAACAGTGGTCTGTGGGTCAGAATGAAGAACTATCTGGAAAGAAATATTTTATTCATCTGGTGCGTTGCCCACAGATCTGACCTCGTACTTTCCGATCTTGAGTTAAGTATAATGGAAGTTAAACACTGGAAAGCGAACTTGAAGGCCGTGGCTACGTTTTACAGAGGGTCATCTGTAAGATTCAATGAACTTGAACAAATAGCCAAAGCTGAGAATCTTAAGGTTTACAAATTCCCAGCTTACTTCGAAGTTAGATTCATAGAACATCTAATTAATTTAACAAAAGCAGTGTGGAATAATCTTCTGTACATAGAAAAGCACTGGAAGTCAATAGTTGATAACCCTGATTCATCAAAAGTCGAAAAAGCCACTGCAAGAGGATTTATGCGACTGTGGAAAAAAGAGGGTGACCAGCAACTCTTAACAAGCCTCATGCTCGATATCTTGAGGCAAATTGAAAGGCTACAGAAAGAGAGTCAACGATCAATGGTAACTCTGCCTGATATTGAAACCACAAAAGAAATTATTGTCACTTCACTCTCGCTGATGGAAAGTCAACCTTATCCGGGAGGATATGAAGAACAACTGTTGGAAAAGAATGTAGTCAAAAACGGAAATGATGATAAACCTGATGTAGAGTTTTGCAAGAGAAGAGCAGTTAACTCCTTAGTATCCACATCCACGAGAAGATGTTGGTCTGCAGTGAGGAAGGAAATAGTTCTCAGCTGTAAGGAGTTCCTCACTGTCAGACTTGCTGACGACCAGCATAACATCCTGAACACAATGAACAAGTTTCTCAGTGCAAGAACTGCACCAGATATGATCAATGCAGTACGAAGTGAAGTCAAAGACATGTTTGGTGATGACACCGTTTCGCCATTTACTGACGATGTAGTCTGCTTATTCTGCAGTGAAAAATTACCTGCACCCCTGGAAATGGATGATGCGTCAGCCAAATTGTACCATTGCTTCAAAGTGTCTAAGACCCACTCAGTGTTTTACAAGCTGGTCCAGACATATATTTGCATGACGCCTCACAGTGCAGGACCAGAATGGGCAGTGTCTGTTCATACAACACTCAAGACTAACAAACAGTCCTCATATTCCAGGAAAGCTCTCAACTCTAGAATGTATATAGCTCTCAATGGCGTAGGGACTGCGCTGTTCGACCCAAGACCAGCAGTAGCAAATTTTTTAGAGGTCAAAGAAAGAAGAAAGAAACTTCCAGATGAAGAAATTTATCAAAACCAGAAATTTACAAAAACTCTAACGTATAAGGGTATAGTCTAACAATATTGTTCTGACCTCAGATGTTTTTTTTTAATAGCCTTTAGTCTTTTTGATGTAGTTACAGCATCCATTTACGATTAAATTACTAATTTAATTTTACAAATAAACACTTAACATTATTTGGTGAAATATTGGTATACCTTTAATAAAGGATGTCATATATTTAGGCTTACTTGAACATTACTTAATTTGTTTAATCTGTCAATTAGTACTGTTATATTGTATATTACAAGAAATTATTTTGCATTGCATTTATTCAATGAAATATTATTTAACAGATAATTTACCTCTGACACTAATTAATAAAGCAGCCATACTTACTTGCAAATTTAGTTTTATTTCTTACCTATAAATTACTACTTTTAGTATTGTTTATTTTTCTTGTTATGTCGTAGTACAATACTACAACTGTACAAATGTATTGGTGACTGGTGAGGCATTTACCCTAAAGCGATGAACACTTTGGGAGAGGGGGGCGCTCAGCGGGTGTAGAAGGGGCGCCGGAGTATAGTGTTGCCCAGTGAAAATTCCTTAAAATATGCTCTGAAATGTGCTCTACATTACTTTCTAATTGTTGTATTAATATTGTCTCTCCTGTTCTTTATGGATAGTTTTCATCTGCTTTAAACACACACACCCACATAATCATTTCACATGCGAGGCTGTTACTGATGTTACTTATTCAAACAAATTAAGATGCCAGAGCAATGTGAATCATATATTATTATGTGTTTTTTTGTGAATCATAACATGTACATAAAATCAAAACTTACCAACAACCAAATATTTAGTACTTAGTGACTTGGTAAAAAAGTAGTGAATATAAGACATACTACACTGTAAAAACTGAAAAAACAATTAAAAGAATAACAAAACAATTTTAAAATTATAAGAATAATTGGTTAGTAAAAAGTTAGGTAACGGTAAGTTAGTAAAAATTAAGTTACATGTGTGTGTGTGTGTGTGTGTGTGTGTGTGTGTGTGTGTGTGTGTGTGTGTGTGTGTGTGTGTTGGTAGGGCTGTAAAATTTAGTTTGGTAAAGTATTTAGTAATATAGTTAAAAATGTTGCTAATGAAATGTAGAAACTAATAAATACATAAAAAATTTTTTAAAGTTAAAAATAAACAATCGAAAACATTATAAGAATGCATAGACAATAGAAAATTAAGTAAATAAAGTTATAAAAACAGTAAAAAGAAAATAATTGTGAATTGACAAGGCAGTATAACTGCTTTATTTCCGCTGTCATTATAAGCGATATTAGTTTATAAATTTTAGTACTTTTACAGGAAAAATGTAAATTTTAATATTTTCTGTCATCTTTAATTAAAGAAGTGCAATTTTGGCACATTAGGTATAAAAAGTTAATCTGTCTCAAAATAGATTACTCATCTCATAGTGCATGTCTTATTCTTATTCATAATTCAAAGAGTAGGCCAATATTTTCAGCTGTGTTAGTAGACACTTTCCTCTCATGTGGCTAAACCACCTTCTCCCCACTATAACCTACGCCCTGCTTAATATCTGTTTAACTTTACAGTACCAATTAATTTTTACAAATCTTAACATTCTAGTTTAAAAATAAATAAGTGGTTTCTCTTTTTATCTGCTGCTGCCAGGACTTGTGTCTTGTCCACTGCAACACTGCAATACAAAAATATCCTGGAGTCAAACTATTAATTCGAAGTAAAATGTTAATTACATACTAACACAACATTTTGACTGCTCATAATCAGTGGTTGCCTTTTGAAGTACCAGAACATTTAACAAAATGTCTTGTAAAAATTTAAAAAAAGGAAATTTAATTGCATAAACACAACTTGCTACTCCTATTTAAAAATGAACTTTTTCTTGTGAAAAC